>PVLA01000025.1:609601-1021804 GCA_004027455.1 Hydrochoerus hydrochaeris
GGGGGGTTGCTGGAGGCCCTCTAGATAACCCCTTTGTGAGGACTGGTTGTGGGGTTTTGCCTTCTGTGAGTAGTGTGAGAGAGTTTATGTGGGAGCTTTGGGTGGGAGAGCTCATGGAGGAGGATTTGCGGGGTTCCTGTGAGACAACTGCCCTGAGACACTGGACAGGCAGCCAAAGACGGGCAACTAGGACACATATATTATACCACCAGCCGCCAAAGACAGGCACAGGACCTATTGCTGTCCTGCAGGCCCATGATGGGTAAGGCCTGGTTGGGTTCATATGAAGAGTCCTTGACCCAAGACAGGTGCTGTCCTACAGGCAGCCAAAGACGGGCAACTAGAACACATATGTTACGCCACCAGCCGCCTAAGACAGGCACAGGACCAATTGCTGTCCTGCAGGCCCATGTTGGGTAAGGCCTGGTTGGATTCATAGGAAGAGTCCTTGACCTAAGACAGGCATTGTCCTCACAGGGACTGCCATACTCCCATAAGTGATAAAGGGAAACAATGTAGGGAGCGGCATAATAGCCTCACACATCTCTCCCTCCTGCAGGCATCCAGGTGCCATAGGCTTACATTTCCCAAGCTAACTAAGTAACAAGATTGAGATGTTACAAAAGTGAAAAGAGTTAATTAACACCTGCTAAGCCTGGGGCGCTTCCTGCTTGGGGCTGGGGGTTGCTGCCAAGGTTAGCATATATATATTCCAGCTTCTAAAAAATAAAGCAGATTCAGATTCACTCACAGAGTGGTGTGCAGTGTCTTCTGTCTCTCACTCGCCGACTCCCTGTCCACCTTTGGGAAACCCTAGCCCTGCCGCAGCTGGACTCTGGCACTACCTCACCCCAAAAAAGAATGGTTATTATCAAGAAACCAATCAATTACAAATGCTGAAGGGATTGCAGGGAAAAAAGAACTCTTCTGCATTGTTGGTGGGAGTATAGATTAGTGCAGCCACTATGGAAATAAGTGTAGAGATTCCTCAAAAAACTAGGATTGGAAGTCCCATTTGTCCCAGATAGTCTCCTTCTGGATATCTTCCCAGAAGAATTAAAAACATTATACCACAGTAATAAATGTGAACCCATATTTATAGCAGCATAATTTGTAATAGCCAGATCTTGAAAACAACCTAAATGCCCATCAATTGAGGAACTGATAAAAAAAAAAAGATGTTGTATTTTTATACAATGAACTACTAGTCAGCCCTAAAAAAGGATAAATTTGAGACTTGTATAAGTAAATGGATACAATTAGAGATCATACTCATAATTGAAATAAATCAGACACATATGACTAAATATCATCTAGTCTCATTAGTGTGAGAAGCTAAAAGAAATTATACACATAAATGATAGTTAAGATAGTTATACTACTGATTTCTCTGATCTCATTTAAGAGAAGGTTTGTGCTAGTACTATTCAAGTGATTAAATGCACATGTCTTGTACTCTGCCTAACTGATTTTAAGATAACAATACACCATTGTTACCCCAATCACAATGTCTTGAAATTTTTATTTTTTTTTCTTTTTTAAATAAAAAAAATTTGAATAAATTTGAAACTTGAGGAAAGAAGACTATATTTAAATTCATGACAATGACTAAGGACTAAAACTGATAATTAGTATAATTATTTTATATCATCTTCAATACAGTACTCTAGGTCTTTTTACTTTTCACCTTCTGTACTACAAACTTAAATATCACAAAGTTTATATAACCAGTCCTCCTAAGATTAGAATGAATTAATGAGATATTCATAGCCAATTTTATTGTAACTCTAAAATATTTACTTCTGACCACCAAATTCATGTTTCTCCATATGAAAAATATAATCTATATTTTTGCTTATACCTTTAATTCCTTTCTCATGTGTCCCATATGTATGAAAAAAAAACTGAGAAAAGCAAAGCTTAGCTTTGACCTCTCCAACTTATTTCTTCTAACTACTCAGCAAACAAATGTAGAAGGTAGAACGATTTTAAGAGTTCTACAAGTTCTACCTGTAACTCAGAACGAGGTTGATAATTTTAAAAAATGCTTAAAAAGCAGGATGGATTTAATTTGTTTTAAAATTCAGTGTAATTATGGTTGATTGGAAGAAAGAATACATGATTCTTTCTTGAGTTTATTGAAAATATCACAAAATTAGGAAGTACTTCAGTTTATGTGACAAGATAAATACAACATATTGTTATTGGTTCTTTTTGTCTTTTCAAAGAATCTTTTCTTTTCCTGAATAAAAATCCTTGCACTCTTTGGAGAGCTGCGTCTCTTCTGACAAAAAATCAAAAGGATTTTTTTGTTTGTTTTTTTGCTACCAGGGATCAAACTTGCGACCTCGCAATTGCCAGGTAAGCGCTTACACCACTGAGCTAAACTCCTGGCCTCAAAAGGAATTTGAATGCCATTCTGACATAGTGAAAATTATCATAACAGACCCTCTGCATTTAGGACCATCCTAAACTACATGTTCTCCTATTTCCACTCTTTTAGGTCATTGTTTTCATAACTCCGAGCTTTGCTTCCCTTCTTAATAAATCATAACTTCATAAAAAAAGAACAGCTGGGGTTAGAAGACATTCTCCTCCATGCCATCTTTTGTGGATATTTTTTTTTTACTTTTTCACATAACATCAAACATCATATAATGCATTATGAAGGGAAACAAAGTTGTTTTGGAAAACATTCACATTCTTGCTCATTTAATGTGTTCAAATTATTAAGAATTATTTATACATGATAGTACATATTTTCTATACTCCAGAAAACCCAGATATGATTATTAAACCCATAGTTTTTAATTGTAAAGTACATAAAAATATACAAGGAATACACCAAATAAAATCTTATATCTACAATCAGTAATACTGGCTTATGGCACTTACCTGGTTAACAGATAATAGAAATGAAAAAGGAAAAGAAAAAATAGAAAGAAAGCAGACTGTCTTCGTAGAGGTTACAGGCTATTGAATCAAACTGACCTTAATAAGAGGCCCATGGAACAGTTCACCTACTAGTAATGAAAATGAAATCTCTGCTTAGCGAGGTTGGCAGCTGTCACCTCGCTTTGAGCTTTAACAAGCCTGCTGATATACACGTGACCCACTCTATGAAGAGGAGAGTCTGACTTCACTGAGAGATAGCCATCTGGAAAGCTGCTCAGAGAGATCAGTCAAAAAGCCAAAGCGCTTGTGGTTCAAAGGGGATTCTGAGAAAGCTTAGGCCATGTGTTGTAACAGCTCCTACTTCTACTTCACTTCATCAGTGTGGGACTCCGTCTTTAAGGCTCTGGGGGGCCTTTTGGTTACATTTTATTTTTAAAACAAATTAGGAGAAAATTCTAGTCTTTAAGAAAAGAAACAAATATTTAGACACTGGGAAAGAATTCAGGTAAAGTAACTTCTTTGGGGTTGTATTTTTATTGGATTCTCTTTGCAGGGAGGGTGAGACAAGGTCTCACTGTGTAGTTCCGGCTGGTCTTGAACTCACAGAGACCCTCCTGTCTCACCCTCTTGAGGCTGTAGCTACAGTTGTGCACTACCCACAGCATGGGACACCAGGAAATAGTGAAGAAAGGCCTAGAGCATAAAAGCAAAAGTAATGTTTACTGTCACAGAATAACTGCTTTCTTAATTCCTTTCTGAACTCAAGTCACTCTTTATCCTGAGGGAAATAAGTGTGGGCCAGATTTTCTTTTCTCTAGTTGTTATTATCTCTCTAGTATGAAAAAAATAGTACTGGTTTTTGAAGTAATCTAAAAGTTATTGGTTTTAAAGCAAAGAAAAATACAACACACATGCACACACACACATGCATGCACATACAGCACATGCACGTGTGCACTCCCCAACACAGTTTAACTCCAAGTCTTTTTCTTTCCCTTGTGAAAGAAACCAAGAAGGTAGCTCAAATTTTGTATCCTTAAGATATATTCCAACAAACTTACATCTTAGAAGGTAACAAAAAGAATTTTAAAAGTCAGATTTCCAAGAATAACTCTTGCAAAACTTGGAAGAAGAAATGAAAGTCTGAATTATGAATTTTTCTCCCCACCCATTTACTGAAGAGATAAATTGAATTTTAAATTAGTGATGTTTGGGAAAGAAGTGAAGATGAACTACTTTTTTAAAACATAACATATGATCACTATATTTGTGTGTGTGTGTTTCTGTGTGTTTGTGTATGTGCAGATATGGGCTGATGTGTCCCACCCTAAATTCATATGTTAAATTCCTAAGGTCCATTTCCATCATATTAGGAAGTCAGGCATTTGGGGGGTAATTACAGTTCCATTCAGTCATGATGGTGGGGCCCTCTTGAAGAGGTCAGAGGCTTTATAAGAAAATATATTTTTCCTCTCTCTCCCTCTACTATATGAGGCTCCAGAGAGAACCACCATTCCTAGGCCAGAGGAAATCTCTCTCCAGAACCCCATAATTGCTGACTCACTGATCTTTAAATTTCTAGCCCCTACAACTATTGGGGACCACAGATTATAAATTGAGTTTAGAAGATGTCCATGGCTGAAGATAATAAATTGAGTTTAGAAGATGTCTCCTGCCTTTTAGCTACATTGTAACTCTGTTTTCTTTTGATATTAGTTGAAGCTCTGTGGCTAGTGGTACAATGGTGCTCACAGTGCAAGGTAAGACCTGTTGAGAATGATAAGACACCTAGAGAAACTACAGATTCATTATGGCCCCTTGTCTCATCCATGGATGAATGCTTTGTTCTTCTTACTAGTTTACCATAGTTTCTTTTACTGTTCCCAGAAATACTCACCACCCTTCACCATTGTCCTTGAAACGGAGGTAATCAATAAAGACAGAGGATCTGGCTGCCTTACTGTCTTTTTTTGTTTCCCATAAACAAGTGGCCATCTCACTTCCCTGCTGCACCATCATTTTGTCTCTTCCTCTTTTGTTTTCTCTGTATGCCATAACACCTAGAAGGAGACTGGGATTCATTGTGGAGGTCCTAATATACACTCATCAGAGCTCTCTGTGATTTAAGCTACTCAGTCCATAATATTTTAGTATGAATTGTGTGTGTTTTTTGTGTGTGCATTTATCAAGAGAAGCATTTGCTAAGTGGTTAAATTTTCTGAGTCTAGTGATGTGGGTGGCTATGTGTATATATAAAACTATCACTTCATTATTAAGTCTCAAAACAATGCCCTAAAGTCTGAGACATTAAGATTTGCTATAGTAAAAGAATTTTGTTTCTATATGTATGGAACTATACACCAGAATGCCTAGCAAGTTGATGGCAACCTCAATAACTGAACTGTCCAAAAATACAAGCCTTTTTTGGTGATTTTCACACAATCTTTAGCATGTGGCTTTAAAATCCATCATTTTAGACTCATAGTTACCTCTTTGACGAAGGCATATTAACAGAACTTCCATATGTGACCACTATACAACCTTCTGTGTTCCATAAAAGTATAAACATAGGCATAGTTAATGATTAATTCTAAGCATCAAATTTCATGCTCTTAAAATGTAATCAGTTCTATCAAGCATTAAGAATTTACAGTATGTATTTTGAAATTAAATTTTTATTTTAAAACTAGATATCAAATAGAATGCTCAGTGAATGGTTCTCTTTTGGATGAATTATATCCATAGCAAATAATATTGTAAGGGACCTGAGGGGCATTTGATAATGGGCTCTTGTCCGTTTGGAAAAGATTTAAACCCAGAATTTTTTTCCTTAGGTTCTCTATTTTCTCTATATGTTTGAGAGCTAAAGAAGTACACACTCCACTTAAAAATGAAATATGAATTTAATAGTTTGACATTAAAATGCTTATTGAAACTGTTAAAAATAAATAAAGTCATCCTACAAGAGATTGGTTCCTGGACCTCCTGTGGATACTAAAATCTGCAGATGCTCAAGTTCCTTATATAAAAATGACATCGTAATTGTGTATAGCCTAGGGTGATTCACTTATATTCTATACATCATCCTTAGATTACATATAAATCATAACTCAATTTGTATGTCACAAATATAGATGTTATATTATACTTGCTATGCAATAAAGACAGAAAAAAGTCCATACATGTTTGGTACATATGAATTTTTTCAAATATTTTCAGCTTGTGGTTGGTTGAATCTTGACATACTGAGCCTATGGATGTGGAGAATCAGGTATCCTAATCTTTACCAAAGCAACAGCTATGTTTTAACATTTTACCTTCAATTTAATGTTGTTATTCCAAATTCTCTGTCCCATAATAATTGCTCTTACAAAAGATTCCTATTGCTTTAAATTTATAATTGTCAATATTGAGTAATTCAAATACTCACATAAATTCTCAACCTGGATGAATCCAAATGCAATAAAAATCAAAATAAATATATTTCAGGTATTTTGTCAAGGTCCATGATTTTAGATTATTCATAGAGACGTATAGTTGTTTTTTTTTTTTTTTTGAAACAGGCTTCAATTTAGGCTGCCCTTGAACTCACTCTGACCCAGGCTGGCTTCAAATTCCCAATGGTGATCCTGCCTCGGCCTCCCTATTGTTGGGATTACAGGTGTGCACCATCATGCCTGGCTGAGAAAGATAGATTCTCAATTGAAGAACTCACTCTGATACTATCCTGAGCATTTTACTTCTAAATTGCAAGAAAATACTGTGCACTATGAAATCATTGCTTACTTAAACATCATATACAAGCAAAAATATTAATTTTCTTCTTTATGTTAAGATGTAGTTAATTCATTAACAGTGATACCTGAAGAATTTTTAAAATCACACTATACAATCCAGGTTCCAAATAGTATTTATAAATTTTGTTCTACTCTACTTATACATGATATTGATTGTTCTTGTAAATTCATAAGAATTTCAAGCTTGCTTAAATTGAATTGAACTATTTTATACAGGAATATAATATAAGAATATGTACTTATAAAACTCTAGAGTATAAAAAATCATAGAAGAGCATGAAATGATAAAAACGAGCAAGTTAAAACAAGAAACTGTTGTAATAAACCAGGTAAGGGATGAAAAGAGAATGTACTATGTTCCTAGTTATATTATTTACAGCCAATGAATGTGAAAGATATTTTAAAAAACAGAAGCACTATCAAGCAGTAGTCAGGTTAGATATTTGGAAACAAACTACACTGGATGAGCAAAATACCCCATATTTACTGAGGCCTGAATGAGTTTTCAAAAATGATTATTTTGAGGAATTTTCAATGGGTTGAAAATTAAGGACAGATGGACACAGTTGAGACTTGAACTACATTGAACAGAGACCGTGAAAACTCTCCTTTCAAGAAGATTTATTGAGTACAGTTGATAGGGCACCATCAAAGGAGACAGAGGAAAGGAATTATTTCATTTTTCAGTGTTTAATAAGTTTGAAAAGTTAAGAGGTATATACATCTTTAAAGAAAGATGCAGGAGATAGCTTGAACAAAGGCAAAACTGAGTATAAAGTACATAGAAGGAAGGATGGAGAGACAATTTTGAGGGTGGAAAAGTGTACAAATCAAAAATTAGCCTTAGAAAAGACATTCTGTTTCTACTACGACAAGAGGAAAAGAAAAAAAAATCCGTGTGAAATTGCAATGAATTTAAGGCTGCTGCTTTCTGTTTCTCAAGAAGAAAGGAATAAAAATGACAGCTGGGGTGAGTGGGTTTTCAGAGGTTAAGCTGAAGCTCTGAGGTTTAAATAATCACACGAGAAATACACGGTAGAATTATATCATGAGAGCAAGAATTTGTTCTAGTAATAAACTGTGCCTGGAGGTTGTCTCTGATGTTTATAAAAGTTCTAGGCATTTGTTCCCTTAAACAAGCCAATTAGGAGCACTTGCCTGTCTGAGCAGACAGGTTCTTGAAAAGCCTCTCCAAACCTTCCTAATAGAAAAGGAGAGACTCTTCACTGCCTCCTGGATGCCCCATGGCTGGTGGAGGAGAAGCTTATGCATTCAGGGAGTAGCTGGGATTCTGGAACCTTAGGTGCGTAATTGACCTGTAGCTGCATTCTCTTGTAAACTGATCATCTACACAATATTTTATGGAAGTCTTCAAAGGGCTCCACACTTCAGTCTCCATAGATGGATGGAAATTCCCAGTTTCATGAAGCAAGCTTTAGCCTAAGTGCCAATCCACTTTCTTGTCTGATTCACTTTTTATCCAGGCTATTTTCAGTCGAAATGAATCTACTTTACTGGTCATCTGGTCACCAACTTCAATCTATTCTAAGTGATAAATAACTCTTGGAGTGAGGAGGTTGATTTCATGTTAACATAACATTTTTCACTACTGACAGGAAACCAGCTTTAAAGATTTTCAATATGTCATATCCCTTGTAATGTGGCTAATAAAACAGTGCTTGACCTAATATGTTTAATCATAGTTTAGAGGCTGACAGATTTTCATATCAGTTTTAGATTCTTATTTGTCAGGGATGCACCTGCAATATTTCTTAATAGTAGCTTTCATTATTCTTTTGAGGATTGATTGAAGGTTAGGTCTTACAGCAGAAGATGTGGATCAACTGTCATCACATCTAATACTTTAACTTTGCGTATACTTTTATGTATGCAAAAGAATTCACTTCAGTCTTTTTAATTCTTTAATTTTTAATATATTAGTTTTCTCTACTAGTAATATATATATTCATTCATTTTATATGTATATATATTCATTGTATGTGTATGTATATATATATATATATATATATATATATTTCATTTTGATTTTCCAGAAAATCTGGAAGGTGAGAAAATACAATTATCTTTAAAGATAATTGATCTACTGTGAAAACAGAAAAGAGATTTCAAAGTATGTAAATTTTAAGGAATATAGGAAGGTATTTTCCAAATATTAGAAAAAGTCAAAAAGGAAAATATTATATGTCAAAGCATAATATAATAAAGGTTTGAGAATACAAAAAGAGCTGTTAAAGTTGGAGATGATTTTAGGTATATTCAAAATAAAAAAAATTTGGAAGCAGCAGCATAACAATGAGAGATTTTGAGAGTTAAAAATTTGGACAATCATAGTATAAGTAAGGAAATACACTGGAATAATAGACAATATAGAAAAAAGATGCATATAAAATGCAATAACCAGGCATTTTGTTGAGCAGAGTTCTATTGTTTAAAGATGAGCAAATGTAATCTTTTTTGTTTAGTTTAGTTTAGTTTTGTTTTGGTTTGTTTTTGGTACCAGGGATTGAACTCATTACCTCATGCTTTCCAGGCAGGTACTTACACCAATAAGCTAAATCCCCAACCTGCACAAATGTAATCTTAAAAAACAAAATACCATCATTTATCTCAGAAATAAAGAATTAAATTTAGCTTTAAGACACTGTTTAACATAAAGATTTTGTTTCCAAAATATAGGTAAACTGAATACAAAAGTTCAGCATATTTAAGGTGGCTTGCATAGACCTACCATAGGTCAGCCACAGCAGATTTGCTGGGTAAGTAAAGAAAAATATGCAGATTTGCAAACCTGATTTTTAAAAATTTAGTATTATCACTTTACGTTATTCCCTTGCCACAGGTGTGAGGGAAACATGAAGGGCAGACATTTTTGTTGCTATTTCTAAAGTAGCATATATTTAGATTTTTATCAGATAGACTAGAGACATATGCATTTAAAGATATTATTGGAGGGTTTACCACAAATAAATCTATTCTGTTTTGATCCAAATTTGAAGGTAAAGTGATGAAAGTAGAAACTTTTATAGTTTCTGCTTTTTATATTTTGTTTTCTAATTGCAATTTATAGTATATTTTAATGAACCATAATTTCAGAATGTTTGCCACTGAATTTCAACATCAAGGTGTTGGTTTGAATATCAACAGTCTGGAATTATGAAATTTATTATTGTTTAGAATATGTGTTTAATAACTGAAGAGACAAAGTAATGAATGCCCAGTAAGACCTATATAAGCGGACATTTGAAAATCTAAAGGATATAAGTACACATTGAGACTCAAATATAGAAGTCATTTTGCTTATATACATTAAAGTTAAACATTAAAATATGAAATTTGAAAATAAAATGAGACTTGAAAGTACAAAATTTAGTTAAAATGTTACAAATATTCTCCCTGTTTGTTAATTACTAAGATTCAAAACAGTATGTTAGCTAGATTTAAATTATTTATCAATAATGTCATTCTCTAAACCATTTTTTCCTTTGTTATGCAATTGTTCTATATTTTGCAAACAGGAAGCATTTTCATGTCTCTCTCAAAATACAAGCAGTAAAGCCTATATGGTATTAAGATTTGGATAGCTTATATGTAAGAAAAACAAATGGCTGTCTCTGGGATTATTAATGTTTTTACAATCCTGGTCTACATATGTATGTCTAAAGAAAAGACCCATCTGTATCATAGTAGAAGCCTTTGGAGGCAAGATGGAGTTACAGAAGGCATAAATTTGAAGCAAAATGTTTACAAACTAGTCCTGTAGACATAAAGAAAGCTAGAGGTGAAATCCAAATGATGTGAAAGCACCAGAAGCCTCCAAGCCATCTGGAATAGCCTTTACTAGCTGTCAAGTTTATCAAGACCATTTGGTTGGGTATATTAATATGGTGTAGCAGTATTGTTTCTTATGCAGCATTTCATATTTGTATCTTACCTAATAATGAATTAGAGACTTAGTGGTGATTCAGTTATATGTTAGTGAATGAATACACGAATAAGGTAAGCAATCTTTGTATATCTCAAAGCTATCCTCTCACATCCTCAGCCAGTTCAATTTCCAGCCATTGTCCTCAAGGAAATGCCTCCTGATCTTCCTCAGTCTTTCCCATCTTGTGCTACATTCTCTGCCATGGTGCTTGGATTTGTTATCAAATCTAAACACCAGTGTCTCTACAACAGGGAAAGTGACCAAGAAATGGAAGAAAGGGAGTGGGAGAGGAAGGAAGGAGGATGGAAAAAAAGAAGCCATGTGATATGCATGTATCAACTTCTCCTCAAGGTGTACTCATTATGCTCTGTAAACATGTGCTAATAATAATAATAAAATCAAATAAAGTAATAAAATAGTAAAGAGGTGAAATTTTGAGTTTATTTAAGGGCTTCATTAACTATTATCACAAAGTTAAAAAGGAAAGACAAAAAATTTGATTTAGTCACATGGATATCATTAGTGAAAGCTATTTCATTGAACAATTAGGATAGAAGCCATATTGATGTAAATTAAAGAGGGAATGGGAGGTGAGAAATTGGATGCACAAAATGTAGCTGAATTCACCAGGAAAGGCTCTGAGTATGAAAGTGTGTATAAAATGAGCAGCCTTATTAAAATTTAAGTGGCGTGGGGAAAGGAAGAGGGGTAGATTGATGGAACAGGTCCAGATTTAAAGATGACAGATCCTGAGTCTCATAGGTGAGCTGGAAAAAAAGAGAAACAATGGGAAAGAAAATGATGTACAAAGAATTGAATCCCATTACCCTTCTGTAAAAATAACTTGTAAGGTTATTATTTACAATATTAGTTACTTTGCATGGTAAATGAGGTCATTCACAATATAGAATTAACCTATGACATCTCCTCAAATCATATTCCAGAACTCTGTGTTCTAATACTATAAATCTAGCAAATCCTTTTCAAAAGTAAATGTATTTTCACACTTCTCTTCCTTACTGTCAATTGCCTTAGATGTCTTTTCTCCCTGCTTAGTGTCAAAAACATTACCAAAGAATCCTCAGTTAAAAGTTGCTGTCTCTGTGAAATAGTCTTTTCCTTCACTGGAGATGCCATAAAAATCTTTTGTTTTCCATAGTATTCTCCTGTTATTTAGATAGTCATATTTCCACAAGTCTTCCTAAGACCAGGAACACATACTGATACTCTGATTATGTCAGTTCATATGAACAACAGATTTTTTTTTACTTTTTTTATTTAAAGAGAAAAAAACAGGAAAAGGGTAAAAATAATACAGAATTAAAAAAAAAGATAAACAGAAAGAAATCACTAGTTGATAAATTAACATTATCCTCTTAGAAATTGTTGTTCAAGTTACAAAATTAAAGCATACAAAGTAGACATTCAAACAGTGAGACTGTAGATAGCAATGATGCATGAGTCTTTATATGTATTTCTATCCTTTCTGCATTAGAGGGAAAAACAAAACATAGCAAGACAAAACAAAACAAACTCCTATAAAAACATGAAACCAAAAAGTCATATAAAACCACAGTACAAGGTGATCTACAATGGTTACTGCGTTGTCTCTAGTTATCTTCAATAGAATTGTCTATATCATCAGGCATATGTGAATATAGCAGTATAATTGAATATAGCAGTAAATGGCAATATTAGTAAAAACAAAACATTTTAGACAATATAAAACTTCAAAGGCAGGTAATAATCAAACCAGAGTGGGTATCCTAGTGACTCTTGTCATCTTCAGTGTAGTTGCCTATACTCTCAGACTTGATACTATCCATTATAACAGCTTTGAATAAAATCTTTCAATACAAAACAGCAATCTAACAAACCAGAATCAATTAAGGTCAGTCATGGTAAAGCAGTGTAAGTTATACAGAATTTCAGATTAGGTTAATAGGAAATTAAGGATGATTACCATATTATATCCTGCTATTTTTGGGATAACTGACTGCACCCTCAAATCTAGTACAACTAAACAAACTGGAACAGAATGTAATCCATCTAAGCAGAGTGGTGTGAGTAATGTGGGTTTTAAATCCTGGTACACTGTTAACAATGTTCTCTGCCTTCTTTTTTTAGACTATTCCTCCTCTTTCACTCCCACAGGGTACTGTGCATTTTGGTCCCACCAACTCTCTCAGTTTTTAGATTAGGAGGCAACCTGCTATTTACCTAAGTAGTTCCAAACCTTCTTGCTCCTAGACTTGATCTCAAGTTGTATTCCTTTACCTACAAAAACCTCAAGGTTTTCCTTTGTTATAGCTGAGTAGTTCTCTACTTCACATAAGTATCCTGTCTTTCCATCTTATCTGCAGGTGGTGATGGAGTTGCCCCTATTTCTCTCTGGCTCCCTGTCACCTAGAGCATTGTTTTCTCATATTTGATTTTTGGTCCATAAATCCTCTCTTGGGTTGATTATATTTTCTATACAGAGCATCTTGATGGACCCTACCTCCTGATCTACTCTGCTGTATTTTTTTTTTTAGTGTATCAAGGCCATCTATGTTAGAGATTATAGCCAACCTTCTCTGCTTCATTTCTGCTATGCTATTTTTCTACCATTGTTTTTCTACTTTTCTCCTTCATTCTGCCCCATTCATTGAGACCTTTCTGCCACTGTTCCTGAAATCCTGGTATTTTTTTTCTCACTCTCTAGAATGTCCTTCAATATTCTCTGTAGGGTTGGGTTGGTGGTCACAAATTCCCCCAGTTCCTCTTTGTCATGGAAGCATCTTATTTCTCCATTAATTTCTAGTGACAGTTTTTCAGGGTACATTAATCTGGTCTGGAGGTTATTTTCTTTCAGGGCTTGGAATACTTCACTCCAAACTCTTCTTGATCTGATGGTCTGTGTCGAGAAGTCTGCCATGATCCTGATGGATTTTCCTTTATAGGTAATCTGTATCTTTTCTCTGATGGCTTTTAATATTCTGTTTTTATATTGAATTTCTGGTATCTTGGTTATTATATCTCTGGGTGTAGCTCTGTTTTTGTTGTAGGTGGCTGGAGTTCTGTATGCCTCAGATATCCAAATATCCAAGTTTCTTTTCCTATGCTTGGGAATTTCTCCTTAATTATTTCCATGAATAACCTTTGTAATTCACCTGTTTTTATTCCTTCATCTTCATTCATGTTTCTTATTCTTAAATTATATATTCTCTTGTCATCTTCTAGCCTTTGTATTGTTACTGCCTGTTTGCTTGTTATTTTTAAGAGATCTTTCATTTCATGATCACACATTGCAAACTTGTCTTCAAGTTTTGATAGTCTATCCTTAGTTTCTTTTAAGCAGTTTTGCTAGCTTTCAATGGAGTTTTTAATGTCTTGGAATCTCTTTGAATCTGCTTCATGTATTCTTAAGTGTTCTTTATATTCTTTATCAAATAATACTCTCTTTTTTTGTGTTCCTCCCTTCTTCCATCTGTGTCTTCTTGAGAGATGCTTAGCATTTCTTTTATTAATCTAGTTATATCTTGCTTCACCTGATTTAATACTTCAGTTTTGAGCTTGTCTCCAAGATATCTTTTAATGTCCATTGAAGCCATGTCTGATGTTGTATGTTTGCTGCCCTCAGTCTCTTTTGTATTTCCCTCTCCTGGGTCAATGTTCTTAGGGTTTGGGATTGGGGGCTTTTTCTTGTTTCTGTCTCTTGTCATATTTTTGGTTTCTTCCATACAGTTGTATAGTGGAGGTCTCAGCCCCTTTCCTTGTTGGTTATGGTTCTTCTGAAGCACGCTGGTGAGGGATTTCTGCCCTCTCCTGTTTGCTTTTGGTAATTGAGGTGCAGGCAGGGGCTGTGTATGCAGTCCTTTCCCCACCCGGCCAGTCAACCTTTGGGGGCTTTCACTGGGTTAGTGTGTGCTAGGCGTCTGGAATCAGTTTGAAATGGCTGATTTGGTCCCAGCCAGGGGTGTGACCCAGGCCAAGCAGATCCCACCAATCTGCTCTGGGAAGGGAGTAACCAACTGAAGTCACTGTCATTCCTAGTTCAGGCTCCTCCAGCCCAATTCCAACATGTTGCCATTTGGTTGCGCCCTTCCCTTTGCGCCCTTATTCCCAGCACTCACCGTGGTTTAATGGAGGTCCTTTGCTGGCTCCATTCTCAGTTGGGTTCGGCAACCTCAGTCTTCAGTACAACTGGTTAATCACAGTGGCACAGTTTTGGGTGCTCCAATGTGTTCAGGCTGCTCTGACCAATCACAGTGTGTCACAGCTGTGAGCTCCAGCTGTTCAAGCTAGTTGAGGCAGCAGTGCGAATTCAGACTGCTGGAGAGTACTGTGGCCACTAATCTCAGCTTCTGCAATGTACCCTGGGACTGCGTGTTTGACCAGCTCTTCTGCCTTTAGTTTCTTCCTAGATCAAGAGGATCCATCTCCCTCTGTCCGGACCTCTCCAGGGTGTTTTATTATGGCATTCATTGTTTCTCTCAGGGGAGGGTCTGTATAGTGTTGTCTACAGATCCACCATCTTTTCCTTCTCCTCCCAGATTTTTTTTTTTTGACAAAATCAAAAAAGGAAGATAAAGACAGTGGGTGAGCTAGGGAGAGAGCAAGACAGAATGCGAAAGAAGGAGTGCTATGGTTGATAGCCAGAAGCCCCCTCCAAGCCCCATGTGTTCATAGTTAAAGCTTTTAGCAATGGACTGGATTGTGTGAAACTGGATTAGTCCACTGATTAGTTTCACATAGTTCTGGATGTAGGTGATGGACTTACTGAAGAGAGGAATTTCTACCCTGGTGTGGGTGGCACCAATCAATTATCTTGCAGCCTGGATGACAATAAAAGAAAAAGAAAGTCTCTCCATGCTGCTTCCTCTTGCTTGCAAAGACATGACCTGTATCTCCTCTGTCATGCCCCTCTGCCATGACACCCTGTCGTGGAAAGAGCTGATTATGGACTGAAACCTCTAAAAAATGTGAGCTAAAGTAAACCTTTCCATCTTTACTTCATGAGTGTCACATATTTTGTCCCAACAATAAAAAAGCAACTAAGATAGGAAGAGACAGTGAAAGCCTATAAACTTCTTTGTGAATATCAAAAAATCACAGATAATAATCTGTATGTGGTTAATTCATTTACTCACTTTTAAGTCTTTCAATCTTTTCATTCAAAAAGTTCACACAAAATTGTTCTTTTGACCTAAAAAATAAAACGCTGTAGTCATCCTCTGCTCTTTTCAGGTCCTCCACACAATGGAAATGCAGGTCAGGACCAAAAATCCACAATGTCTAGTTTCTAACCCAAGTCAGGGATAAATAGAAAAGCTAACATTGACGGAGAAGCAGACAGCTCAGACGTGGAGCCTTCTGTGCACATGTGAGGAATGTCTGTGCCTGCCTTTCTTCACTCTCTTGAGCATTGCCTTGAGCATTGCAGCACCATGGACATATGGCATAAAATCCAAGAAGAACAAAAATACTTCAGCTGGCTTTGACTGGTATGTATACATTCACGCATGCACACACACACACACACACACACACACACACACACCCTAAACCCCTGCACACATGCCAGGTATCTTTTATCCCTTTATGAAAAAATGCTTAAATTAGAAAGCTGTGGCTGTGTTCTATGATGCTTTATTATCATCTCAAGGCACTTAGACTACAGGATGTCCTCTCTTAATTCACACTCTTCTCTGATCACTAAATTGTCCCTTATCCCTGACTGAGTGTTGGAGTACATGTCTTATCATATAGTTATCGTATAGTAAATAGAACTATATGATAGTTCTATTTATTACATTCAGCTCACTCCAGATCTATTAGGACTAATCTCAGACTGAAAATTGGCACCATATTTTGTTCTGCTTGGTTGTGCTTTTTATCTATCTATCTTGTCTTGTCCATTCAGACTGTGCCAATTCCCTCTTCCTCTGAATTAAGCTTTCAGATGCTGGCTTCTAAATATCAGGATGGCCAGTCTCACATCTCTAAAACTTTGAACCTGTTTCTAAAACCCCATATACAAGTGGTCAGAGTCTTAGTTTTAATTCCACATTCTGAATATTTCATAGATTTTTTTGACTCAGTGTTAGTGCTTTCATTAAACTTGTTTCTGCAAAGTTTATCATGTTTAGTACTTGACACACTGTAAACAATCAATGAATTCTTGAAAACAAACAATTTAATATTGGTGAAGCCGAATAATTTGCCTTTGTGGATATAGTCTCATTTTCTTAAATTGTATGCATAGGTTTGTCAGAATGTTAGTTATCACTGGCAAAATAGTTACTTGTTTGTAATAAAGCATATCATATGGCATTTTACTTATCTCTTAACTAAATAAAAACTCATTAAAGCAAGGATTTATTATATTTAATAAACAGCTTAGTTCTCAAGGTTTTTAAATAATCTGTATGAATATTCATCTTCATGATACACCTTTTATTTCTTTTCTCAGAAAAACCTACCTTAATTTTGTAAAGATGCCATGATCATTATCACCATTTGCTGCTTTTGCTTGTTTGGAGCTTTGCACATTACACTCCCAAGTTATAAAATTCCACCCTTAAGAACTCTAAGTTTTAAGATTATTCAACTTTATACAAACCTCCTTTTTTCTTTTATTTTTTGCCCTTGGATCTTATTGTCTAATTTTTTTCATTAACATAGGTCGGATCTTGGAAAAGATTGGTTTCCTTTCACGAAACTTTAAAAGCTTGACATTAAACCCCCGTTAGTAAAATATTGCCTCATATATATGTAATACAAAATATCAAAAGAAAGTGTTAGGTCTGCCTATCTGAGAGACAGCACAATCATCATGGCAACGGTTCAAAGCTGTGCCATGATAATATGCACATCCTGCTTCCCAGAAGCCCCTATGGATTCTCCCTCCCAAAAGTCTGCCAAAGCTCAGTCCCCACCACTCTCACAAGATAAATCAGCTCACATCAGTCCCCAGAGCCCTACCCCCGTCAGACTGTATAGGGCAGCACCCGCCCTTTGTAGCAAGAGCCGCCACTGCCTTCCTTGTGGTGACTCTCTCTGTGTCCTCCCTCTTATCAAATTATTTTCTTATCTACTTGCCTCCTTTCTTTAATATTCTGCACTGCTCTAGATTGAGGACAAATCACTCAATCAGAAAGGAATTTATATCTAGTTATTAAAATTAAGGCACTCTCCAGAGTGCAAACACAACCATACCATTTCAAAACCATAAAGACAATATTTTGAGAGTATTTTCATCCTTAAGAAAATCTAATATCAAACTTTTTTAAGCTACAAATGCATACTAGCTTTTTGAAAAATGCACAAAACATAAAATTTAGTAGGCCTTTTGTAGAAAACCATGATGGAAGGAAATGAAGCCCTGTTTCTTATCGGACCTCTAATTTTTAGCAGTTATGACACGATCGATTGACATCAGAGGCATGATGAATCAGCTCAGAACAAAAGCTATTTGTTGGTTTACCTAAGTGTGAAGATTCATGTTAAGTGTAAAGAAAACAGAACAAAACAAAATAAATGAGATTCCACACTGGCCTTCAGAAAGATCAGAGTCTTCACGCTATTTCTATGGAGCAAATTATAAAACAGTCTGTGAGAAAACAAATGCTGTATCTTGAACCACTTTTAATAATTAGAAAGCTCATGATAGGAACCCAACCCTGTTTATGTCTAGAAACCAGGGTTTTGCAGCTCATTTACACATACCTAAAGAAATATGCAAGCAGGATGAATACTTTCTAGTTTAGTCAATGCAAATCTTCTGAAAGTGAAATAATTTTATTTTAATTCATACTAAATCATAAGAATAAAAGTAATGAATTTTGCCAAAATATCAAAAGTACAAGATTCAAAAATAATTAATGTCAAAATTGTTTATGAATATAAGTGCTATATATCTCATTTTAAAATACATTTATTTTTTGTAGTTTATTTACTAAGACTCATGATGGGGAAAATTCACTTTTAGCTTGAAAGAATGAAAGTGTCAGACAGGCAAATGGTAAATTCTTTTGTACCCTCTAAAGTAAAAGGATTTTGGGTTCTTCCAGGTAGGCTGATACAGAACAGCATATAAAAAACATGTGTTTTTCTATTTTCTTAAACTGAAGAACATTCCTGGGAAAACAGAATATCTAACCCTCACAGGAATTTTTTTCTTTAATAATGAAACTATGAAACCTTTTTAGAAGCACTTAAGAATCAAGAATTAGGAGGAAATTACAGCATAAACTATGCTTTGGAAAAGTTCTCTTTTTTTCTAGCACTCTAGTATTTTTCTCTTGTAATGTATGGGCACTATTCTTCCCCTAGTTTCCCCAAGTTTCACAAATGCCTTCTTTTCAAGAGTCCAAAACAATTCTCTGAACATTTTTCTCTTCCATGTTCATTATACATAAGTGTTCCTAAATGTCTTGATACACATCAAATAATGATACTAGTCTTTATTTTTATTGACCAGTAATTTTTGAAAGAGAATAACCGTAGCACTGTACATAAGCCAAATTGCATGTTTAAAGTTATTAGTTCAAGCAAAATAAAAAAGGATGGAACATTTTTGTGCTGTTATTAAGTAGTTTACCAAGAGAAAAATTATTTTAAAAACTGAGTATGTTCCAGTCTTACCTGCTTTCAGGGTAATTGTTCTATCAATGAACTTGATTATCTTTTCTATCTTAACATTTCTAACTGCATTTTTCCTTTCTCTATTTCTAAGTATGATCAAACATTGTAATTCTCAATATCTAAAATTGTTGTTTTACTTTACATTTTTTTTATTTAGGACTGCTGAAATTTTCATCATAAGTTATTCATGCCTGTAAGTAATTTTATCATTTAATTAAATTTTTACTGGCCTAAAATTTTAAAATCATGAAAAACTCCCTTCAGCATGTAAATTCTACCATTCATACTCAACTAGTTTTTGTTGTATACTTACTTCACCTATTTATTTCTTTAATTCCACAGAAGTGCTACTTGATTTTCTAATTTTAGAGAAACTCTTACATGGTACTAATTCAAAACAGGGCTATTTATGTCTCTTTCATCACTTCCTTTCCCTCCAAAACATGTGATATCTTTCTTTGATTTTTAGATTAATATGTGTTAAATCTGTATTCAGTATTGTATAATTTAGCTCATAAATAATGCTCAGTGCCAAGTTTCGTTATACAGAGTGATTATATTTTCCAGCTTTCAGGTCAAGTCTTTCTGAAATTATTAATTTCCTTAAGTTTAGCTGAGATTTTAATTTCTTGTCACATGATGATTTATATGAGAATGTCAGAATCTTGCTAGAGGTCTCTCATAAAAGTGCACAAGTTATTGGATCCACTCTGCTTTTTCTCTTTAGAGATCTTGTCCTTAACTCTTATATATTCACTGTAGGAATTGCATGTCTATCATTTCAGCCCTAACTCTTAAGAATAGAAGAAGCTTCTTTCTTTCTGGGTTATATCTACCTTCCTAGTTCCTATGGGTTTCTTCTTTTCTACTCCCCAAACTCCTCTCCCCTCCTCTCTTCCTCTGTAATTCCTCATTCCTAATGACATACTATGAAAGTTCCTGTTGCACGAAACAGTAAATTTCTAAGGTATTCTTTCAAAATCTTTTTTCATCTAACATATAAGAAAAATTTAGCTTAGTATGTAATAGAAAGTTGAAGATAATTTGCCCTTAAAATTTTGATGGAATTCCTCTATTTTCTTCAATATTTGAGTATATGTGTTTAAGAATTTAAGAACATTCTTATTCCTTATCATTTTCTTTATTAACTTAGATTATTGAAATAAATGTTATTCTCTCATCTAGATTTCTACTAGTCAGTGATTTTGTAAAATTGCAGATTTAATCATGTTGCCCTGCAGTTGTCAGAATCAGCTATTCTTAGTATGAAGTGCACATTTGTTGACATTTTTGCATAATTATTTGCACTCCTCCCTACCAGTCACATCTCTTCCCACTCGTCTTGCACTCAGCGTCCTGAAATAATATAAACCCTTTATCAGTTTCCTGAGTTTATTATGCTTTCACTCACATTTTACCTTTTTAAAAGCACATTATGGCCCCCCATACATTCTTTGGACTCACTTTTTTTTTTTAACTCTTATTTATCCTTCAGGTCTCATTGGGATTCTGTATTTCATCCTTTTACCAGGGTGTCTATCTATGTCTCTATACCAGAAACTTACACACTTTATGTATCTTTTACTTTATATCTCTTTTCTTCCTATAAATTGACAATTTCTTTAAGTAATACTGAGTTGTTTAATATTTTCTTCTAACTCTTAGATACATATTGGTATGTAATACACATTTTCTTTTTATTAAGGGGGTTACATTGTTATAAATCACTTTATTCAAGCACTACCTTAAATACAATCATTTTCTTGGATGATGATGTTTTACCATTTTCCTTTTAAATTTCCAAATTTGAATTTCACTTACATATATTGTGTTTTTCCTTGTACTAAACTTACTTTTGAATAAGTATGATTAGGTAATTAGCTAGCATTAATTTTATTTAGCTTCAGATCTTGCACTTAACAATTTCAGAATGAAATAATCTTAAGTAACTGGAAGGGATTAATAAAGTTGTTTTTCCTTTTTGTCACAAAGTCATGTCATTGATTATGGGAGTTTGGTTATCAGTGTAAAAAGTTCTAGTGTTATTACCAGTACCACAATTCAGGTGTACATAAAACAGGACATAATAAGTCACGTGTATGTACCTCAAAAAAAGCCAGTAGAATGCATATGTTTATTAAATACCTGTTGCTTAAAATATTTGACTCCAAATTTCATTTCTAACTACAGAAAGAATCACAGGAAGCTTGTTACTCATCTTGACAAAACAGATGCTTGTAAAAAGCAAGTACAGAGAAATATAATATTTTTGTCAAATAAGACATCTAGCAAAGAATATTTTTTCCATCTATCATCTAATTATCAAGAACTTGTAAAGATTAAATCTCTAAAGTGCTTGAAAAAGTATTCTTTTAATGATTGAGGAAAGAATAACTAAAAAGCTCCTACTTTTGAAAGTACTAGTTATTTTTCATTATTAATCAAAATAATTTTAAAACTTGCCTCTGTTTTTATGTCCTAAATCTGGAATTTTCTAGCTGTAATATATTTTTATCTATCTTTGAATTTTATAATATGTATTTGCAAACCTTTCTTCAACACAATTCCTCTCTAAGAATTCCCTGAGGCTTTGACAAGCCTGAAACTGTCAGACCAAAAAGATTATTTCATTAAAAGTTATATTTTAAATTTTTTTCTTTTTGAGACAGGGTTTCGCTATGCAGTTCAGGCTGGTCTTGAACTCACTTTGTAGCCCAGACTCACCTCAGACTTGAAGTGATCCTCTTGCCTCAGGCTCACAGTGCTGGGTTTATAGGACTAGGTCTCCATGCCTAAAAGTTATTTAGTCTCTAAAGCAGACTAGGATATGAGTTGAAAATAGTTATTAGAAAACACATATTTGCTGCACTTTGGGAATTGAAAACATCAGACAGCCCTTAAGAACTTTCACTCCTACAGGTGGTATAACATGCATGCTGCAGGTGTAGCTGCTGATTCCCAAAAACTGATTATAGTCCCGCAGACATCTGAATGAGCCATAAAATTCCATGGTTGCTGCACTCCTTATCTTGTAAAGTAAGGACATGGCACTGCCTGCAACATGGAACTTTCAGCAAGGTTGGATGGGTAGTAGGCAGAACCCCATGTGCTAGCAATTATCTTTTTACTGTATGGTTCTTTTCATTTTATTGAACCTCAGATTACACATTGTAATAGCACTCCTTCTGTAACAAACACCGTTCTTTAGGCTGAAACAAGATAAAGTCTGCTGACAGTACATGGTAGGAGTTTTGGTTTTGATGACACTCTGTGAGTTCAAATGGCAGACAACTCTACTCCCTTCCCTGAAATTAAAGAAACAACATATACGGCAAAATTCTGTAAAGCAACGTAGCTTGCTGTAGTTTTGTAGGTTAACCACCACTTCAGTGATTAGTCAAGGAAAGATTTATCTGTCATCCAAATGTTATTCAGTGAAGCTGCCAAAAAAATTAATAACCATAGTATCAGAATTAAAACCAGTATACTAAAATAAATTTTACTACTGCATTACACTAGAAACCAATCAAAAGTAAAATTTTAGAAATCACTTACATTGACTTTAAAGTCATGAAATACCTACATGTTAATTCAACATTTTCAAGATCTGCACACTGCAAAATATTATAAAGATGAATTAAACAAGATTGTAAGAAAGAGAGGTATACCATTTGAGTAATGAAAAACAGTACTTTAAAGACTTTCTTTTCTTCTCAAATTGATGCACAATTCAGTGCAACCATATCTTAATCTGAATTTTCTTTGGAGACTGACAAATCAATTCTCCAATTTATACATGAATTTAAAAGACTAAGAAGAACTAAAACAGTTTTGAAAATAGAGGACATATATTGTCATTAAATTGACTAATTAAAAATATTTAAAGCTACAATAAACAATAAATGCTGTAATAGCATACCGTTTGATATATGCAACAAAATAATAGAGGACAACCCAGAAATAAGTACACATACAAAAATGGTCGACTTATAGTCAACTTTCCATAAATAGTTCTGGACCATTTCCATGTTCAGGTGGAGAGAACTGATGCTTCCTCACAGTGATGTTATGATTGTGGAGTTTGGGTAGCAAAACATAGAAGTGAAACTGAGCCCCCCATTCATTTTACCATGAAGTGCGAGGGCAATCTGCCCTCCTACCTGGACCAATCATAGTGTTTGTTACCAGGATAATTACATATAGTTGTTTTAGCTTTTGCATTTAAGATGAAATTGCTTAAGATAGATCTACATTGATTTACTGAGGTTAAATGTATCTGCCAACTTTCTTTAGATAACTAAAGAATAATAGTGGTGAATAATATCTGCTGAATTTCTCCATGGTAAAATTACATGTGTATACCTGTAACAAATTCCTTCTGTGAAGATACTTTGACACTATGCAACTATTCTAATTTTTTCCAATTAATTGTAACGCATGTCAACTGGCAGGAACATAAATTACTGTAGTATTTGTCTCATGGTGATTTTCATGCTCTCCAAATGTGAAATGCATTTTCTCACAATGTGAAATTACTGACTCCTCTGTTTTTGGTTTGTTTTGCTTCGGTGTGTTTTGTTTAAGCCTGGTGCCTGTAAGAGCTTCTGCTGTTTTTGCATAACTTACATTCCAGTGATTTTGGTAGTGTTAATGCTAAGACTTTTCAATGGGTACTACTTATTTTATTTTTACTAGTACATATATGTTTGTAGCTTACAATGATTGCATTCTTCTGGGGAGCTGGAATATGCATATAACAGTGTTAAGACAATTAAGCAAGTTTGCAAATATCCACAAGTTTCTAATTTTCTCTGGTTTATCTGAGGTTGCTCACATGTATGCATTGGGTACAGTCAGTTAGCAATATAGATAGAGTTTACTAACTCAGCATCTCTATGGCACATTTACTTCAAGAATAAACTTTTAGCTGCCCTACCATCGACTCCAAAGTCTGTTTCCCTTAAACAGAAGAAGTGAGATAAGTTATCAAACAGAAGAGCCTGAGCATGGAAGATCACAAGTTTTCATCAGCTGTATTCATTTGTAAGCACTTCTCAATTTCTTGTCATCTTAGGGTGATTTCTAGTGCACTTAAATGTTTCTTCTAAATAGTCTTATTCATATATGTATTTGTTTTGAGGAAGTTGCTTAAATTCCATGTACATTACCAGGTCTTCAAAAAATTTAAATTTAATAAAATATAGAAAAGGATCTTTATGACATGAAGACAGCAAAGCTCCATAAACACTAAAACATAATAATTATAAAAAGAAAAGATAAATTTAATAATTTTATCAGTAATTTCATCAGAAGAATAAAAAAAGAGTGAACTTATGTGCAACATAACCCATCAAGCACTTATTTTAATGTGTTTTTGCCCAAAGTGGTGGCAGCACCAGAAAGGGCAAAGTTGTAACAGTGTAGCCTCAGACAGGGTTCCCCTGATGAAGCATGAAAGGGGAAATCATCGTGTTTGTTACCAGGATAATTACATATAGTTGTTTTAGCTTTTGCATTTAAGATGAAATTGCTAAAGATAGATCTACATTGATTTACTGAGGTTAAATGTATCTGCCAGGTTTCTTTAGATAACTAAACCAACAACAGGAGACAAAGGGAGACAGAGGGGAAAAAATAAAGTTCAAGGAATTGTCTGAGATGATTCTGGATTCTGGGAAGTCTGGTGAGTCAGGATGCTGGAGACCAAAGTAAGAGTTGATGTGTTTTCCGTTCTAAGGGATATCCCGGCAGAATTCATTCTTGCTCAGAGGAAGGCCCGTGCCGCTTTATTAAGATCATCAACTGACTGAAAGTTGCCCAACTGCATTATAAATGGAAGAAGTGCTTTGCTCAACGTTTTTTACTTTCAACATTAAACGTATTAAAAAATAAAAAAACTATCATTATTAAAATATCTGGAATTACAGTTGATAATATAGCTAAGCATGCTAGTCCAGCCACCTTCGCACATGAAATTAATCAACACAGTGGGAAACTGATAAGTGACATAATGCAAAATTTGGTAGCAAACTGTTGTGAGAAAGAGATATTTTGAGAAAATGTTACATATGAGGACTAAATAAGAAGGCTCTAAATGGTGATTCTGCAAAGGAGACTTTCAATAATCCTGAGGACAGATCGTCAGTCTTGAACCGTATATTCTGCAGCAAACAGGTTGAAAATTTAATAAACTTCCGGAACTCTTAACAGCACTAAGGGCAGCTGTTTATACTCATTAGAATATATGGTTTCATATGCATGGTTTTTCCTTCTGCACCTAGTAAAGATTCCTCTACTCTACTCGCCATCAGCAAACAGTGTGACTGCTAACAAAAGAACTCACTGAAAGGAGGAAAATGGCAATGAACTCCTGCCCATTAATTTACTGATCTTATTGGCATCTCTTTACTCCAAATAGTCCAGCTAAGAGAGAAAAGGAGGAGCCTTCGAGGTCCAGCTAATGTTGCCCAGAGGATGACAGCACTGTTTGACCAAGCATGCTTTAAGCATGAGTTACTTTGGTATTAGCAGAAGTATGACTTTAATCTCTTTATTATTAAATTAAATAATGATAAAAGTGGCTTGGCTGAATTCTGACTTGAAGGACTGGGCAGGGAGGGGTGCTCATAATTAAATCATCTTCAGTGTTGCCTCACACCTTCTCTGTTCTCCATGCTGTTAAAAGACAAGAATAAAATCATACTCCCGGTGTTCTTACCCAGGAAATTTTGTGGACAGGATTTGCTGATGAGAGGCAGCCACAGGAGACAGGAAAGCAGCAGACTTTAGGGAGGTTACTTTCCCTTGGAGGCAGGTGCACACAGGTGGGAGACCAGATGGTAAGAGAATGTGGTGGACCCCAGGCTATTTGTGACCCACCTGCTTGAATTCTTATAACTGCTGTCATTCATGGAAGTTTCTCCCTTTTGTTCTACCAGCTCTGGCAAATGTTGAGTAAACCTCTCATTTCTTACATTAAGGTCTTTATACTTATAACACATAATCTTGGTTCATGCTTATTTTCTCTTATGAGCCTTTCCTGTGTTTTTATTAAAAGCACTGTATGACAATGTCTCTGCCAAATGAGGACAAGGATGCAAGGACCATAATATAGCTGGTCCTCTCTGGGTGTCCATCAATACACAGAGTCCCCTTAAATATTTTGATTAAAATCTTAAAGACTTTCTGAATTATGTTTTTTGCACATCACTATGATTCCATCCACCACAAGGTGATTGAATCAGCCACACATAGCAGAGGAGTGTGAGAAAGGGGTCATCACCACACAATGCCATACCATTTGTCCTTTCATCCTCAAAAAATGAGCTATGTAATCCCATACAAAATACTTCTTAATGCTTTTCTGAAAATTTTAGCTTTTGTTCTTGGCTATAGATGAATTAAGACAGTGTATCGTTAAGCTTAGATACAGCTCATTTTTAATTATCTAGGAAAGATTGGCTTCATTTGGAACTATTTACTTTTTCATTGGACACAAATATTTTTTCTTGCATACATTTGATCTCTGATTACCAACTAGCTGTAACTATTTTCACAGAAGACCATTTTTCAGTGTTCAGTGACAGTGTTGATAGTTACAATTTAGACAGGTAGTTGTGACTAAAGCACAAAGACAATGCTAAACATCATGCAATGCAACAAAGAAATCATCCTATACAAAACCTCAATGGTGCCAATGTTGAAAAATCGTATACAAGAGTGATGTAATTATTTCTAATTTAACAATTGTAAGATTGACTAAGAAGTTAATGAATGATTTACAGTTATAAAACTTGTAAGAAAAGCAATCAGACTCTGGGTTTTACCATATGGGCTAACTTTAAACCTACTATTAAGTAAGGTTGCTATTGCCAGATGCTAAGAGAGAACATTTCAGAAATGCCAGACTTCACATTTTATTTAAAGTGCACAGGATATGAAATAACTAACTGCAACATTTGAAATTTTCTTGTTGTTTCACCCACAAAAAGTTCTTTCTTGCAGAGATATGTATTATTGATCAAAAGTATCCAGTATTCAATGTAGAAATATTCTATATAAGAAAATCACTAACTTTTAGTATAGCTTTAACTTTGGAAATTAAAGTTTGTACACATATACTTTACAAATAAACAATATTAACTTTGTGATAATCACTCTAAAAGAATAAAAAATAAATTTAATTATATTCAACTGTATTAAAAGGTAAAGAAAAAGTAGCTCAGCTAAGTAATTAAGAATGCAGTGTTTTGATGAAATATTGTGTCTTAGTTACTTTTCTCTCATAATTGAGACAAAATACCTGATGTTAAAAATTGGGGAAGGGAAGGTTTATTTCTTACAATTTTGGAGGTTTCAGTCCATACTCAGCTGGCTCCAAGGCAGGGTGGCAGGCTGCTGTTCAAGGCTCCCACAAAACAGCAAGAGATAATGGTGCAAAAAGAGAAAAGACACACCTTTTTCCTGCCCTAATGCTGTATGTTGGCTCTGCTCCTGGGTGGGTGTAGCACTCACACCACCAATCCCAGTGCTAGACAATGCACCAGTCACGAACGGAGGATTCAGCTGCATCCATCATTGCATGAGGCTTGGGGTGGCCATTGGGACACAAACCATAATATTTGGCAAAGGTGAGAGCAAAAACTGTTACATAAAAACATTGAAATGTAGGTGGAAATGTGTTTTATGCAAGAATGTAATTATCCATTGTTAAAATAGTTTCAATACACAATAAAGTTAAACAAATAATTATTAAATTGTGAATAATGGGATCCAGGTTTCTCACTTCCAGGAAGAGAAATTATACTTAATGAAGAAACAAATACTGATCTAACCCTGTGCTGCTAAACAGAGTGAAAGATACCAGTGTGAACTCCTGACTCTCTTAAAAGCAACAGAAAGAAATACAGATACATGTATTATGTTGGAGAACACATAGACCTATTTTGACATGCATTTAAATATCTATATTGCCTTTCTTTACTCTGAGAGAAATACAACCAAATTTCAGTGAACAAACCTATAATTAAGACGAGGCTTGTAAATAGCATTCTCCATTTTTTTTTTTCAATGTACCTTGAAGAAACAGTTGATTCCAGGGTTAAGGCCTCAAGAGTATAAGCCTGGAACTTTTTGAATTTGCAAAAATAAAGAAGCATTTTATAAAAAGGAATAACTTGATCCCTAGAAATTTTCTAATAAGTAGAGCTGGAAAAATTTGAGTAACAACATAAATGAAAATCACATTACATTATAATGACAAACAAAAGATTTTTTCTGACCTAATATAAAAATTACTGAATAAGCAAATAAATACAGGAAAATAAATCAACCTGCTTGTGAAAGATTTCTAATTAATAAATGTAGTAGAATGAAAAGAACAAATACCGTTTGAATACTATAGGATAATTTAGAGTGACAAAAACCAAGATCCACTGACTGCTATAAAATTAGTTGACAAAACTTGAGGAAGAATAGGACATGTACACAGAATCGTTTTCTTCTCTAAAATATTCATTAATAACTATAATATATTTAATGTATTTTCATAAATTCTTTGATATTTCTTTCATTGGCAAGTGAAAATAACTCTTTTCCTTAAAACTAGACTAGGTTTAGTGATCCATCTCTTGTGAATAGAATATAAGGAGGTAAGGAAATTTAGCGAATGCCACTTTAATAAAGAGATCAAGCAAAACATATGAATAATAATATGCATTTATATCATCTATCCTTTACTTAGATACAACAAAAACATGTTGTGCTATTGTCTCTAAAATTTCAAAGCCCACATATATTCACCAGTAAACATGAGAAAAATTCAAATTGTGGGCCAATCTATACTAGTGCCTTCAAATATGCCAATGTCATGAAAAATAAGATCATAACTTTCATATGTTAGAGAAGACAAAGGAGAAGTGACAATTAAAATGCAATATATCTTGGATTAGGTCCTGATTAAAAAGACTTTAGTGAGAAAACTGGCGATATGAGGTGTAGTGTGTAGTTTAGGAGTAGTGTACCAAGGTTAATTTCTTTTTCTTCTTTAGAAATAGAGATGTATAAAAAAGATGAACTCAGTCTGAAACAGTTCCCTGTAACCACTGCATAGAACATTACTAGTTAATAAATTACTGTAGCATTCCAGTCTCACCAAAAGATTTTTTACAAAAATTAAACCATCTTGATAAAGAAAAAGAATGTTAACTCCAGTTAATAAATGTAGAAGTACTGAGAAAATACATTTACGAAATGCACAATAGCTCCTTTTATAAAGATTCAAGAAAAAATAGGAGTTTAGAATCTGAGGGAGCTGAGTGAAATTCATTTGGAAAATTTTGCCCTGTTAAAATACTGCTAATTTTATGTTTTCTAAAGCTAAAATTTAAAATATTTGTGATTTTTTGAATATATTTAGGCAATATAAAACTATAATGAATACTTTAGTAGATTTTCTTTACAATTCTGTGTGATATATTTAATGGTTTTATAAATTCTTTGAAATTGTGTGGGTGTCTCTTTGGTTATAGTTTTTTAAAATAACTGCAGGAGAACAAATAAGTATCACAAGGTAAGTATTACATGTGACCCATCTATAACATCTCTAACAATATGATATCTTGAATGTTTTAAAGCTGTTCACTGAAATTTCCTATGGATACTATCAGACAAGGACAGGGGAGGTGTACATCCTCATTTCCCCAACATGACTCACTCTTCCTTTCCAAAAGGTACCAGCCAGACCTAGTAAACTTAGAGTAAACAGAGACTCAGCAAATACAAGTCTATGGTATTTAAATGTAGATGTAGTATTGCAAAATTATGCACAAGCAACTGTTATTTATGACTATTCATATTTTATATATTTATTAAATCAACATTTTATTAGGCAAGAGAGGAAAGAAAGAAAATTCTTTGCTGTCTGATTCATGCAATTTAATATTCATCAGAAACACCTGAATTGCTTCTTTAACACTTTTTTTTAGGTTCAATGCCTAGAAATTGTAATTCAGTATTTTAGAATATGGCCCATTAATTTGAATCTTTAAAAAAATTTTTGGTTAGGCCAATACTTCTATGCTAAACATCAAATTTAAAAATTGATTCAATGTGTTCTTATTGTCTTTAATTAAATTCCTTATAGAACTTGATTTGCATATATTATCAGAGACCCTTTCCACAATCCAGTTATCAGGGGCCCCTGCAGTGAGTCCCAAATCTCCTGCCTTGAGTTATGGTACATGGCGAGAGAAAAAGAGCAAGAAACCAAATAGGGGTGCAAAAGGAATCTGGGATGACTAGTTGTCCATGGGGAACAAAAGGCCACAAGTCAGACAGAACCTTAGTGTTTACTGATTATATCTGAGTCAATGACAGAGGGTGAAGGGTGGTAGTGTTTCCAGGAACAGTAATGGAAACTCCTGTGGGCTGATCTTGCAAGCAGGAGGATAAGACAGGGGGGCACTGAGGAAGCTGCAATTTTCCCAGGGGCTTTATCATCTTCAGCAGTTGTTATCTTGCCCTAGGGCTTTTAACTGTGACCAGAAAACAATGGAGTTTCCAGGTTTCAAATTGGCTCAAAGAGAAAGACAAGGATGGCCTTGGGCTTCCCTTAGACTCAATTTATAATTTATGGTCACCAACAATATAAGATTCAATATATATCTATATATAATATTTTATGTTATCTAACATGACCGAGTTCTATAAATCTTAATTCAGTCATCTGTAAACAAGTGCAAGCTAAACAAGTCTACTTTCAGACCACTGCTGCCTAACACCTCACTTATGTCACAATATGAAAAGAGAATCCCCATAAACTAAAAAGACTAACAGTCAAACATTGAGTTTCTAAGTAAGCAATATGGAAAAAAGTACCTACATAGTAGTTAATTATACAGATTTTCAATTTTTTAGTATAACATTTGTTCATGTAAAGCATCAGTAAATGTCTTTTATTGCAACGGAAGGGAAAAGATAAATTTAAAAATAGAATGAAGCTGAGAAACAAAAGTTGAAGTAACATTCATATTAAAAATATTGTTATACAGAAATTAAAAATTTAAATATTCTATTTTATGATTGTGGGAACCTAGAAATTAAATTATTTTGTAATGAATCATTTTTCTATATTTTTTTTTTAAAAATTATGGCCACAGACACCTTGCTATTACTATAGCATTTATGCATTTATCTCTACACTTATTTTATGGTTCTGAATTTTGAACCCAAAGCCTCACAATGAGCCACATTCTTACCTCCAACTTGTGTTTTGCTTTGATTTTTGTTTGATTTTTATTTTGAGACTTCTTCTAAGTTGCCAAGTTGTCCAGGCTGGGCTTGACCTTTCATTCCTCAGCCTCCTCCCAGAGTGCTGGGATTATAGGTGTACACCACAATCCTACAGCAATTATTTAAACAATTTGTAATATAGGTTGCGAAAAATAATAATTTCTTCAGCTATATCTGATAAAATAGGAATTTTCCTTTCTTGATCACAAAAGCTGCAGATTACCAACACTTTCCATTGTTCCACTGTTCTATTGTTCCATTATTCTTTCTGATTGCAAGCTGGCAGCCTTTTTGTCAATCTTAGCCTGTGTTCATAAACAGAGGACAGTTGAATTGCTCTAGAATGATCTCAGATTTAATGACTATTCATGTAATTTTGTGTATATCAATTGCATGGCTATGTCACAAAAACAAATTATTTTGCTTTCAGCTGTGTACATAAAACAATTTACCTATAATTTTTAAGCTTTCTACCCCAAAGCAACGGAATACTTGGAACATGTGTGTAACATACTCAGAATCAAATCAGCAACACATTTCCTCATTGTAGTTAAACATGACATGAACTGTATCAAAAATATTTATAGATGAAAATTTTCTATCTACTACTATGAATTCTTACAAAATAACCATTTTGATATACAGGATTAAAGTTGCCTCCTAAATATTAATCCAAGTTATTTTCAAGTTTACTTTACAATAAAAAAATCATTTCTCTGCACTTCTTTTAAAGACAGACTCTTGTTATGTAGTTCAGGCTGGCCTTAAGCTGAGGTTCACTTTGTAGCCCCGGATGGTCTCAAACTCATGGTGATTTTCCTGCCTCAGCCTGCTATGAGTCTGTATTAGAGGCATGCAGTACCATGGTTGGTTCATTGGTCTTCTTAAAGAACCATCACAGACATAACTAAGAATAAGTTAGGTAAAATGTTCACTGTCTAACAGAATGATAAGTAACATATTACAGATTTACAAAAGACAAAAAATGACAATCATGAAACTTCAACAATAAATTTACAAGAATCACTCAGATTTACTTGAATTTTTATATTTATATACCAATATGTAGGTAATCAAGTGCTTATTATTTGATTTCTAAATGAAATAGTTGCTCCTGACAAAGATGACTTCAAGAACAAAGATGACTTCACTGCAGATAAAAATTCTAGGTTAAGAATATGCATTGTGAGAAGATCTAAACTATAGGAATGGCCATATATTGAGGAAATTATGTGATATACACACACTTTTTGAGTATGTGTCTTTTTGAGACATTGTCTTACTATGCAGTTCAGGCTGGCCTTGAGCTCACTTTGAAGCCCAGGCTGGCCTCAAACTTGCAGTGATCCTTCTCCTTCAGCCTCCCAAGTGCTGAAATTACAGGCATGTACCACCACGCCCAGCACAATATGTTTAAGGTATGTTATATATGAGGAAAATTTATAAAGCCAGATGAGTCGGTGCACCACAGAATCCCAGCACTTTGGAAGGCTGAGGCAGAGATTTGCACATTCATGTCCTGCTTAGGTAATTTAGCAAGACGTTGCCTCAAAATAAATTAGAAAAAGAAAATTTAAAAGTGCTTAGATTTAGCATTCAATACACAGTACAAAAAATGATGGAATCAAAATTTTAATTCTGGATTACACTCAGAACTTGAAAAAATAAGCACTAAAAATTTCAAGTAAGTAACTAGGATTCAAATTTCATTTCATGTGCATGGTCAGAACTCACTTAACATCCATACTTTGATTTTTCCCATATTAAATAGGTTAATAAAAGAGAAAATGCCTATTTAATAAGAGTACTATATAAACTATAGTTTTTTACAATTTCTGGCATACAATGGTATATATATAGGAGAATACTGAAAGTCAATTTGAAACTAAATGATATACTGATTTTTGAGGAAATGCATAAAAATTATACTTTTCCAATACATTTTAGCTCAGTTACCTCCATATTAACAGTTAATTTTATACACATATAAACAAGCATCAAAAATGTTGAGTTAGTATTAATTGAATATTTTATGGTGATTTGATATTAATTAAATATTGCAGCCTGAGCTGGGGCACAAAATATACTGAATTTTAGAGATTAAATATCAATCTGAGGGAATTTTTTGTTCAAATGAAGTAATACATAAACTTCAAAAAATTAACTGGGTATTGTGGTGCTCAACTATAATCTCAGTTACAAGCATTATGGATCAATCACAAGTTAGAGACCAGCCTTGGAAATCTGGGGAGAGACACTGTCTCAAAATAAAAATACAGGCTGAGAAGTCTCTCAGTGGTTGACCATTCTGGGTTCTATCCTCGGTACCACAAAAAATAAGAAATCTGAAATCCTGCAGATTCTTGAGGGCTTGGGAAGGTTATATCAATTTAAATAAATGATAACACAAAGAACAAATAACTTGTGACTAAAAGACACATTTCCTCTTTAATTTTGTTTTCTTAACTCTCTCCCCTTCCTTTCCTGAAAAAGTCAAGCATAAACCAATGAAGTGGAGCAAAGCAGGGTAGAAGGAATTATGAGAGGCGGGGCCCAGCAGTAGCCTCAGGAGCACTGTCAGCATCCAGATGGGATAAAGCAGGTTCCCATGCACTGATAGCAGTCAGGCCCGGGGTACAACCAAAGCAAGACAAAAGAGCATAGATGCAAAGAAGTACACTGGTGGAGGGGATCAGAATCCAGGGAAGGAATGCGTCCATCCTGGCCCAACATTTAGACTGACTCTTAGTCAAAACTCAAAATAGGTAAGTGGACCATCCCTGCAATTGGTGACCCAGCAAGGGACACTAGAGAGTAAATGAAGTCAGAGAAGTAAGCAGGTAGATTCACATAGGAAGCAAACAGAGTCCAGATGAGATGAGGATACAGCCATTAATGGATGTTGTAAGAAAGGGATCGTTGTGCAAAGGACCAGCTGCATGAATAAGGCCTGGGGTGGAGGGGTGGAGCTCAAGCAGTGTAAAGGGTGCTTCCATCCAGACTGGGAACACTCTGCTCTAGGACATGAAAGCCCACGAGAGAGGGGAGGAAATTCTAACATCGAGAAATAGAATAGAAATAAAATTCAATGTCATGAGAAAACTACTTTTGGGAGGAGGAGAAACTCTGAAAGGGAAAAACTAAAATCAACCTTGTAGTTCAAAATGGAATATTTCAGCTTGAACTCATGGCTTTCAATATGAAAAAGTAGACAAAATATTGCTTTATTCTTGGTTTCAGTATAAATGTAGAAACACACACACACACACATATACACACACAAATATACAGTTCTTCATAGAAAGAACTCATGGTCCCATGAGCTGGGACCAAAAATGCAAAAGAACATGGGATATCTTACAGAGGAAAGAAAAGTGGTGCTTAATGAATTAAAAACAGAAAAAAAAACAAGAAAGAAGAGAACAGTGACAAGAGGACACAAAAAACAGGGCAAATGGAACTTTCCTGACCAAGTCTAGGCCAATTTGGGTCACAAAATAAATAAAGTAATTTTTTCCTATGACCTCACTAAATAAAATAAGAAATTATAACCACACATGAGAATAGATAACTGAATAAATTAAAATTTTGTTCAATACAAAGAATTGTAATTATAAGAAGAGGAAAAGTATAACAGAATAAAAATGCCATGAAGACAGTAGGTACCAAAATAAAGTGGGTATATTCAGTTTGTAATTTTTTTCTGGGATAAAAATTCCTGACACCCACAAATTAAGTGCTGAGGTTTACTTTCAGCTCATGATTTTGCACATCTCAGACCATGGTCAGCTGGGTCCAAGGCAGAAATATTTTGTTAGAAGTGCATAGCGTAGAAAAGATGCCCAACATCTAACATTTGAGAAAGAGCAGAGAAAGAACATCAAGAGTGAGAGGTCTTGGAGCAGGAATATTCCACAAGATTGTGTCACCCTGGACCACTTCCTGCAACTGGGCCCTTCTAATAGCGCATCAGGTGTGTTATCCAATCACCTCTCCAGAAGTCTCTTGCTGCAGTGAAGTTCAAGATTAAGCACCATAGTGAGCAACATGTATTTTATTAGTAATGAGGTAAAGTGAAATACTATATTAAATTACTTTCCCACTCCTGAGAAAAAATAGCCAACACCAACAATTTAAAGGAAGGTGAGTTCATTTTGTCTCATGTTTTCAATCCATAGTTGGCTGGATCCAAGAGAGAAACAGCATGGTATAAGGGCATGGCGAAGACAAAGGTATTTAATCCTTGATGGCCAAGAAGCAGAAAGAGAAGAAAGAAATCAGAGATGCCCTTCCAGGTTACAATCCCAGTGACAAACTTCCAACCAGGCACACTCTCCCAGTAGCACATTTACCTATTAAACTCACCAATCCAGTGATGATTATATCAGCTCTGAGATCCATTCAGTTTCCATATACATGAAAATTTGCAGGGACATTTTACATCTATGCCATAGTATGTACCAATCCATAGAATGTATGGCAACTTTTTGAAAACTATTTCACTGATATTCCTGCACACTTATCACATAATTTAATTTTATAAGTGGTTGTAGTTGTTTATAACAAACACACTGAAAATAAAGAGGAAAAAAGAGACAGTGTCAGCAAATTACTGTCATGTAGTACATGAGATTGATTTTTACGGCACTTATAATTTTTCTGAAAATTTCAGATTATTTCAAAATGAGAAAAATTGAAAGAAGTTAAACTCCCTTGCTTAAAACTACAATGAAATTTGTAATGAAATTTGCAATGAAATTTGTGGAAGTTAAAATGGAAACATAATTGTAAGTATGCAACTTCACATATACATATGTTTTCAGTCTTTTTCTATCCAATATAAACAGTTAAATCAGCCAAAAATAAATTGGTAAATTAGTGTTTAATTATCTTTTCTCTGATTTTTCCAAAATGACTTTATATTCAAAGTAAATTTACTTTCAGGTTAAAGTATGTAACTTATAACTAGAATTTCAATTTTGTAACCTTACATGCATATCTCCTGATTCAATTTGTCAGAGGTACTGTTAAGGGTGTTATGCCAATAAACACACATACACATAAATATACTTACTATGTCTGTATTTGTGGGTACAGGTATATGTATGTATCATACATTCGTGTACAAACATGTTAATACTATATAAATATACACATATATCCACATACACATTCTATATGTATTTATAAGTATCCATGCACTCATGTATTTTTCCTAAAAAGATTGTTTTGCACATTTTTTTAATCAAATTGGCAAGTTTTACTTGCCAGATAAATAAAATACCCACAATATTTTGTCCTCAATGTGTGCTACTTAGTTATACCTTATATACATGTAAAATCATTATTGGTTTGTTATCAATTTTTATATCACAGGTTTAATGCAATCAGTATCATTGCATATATTTGTAATGATATTGATTATCTTTGCATGTGTGTGTAACACATTTGTAAAATGTTAGATTTCCAAATCAGTGTGTTTTAAACATTATGTAAACATTGCATTATTTAAACAACCCTTGATATATAATCATTTGGTATGTCTTTTGTGTTCATGAGACTCCTTTGATTATTCAACCTACATGTATCTGCTGAGGTTTTAGTCAAACCTCTCGGCTGGAGACTGGGAATAGAAAAATTAACTGAAAAAATCTTGCCAACAGAGACATTATATTCCATAGAGATAAAAATGGATTATTGATTCAAACCTTAGTAAGAACACAATATAAAAACATATGCCATCATTATTAAAGGAAAATATCAGTCCTGGATTCTGAATTTAGAAGTGTGTGGGCTGTGAAATTCTCCTTCCTGTTGGAGGTGCTCAGATAAATGATACACAATTAACATTTTACCTTGGTTCAAACCTTCATGGACTCACATTTTCTTAACGTATGATGTCAAGTCTTCCTTTGACAGACTATTGTCACTTAATTAGAATAGTACAATTCATATTTTAGTGTCCTATTCTACATTTCAGACAAGATTTATGTTTTGATACTTTTTTTTTGTACCAGGAATTGAACTCATGACCTGGTGCCTGACAGATAGGCGCTGTCCTGCTGAGCTATATCCCCAGCCCTATGTTTTGATTCTGATTTTACAGTTTTTTGTAGAAAGAAAGAAGCCATCCTTAAAGGGAAGTCTCTTCACATATCATGTTTGAAAATATATTAAATAAGCACTCTTGTTCATTTCATAATGATATCTACTAATATAAATCCAAACTTGATATTTTTAAATTTTTAGAATTTATATTTCCTAATGGTATTTATTAAAGTCATATATATTTTAATGCTCATTTTAACTGTTCTTTTTTTTTTTTTACTGGTTTCCAGTTAATCTCTACAAACTCATTCTTTAACATGCATAAAGTTAATGAAATGTCCATGCAATTGAATAGTTTTCTAGAGAGATTGGCTTGTAGTTCTCTTTTATGGTTAGGTCTTTTTCTGATTTTCATATCAGGGTAACATTTGCCTTCGAGAATAAATTAGGGAGAATTGCTTGCCTTTCAATTTCACTGAAGAGTTTGAGAAGTGTTGTTATTAAATTATCTCGGAATTTCTTGTAGAATTCGCCTGTGAATCCATCAGCACCTGGGCTTTTTTTGTCCTTATTGTTGGTAAGTTTTTGAGTATATTTTCAATGTCATTAGCTGATATTATTGGGATATTCATTTTACATCTTTTTGATTCAGCTTTTGTAATTCATATGTTTCTAGGAATCTGTCCAATTCTTCTGTGTCTTTGATCCTGTGAGAGTAAAGTTTTTCAAAGTAGGTATTGATGGTCTTCTGCACTTCCATAGACTCTGTAGTGATTTCACTCTCTTTACTCCTTATTGCATAGTTTGAGCTTTTACTTTCCTCTTTTTTAATGTAAAATTGGCTAGGAATTTATCAATTTTATTTATCCTCAAAGATTCAACTTTGTGATTCATTAATCCTTTGCATTGTCTTCTTGGTCTCAGTTGGGTTAATTTCTGCTCTGATCTTTATAATTTCCTCCCTTCTTTGGTCTCTGGGCTTCCCTTGTTCTTCTGTAGAAGTTTGATGCTCAGAATTAAGTTGTTTATTTGTGCTCGTTCTGTTTTCTTGATATGAGAATTCACCACTATAAATTTCCCTCTGAGTACTGCTTTCTCTGCATACCACAGGTTTCAATAAATTGTATTTCAACCACTGCAGAAATCAGTATGGAAATTTCTTAGGAAACTAAGATTAGAGGTTACATTCAACCCAGTTCTTCCCTTTCTGAGTATTTTCCCATAAGAATTGAAATCATAACACAGCAATATATATGCACCCATGTTTATAGCTGCAAAATTTGTAGTAACCAAATCTTAGAAACAACCCAAATGCCCATCAACTGAAGAATTTATGAAAAAGATGTGGTGTTTTTATGCAATGAAATACTACTCAGCCATAAATAATAATAAACTTGAGACTTTTATAGGTAAATGAATAAAACTTGAGACCATATTCATAAGTGAAACAAATCAGACTTGCATGTTAAACACCATATTCTCTCACTAGTGTAAGAAACTGAAAGAGTAAATAAGATCCAAAAGTTAATAGATATAGTAAAAGTGAAAGAAAATGATCAAAGGAAAATTACATAGTTTGATCATCTTGTACACCTGTATTTGGTAACATGAGCAACTATTATGAAGATAACTATATGCAATATAACAAGCATTGTTAAATTCCTATCATCTTGCTTTGAAATCCTATGTCATTATTGTTTTGTTGCTGTTATTTTGCTTTTGTTGTTGTTTTTGATTGTTTCTTGATTTTTCTGTTTTTTCTCTTTAAAATAAAAAAATGAAATACTTCTTAGCCATAAATTTTTATCTCACATTCAATTCTTAGAATAACACCACATTTCCATAATCATATAGCTAATAACTAATACTTATAATTTGATTGTAGTTTTAAGTAGTTTCCATTCAATAGCATTCAAAGATATAACAATTATTTAACATCATATAGTGTCACTAATGTGAGAAACTGAACAAGTAGTAGATATTTTAACTGGGAAGAAAAACTGATTAAAAGGAAAGAGAAACTATGATGGAAGAAATGGGATGGGAAGAAAGGGAAAAGGAAAAATATATAAACAAGATAGTTAACAGAGATAGACTGCTGCATTCTCTTAGTTCATTGAAAAGAAAGGTTTGGGCTAATACCTTTTTTATACTACCTGATGCCTATATCTTGTACTCTGAGTAACACATAATATATCAATTATTTTTACTCTCCTATTAACTTGTTTTGAAATTCTGTTTTTTTAAGTAAAAATAAATAAAATTATTTCTTCCATGAAAGAGTACAAAAGATTAAATAATATTTTATTTATAAAATAAATAAAGATTGATATTCATTTAAAACTTTTCAAGAAAACAAAAAATATTGGAATTTTTAAAAAAATAATCACTGTGAATGAAGTTTGAAGAATTGATTACTTATTTACATAGAAACATTTACCCAAAATTAAAATATGCAGATAACAAAATCAGTAGTATTATCACTATGTATATTTTAACACTCACACTTAGTTTTATGATTTCTAAACAAAAACTAGAATTAAATGAACTAAACTATGAACAAAAATTATAAATAGAGGAAAAATAAGGTTTGTTGCTTTAAAGTTCATTTTCAGGTTCATGCGCAGGGTTGCGATATGAACCTGTTAAGGTAATTTCAGTGGGAATCAAAATTGCTTTTTTTACTCGTAACAAACAAGTGTAAGGAGCCCCAGGTAAATCTAATTGAGTACTCTGATTGGCTGAACTGACCAAGAAACAAGGGACATGGAGAGATGGTTGCTAGTTAGATTAGGACTGGATAAAACTGGTTTAATTGATTATGAATTACTGGAGTATAGGCTGAGAGGTCTCATTCTTATTGTTTTTTATTCTTATCTCATTCTTTGGTCACATGATTTAAGAGTGTGCCATTCTTATTGTTAGAGTATTCTGGTGCAATAGAGAAGTACAAGTACAAATGAACAGGTTTACTGAGTTGAGGATGTGGGAAGGAGCTCACAACCCATGATGGCTGAGCTGTCTCCTGCGACCTGATACAGAAAGGCAGAAGATTATATGACCTCTGATCAGAAGTGGCGCATGGGGCAGGCACTGATGACTTGAGGAACCAATTGGAATTATCTGTGTGTGCAAATAGGAAGGCGAGTTGCAGTTAGGGTTAAAAAAGAAGCAGGAAGTGGTAAGAGTTCCCACTTTGGCCTTCCGACACGTTAGACCACCGCCGTAATTGTACAGTCATTTATGTTAGGGTAGGAACCTTTCACTTATGAAATTTAGATTTACAGTGAAACTCTTTCATACAGCGTGGACACAGACTAGGCTCAGCCTGAGTAAAGGAACTGGCGCCTCTAGAGATGCTGCAGTTTTGGCTAGTATTGTCTCCTTTGCCTCAATTAAAACATTGAATCACATTTAACCTATCAGTAAGATATTGGGATATAGACTGTGCTATGAGTACTGAAGAATGGGTCCAATATTTTGGCATGTTTGAACATATGTGGATAAACCTCTAGTGTGAAGGACTGATGCTAAAGCTCTTCTGCAGTCTTCACTAGCATTGTCATAAAAAATTATCAAAAATAGTATGTTACTTTATCATATTCATTTTGTCATAATAATGTCTTAGTATTTTTCAAAATCTCTAGTGTCACTTAAACTATTAGTTAACTCTTGAATCTTGATCCTTGGCAAGAAGATTATATGCAAATTTAAGGACATGAAATAATTTAAATTACATTGGTTAATTATTTAAAATAGACAATTGCAAAATGTGCCATGAACTTATTGTCAGTAAACAAACCTGTGGACCCAATTTTCCTGATTCTTTCTGATTAAGGAAACTGATGCAGGAGGTGAAATAAGTTAAATAAGATATTGTAATTCAAAACATATGTCCATCAAATCTTTGCTTATTATTATCCAATGTTAAGTACTGATTGTGTTCTGTGTTCATTAGCTTTATGGAAAATTTAGTAATTAAGTGATATTCAGCACTGAAATAGAAATAGCACATTTTAATTTGAATGTCTGGCATAAAAATAACTACAGTAACTTAGGTTGCATAACTGACACAAGAAGCAACATAAATAGAGCATGTTCATGACATGGTATCAATACATAGAATTGAAAATTCAGGCAAGTTTTAGACAAAAATTAATTCAATGAATATCAATCTGTCAAAGTAAAACCAATTAAAATATTTTATTCTATTGACTAGAGAAAAGGAGAAAAAGCAAATAGTCAATACTACCTGCTAAAATGAATTGTTCTGTAAAATCAGTTTTCAATATATGTAAATTGAGGGTCTAGCTCAGTGGCATAAGCACCTGCTTGGTAGAGCGAGGTCATGAGTTTGATCCTCAGTACAATTATATATATATATATATATATATATATATATATATATATATATATATATAAACTTGTAAGATGGTGTTTCTTTGAAAATATTCTTTCATGCAGTCTCTAATGTCTGAGTTTTTCAAAACCACACATGTACAAAGTAGATCATTTTGAAGTTAAAACAGAGCCCCAAATAATTATAATGGAGGCAGTAAAAGCTAATATTTTAATGGAATTGTAATTAGGAACCTGCAATAAGTCAAGAAATAAAAAAGAGGTGAAGGGAGCTGCTCAAAGATAAATAAAGGATGCTTAGGTAATGATAATCTGCTCTCTAGACACCTGGGGAGAGAAGAGAATAGCAATTACTGAGCAGTAAGTTAGTGGGCACATTTGGGGTAAACGCACAAAGATAAGCACAAGAAATGGCAAATCAGACTAATTTCAGAGAACAGAAAAATCAAGTTTTGAACAAGATATACAGGAGGAGCTTATAACAGGACAAGAAATTGTTGAGATACCTAAGAATGGTAGCTCCATTAGGATCAGATCCAGATATGTGGCAGATAATTCTAAAATATTATTGTTAATACAGGTTAATTCTCTCGATATTTAAAAATTTTCAAGTGACTAATTCAGATAAGATACTGTATTCTATAGTTTGAAGCTGCTAGACTTTTCTGTCCTGAATTGTCACACACAGATTCCAATGTCAAGATGACCTTATGAACTTAATTGTTGATGGAAGACACCCTCGTGAATGCTGTCTTTCATTCTCCTCTCTGGCACCCAAGAAAGGAAATTGAGCCAAAAAAAACTTTTAAGCAGATTCTCAGGTGACCCTGAACTTGTTACCTTGTATGGAAAAATCTTTCCTTGTATCAGACTCAATGTGCTTAATATTCAGTGTTTCTTGCTTTTACTTAAGGCTGTGTGGCAAGGGGAACCTAGCCGACCCCAACCATATCTGTTCCCAGGAGCAAGGGACAAAGTCCTCCTGTGGGAGCACAATAGTGTGTACCGGACCCTTGTCCTGGGAGAAAACTCCTGTTCATGGGGGACCGACATTCACACCTGAAGGTTGTCTTACTTTGCTTTTCTCTGTGTGTTTCCATCCACTGCATAAGTTCTATATTTCCTAGTACCAAGACATGACTGGCAGACATGCTCAGGCTCTTACTCAGACTAGGCAGCAGATGTTGCTGAACATGTATGCCCTGCATTTTACATTCCTTGTGAGGGAGCAGGACAAGGGATGTCAAATCCATCAGTTTTTACAAACCACTTACACCTTTAGCTAGGCTGTGGTACCTGAGACACACATGCAAAAGAGGTTTAGAATGTGTATTTTATCCTGTGTATAATGTATCAAACTAAATACCAACAATTTCCTACAGAGGAAAAAGCATGCTGAGTACATGTTTTCTCTGTCTCTCTCTGTCTCTATCTCACTATCTTTCCGTCTCTGTCTCTCTCTCTTGCTTTTATTTAAAATGTGCTCTCCTTGTGCTCATCCACAAGCTTTAAAACAAAAATTCTGCTTTTTTCCCCTTTTCCTTTCACAAAGACTTGAATTTTATCTGTTGATTAATCCATTAATGGATTCATACTTTAATTACAATATTGGAGGCCATGAGAGCTTAGAAAGAAGGAGTTCCTGATGGAATTTTTCCCAATCTCTGCTTCTTCACTCACTCTGCCTCCCTGTGCCCATAAGGTAGACAGACCTCCTTGGCTGTTCCACATTCGCCATGCTGTTTTGCCTCGCCATAGAACCACAGCAATGGAACCATTGACAATGAACGGAACTCTTTGAAAAACTATAAGCCAAAATAAGTATTGCCATATTTAAACTGTTAGTTCTGTGGAATTTTGCTACAGCTATAGAAAGCTAACACAGTAAATTTTTCTTAAAACTAATGTATTAAGGTGTAATTTTTGGTTGGATGTCCCACATTGTGAGTTTAAATTACGGAAACTTGTATTTTGTTTGATTACACAAAATATTTCTAAATCTTGATCTCACACATTCTTAGGCCATTTGAGGATCAATATACACCTTTAAAACACCTCTTAATGGCTCTGTTTTACATGGCAAGACAAGTGTGATTATTAATCTGGAATTATTTGGCCTTACTGCAGAGGTACTGTGTCTTTTATAAAGACTCTTCCCAGTCTCTGACAGATAAAGATCTCCCCAATCTTGCTTTTGAGAAGTTAAATTCTACCTCATAAAAATAATTTTTTTCTCTCCACACTTGATTCTTTTCTGTACTCTTGTATTCAAATCTTTCAGCATTCAACAAATAAGGCAAATACTACAAATGTCCATGTATCTCTGTCCCTTTCCTAACCTTACCCTACAGCACAGTTTCATTTCTCTCTCTCTCAGTCTCTCTCTCCTTTCTCTTCTCACTCCCTTCCCCTCCCACCCTCTCCCTTTCTCTCCTCTCTCTTACTGGCCTGTACCCTCCCCACTGCTTTCCTCTTCTCTTTCTTTCTCCATCACATTTCTAGAAATGACAGGAATTTATAAGGATAAATAAAAGGTCTTAGTTGATGATAGTATTAAAAAAAATAAGTGACTTAATTCTTGTAATAGTATACTAGAAAGAATAGGAGAGAATGTAAGATAAAATAGATACATTTATAAGTATTTATAATTAATTTAATAATTATTATAGTTATTTAATATAATAATTACATTTCTTTTAATTGTATGTGGGAGGTCAGCTAATGTAATATACATGAGTTAGTTTTCAAACAAGCCACTGAGGAAAAGATATACTTTTTGTTACAAGTCCTTAAAAACCTCTTACAATGCATAATGACAATACTTTGAATAACACAGCATATATGGTTGCAAATGGAGAAAAATAGACTATAGGTAAAGCAAACCTGTGAACAAGTGATTAGGATGAATCTGTTGTATATCCTCCCAGAAATTAGCATCTAATCCTTTTAATATCACTGTGTTTCTCAAGCCAATTCCACTGGCTTTAGCAGCCTCTATCTCGGTCTAAAAGTCTATAGCCTTATAAATAATTTTGCATATTACTTCACAATGCAAATTTCATTTGTATCCTTGGCTTTTGCAGACTGCTATTTAACCACATTCCACATGCAGAAGGCTGTGGGTCCTTTCTCCATATTGACTGATATGCCACCAATGTCAAAAACACTGATGGATAAACTGCAGAGTAAATCCATGGGAGAGGAGATTATTACTGATGTCAATAATACAGGAACGACACAAAGGTTATCAGTAGCAGAGAGCAATGGATATTTTGCAATGCTCATCTAACATTTATAAAAAACATTAACAGTTTGTTGTTTAGTATATATATATATATATATATATATATATATATATATATATGTATATATACTCCTTCAAATATGCATATTGTCTGGAACCTGTAAAAGTGTTACCTCATATGGAAAGAGGGAGTTTGCAGATGTGATTAAGTTAATAATATTTAGATATGAGATTATGCTGTTATCCTTATAGAGATAATATAACCACAAAGGTCTTTAAAATTTGAAAAAGAAAGCAGAAAAATATCTAAGATATAGATAGCAGCATGAAACAGCCTGACATTGTTAGCTTTAAAATAAAAAGTCTATGAGCCAAAGAACATTCTGCCTTAAAAGCTGGAAAATGCAAGCCTGTGGATTTTCTCTTAGAGTTTGTAGAAATAAATGCAACTTGCTTATACAATTACATTGGTCCTATAAAATTCCTACTGAATTTCTGGTCAACAGAACTATAAGATAGTAAGTTTGTGATTTTTTAAGCTACCAAATTTTAATGACTTGTCATAGTCATAATACAAAATTTAACATCACCATAATCAAAGAAGATAAGACATCTAGTCCATCAATGTAATGAATGTGTTGGAATCACTGAAGGAAGCTATTTGTTGGCAGGAAATATGAGCTTGTTTTGTCTAGCAACTGAAATTTATCATAAAATGATATATTAATCAATACCAGTAATGCAAAAAATGGTGACAATGTCTTAGTAGCTTCCAAAAGGTTTTTATATTACTTAAAATTATATGCAGGCTATATGTGAACTAGTCTCTGTGCCATGTAGCAGCTATGGATTTTCTCACTCGGAGAAAAGTGGTTATGCTGATGTTAAATTTTGTGTTATGACTATAGCAAGTCATCAAAATTTGATAATTTAACAAAACACAAACTTACTATTTTATAAGCCTTGTTGATCGGAAATCCAATGGGGATCCCACAAGACCAAATAAAGAGCAACTCTACCTCTGGAGCAAACACATCTCCATGAAAGAAATGAAGAATAATAGCATGAACAGGAAATTAGGATTCCATTTAGTACCTGTGCTCCAGAATGACATTTTAAAAATAAACTGGAATTCAGTTAAGCTATATGGCACATGACAATTCAGTACATAAAAACCAAGTTCACTTTTCCTCTATTGTCAACTAAATGCAGTAAAGATCACATTAACCACTCTAAACAGTATATATAGAAGAATAACTAGAGATTATTGCTTGTTTTAAGGAAATGATTGAGGCAGGAGTTTGATTTTAACTAACTCCTTGTATAGCACATTCTATGGCCAAAACATAAAGGATGTGTTTTTCTGAAGTTTGATAATAAATTGTAGAAGATTAAACAATGTGTTACTTCAGATTGTTTCAGCTGTGTGAGATATGATAAGTCTACACACCAAAGAAAGAAGGCATGCTATTGTAGGCCTGGGCAACATTTTTCTTCCATTGTAATATAATATTATTGTTAAACCTTATTTTCAGTGTTTTTGAGTAGAATTTAGTTGAAAGGGTTTCCTCACTGAAAAGGCATTAAGCAAAGTCTCATCCATATAAAAATCCATGACCCAATGTAATCTGCTCGTTCTCAGAATTGTGTAGACTGAATCAACAAGGCATATGCCTCAAGTTGTGAGAAATATATTGATCTTGCTCACAGATTTTGACAATAAACAATCTCAACATTATTCAGATTTTAAAGGAATCATTCTTCATGTAAGAATCCTACAACAGCCCTATTTACAACATCAATGGTAGAATATGAATTTAAGATGTATCTTTAAGGGAAAGAATTATTGAATAGTTGTATTTCAGATTATTGTCCACAAGAGTCTTTATCATCTAACTGGTTGGTTGAGATTAGAAATATCTGAACAGCAACATTGCAGTCCAGTCTTTAGTATAAATTTAAGTGAAATATTTAGTGGATGCCTCTTGGTAATTTTACTCCAGTGCTGCCAGAGGAAGTGTGTGTGCCTCAGTGATGGAGAGCTTCAGTAGCTTGCATGAGATCTTGAATTTTGTCACCAATGCTTGAATAAAATAAAATAAAATAAAAACAATGGTATATTTTTGTTGTGTCAAAATTGGATTATATTAATTGAGCACTTCAGAACTCTATCAATATTTTCAGAGTGTGATAGTGAATACTTGCTAGAATTGGTAGCTGAGTGTTTTCATGAGTTTTCACTCATCCTCTGTGGAGTAATTCTATGAAAACATGTAACTTTTGGAACAGAGAATTGTATATGTCAATACAGCCTAGCTGTATATTTTTATCTTGATCAAAATATGAGTTACATTTTGAAACTAGAGAAAAAATACAAAATGGAAAAAGCTGTATTTGATAGCTACAGATCATCAACCATCCTCTAAAGATTTTACCTGGTAAATCTGAGTAAAAGACATGATGTAACATATTCTGATGGCTTAAAGTCTGTGAGATAAAGTGGAGAATGTAGAGTAGTGCTTCTGTCATCTTTGAAATCATAAATCAAGATTGTAATTTGATGAAGCACCTGGCTGGGTTTGATGGTAAGCAGATTCAAGCTGTCTTTCTAGTATGCCACAGTTTAATTCATCGTTTGATTAAGTTAAATGTGAATTTTCCTGGATTCATTTAAATACAGCTGAAATCGAAGCTGGACAACTTCAATAGTGTTAGTCAGCTGTGACAGTAAAGTGTGACAACATATTCTTCTTTACATGTATAAAAATAATTTTGATGGGAAGCCTTTTGGTATATCTCGATGAAACTATATCTAGAGGTAGAATGGTCCTAACTGAAAGTTTTGTGGACAGACATTGTACAGTTGTACAACGTACAGTTGTACAATGGAACACAATATGTGGTAACTCATTCTTCTCCCAAATAGCAAATGATTGGTGAGAGTATAGGGTGATAACTGTGGTACACTTAATGAGTCTACAAAAATATTTCTGGAGGCTTTAAAAATACTTCTGAGGACTTAAACCTTAATGAGCAGCTGAAGACACTTTAAGATTGGAGAGCTAGTATAGCTCTGATGGAATGGACTGATGAACAATGACTATTCTTGTGAGTAGCTTCCAACCTCTCCCACATAGTCCTATTAAATACCAAAGCCACAATGAAATATTGTGCTTGGTAATTCTATGGTCAGGTTTTAGAGAATCAAATCAAAGACATGTCTAAGGCAAAAGTTACCCAGTAAGTTTCAACTATGGCAAGTCACTTTGAATACTATGGTTTTCATTCCTTTCTAACAACTCAAGTACTTCAAAATAAAAAGATATATATTTTATGTTCATTGTTCATTTGAGTAACTCAGTTACCCATATTATGAGTCCTATGATATAACAGGATAAAAAGGGGAAAAAGTAGAAAAACTCAATGTAATTCATATGTGGAATGGGTGGGGGAAGTGTCTAAAATGACATATTGTCATTTAGAGCTGTGTCATGAAATCTATACAGTGTCATCTGAAATTTAGATAGATATATTAACAAGTCAAAGAGAATACAAAACTGGATAATTTTTTAACAGTAGAAAGCTTTTTCACTACCCATATGGAAAATTTACTTCTGTTGGAAAATGATAGAATATGTTTCTATTAATTGTCACTGAAATACAGTTTGAAAATATTATTCTAGTGTCCTTATCTTAGATATCAAAGTAACAAAATCTAAAGTTCTTTTTCTTGAAAACCTGAATTATGCATTTTTTGATTGGCAGGATGAGAAGATATTTTAGGAACTAAGATAAAATCCTGAATGGATAAAATACCTGTAGAAGATAATGAGAGTAAATTTGAATATATATATATATCTCCAAATGTCTCCAGTGTGTACAAAAACTACATAATTATGGACAAGAGCAGGTAAAGTATAATTCAGCTAATAAAAACTATCGAAATGATGCAATTTTGAAAGTAATAATAAGTAAGTTTTGTTGTCAAAATTTCTACTCCTCTTTGGGAAATAAATTCTAGGGGGTAGTAGTATTTTACTTTTTTTAATAGTTACAACAGGATAGATGTTCCCACAGAATAGAAAAAAAGGTAGGTAATTTTTTCTAATCTATTTGCAATACTGTAAATGAACCTAAATGTTAATAGATATACAATATTTGTTAGGAGGACTTTATTTACTATTACAGACAAGGTAAATTCTGATTAAGAATTTTGAAGAATAAATAAGCCAAGATTATAGTTATCAGAAGGAATTTTTGTAAACTACAGAATAAAGTACAGATATTCATAAGCTACTCATTCTATACAAGGTGAGATATCCTACTTATTTGATTCTTTTTCAAAGTTTTTTAAAAGTCATTTCTGTATGAGCATAAAGCACCCCAAAACATATTTAATGTGTGACATAACTTTCTGCTTCTGTGAACCTGTGTCCTAGAAACTGGTTGTAATTCTTGAATAGTGCACAAGAATGTATGAATCTAAGCAGATGATCACTTTTTTATTTTTCTAAACCCCAATAACACTTCTTAAATCTTGGTTCTCTTTATCTTTTTATTAAAATTTTTATTTATTATGTGTCCTTTTCACTTTCCTGTTGTAGATTTTTAAAAATTTTTACATTTCTTTTAATCCTCATCCCACAGTATAAGAATCTGATCTATGTGCTGGGGATTTAGCTCAGCAGCATAAGCACCTGCCTGGCAAGCACAAGGTCCTGAGTTCAATCTCAGGTAGAAAAAAACCAAAGATCTATTATTAAATTCAGCATTTTTAAGCTACAGTTAGTTTAGAACTTATCATATCCACTGACTAATTAATTTGATTTAGCTATTATTTTTATTTTAGAAAGTTATTTACTCTTCTTATTGTATGTAGTTTTCTGCTTAAATTCTGGCTTTCATCATTCAGCTTCTTCACCACAAAACTCATGTTTATATAAATCCATTTGTCTGAGAAAATAAGTATTTGCAAATCTTGTGAATCTGTTTTTATTATCTGTATTTCTTTTGATTTCCCATCAAGAATCATCTTGTGTGCTTGATTGCATTTAATTTAAGAGCTGGCATTTTCAAAAGAAGCAGGGGTGATTTGAGGCCCAAATGGGGTTCTTTCTCTCTTTCTTTCTTTCTTTCTTTCTTTCTTTCTTTCTTTCTTTCTTTCTTTCTTTCTTTCTTTCTTTCTCCTTTCTTTCTTTCTTTCTTTCTTTCTTTCTTTCTTTCTTTCTTTCTTTCTTTCTTTCTCCTTTCTTTCTTTCTTTCTTTCTTTCTTTCTTTCTTTCTTTCTTTCTTTCTTTCTTCTTCTCTTTCTTACTTTGTTTTCAAGGTAGAACTAGAGTAGAGAAATCTTGTAACTGAATCAGGAAATCAAATGAATTAACTTTCTGCTATATCAAGGTAAAATTATTTCTGGGATAGTACTTCCAATGTCCCATTCAAAGCATGAGGTTGATTACTAAGAATTTTAACTTTTACAATTTTTAAAAGTAGTTTTCTGTCCTCTTAGCTATGTTTTATACTTTCAAATGTGTCTTTTGTTATGTAAGATGTTGGATCAAGCTGAACATTGAATAAATGTCATACTTGTGTCATAACATTTTGATCTTATTTTTTAAAAATTTTGCAACCATTGAATTCCTTCCAAATTGAGCTTTTGTAAAAAAAATTTTAAAAAAAAGCTGTAATTTTATACTGTGTAGTCAGGTTAGACCGCAGTGAAATATGCTGGGCAGTATGCTATCGGAATTATGTCACTATGCACATTTTTAACAATATTTATCACAAAACTATGAGGTAGAACAGTTCTTATTCCAATACTGCAGGGGTAAGACTGTGAGTGAAGAATTTTAAGTGGTTTTCCTAAACTTGTGGATTATTAAACAATAATTTATTTAACCATAAAATCTTTAAGATTGCTTTAATGCAAAAGCCTTATATTGAATAAACAAAAGTCTTTTAAAGAATTATTTCATAAAACCAATATATTAAATGTTGAGCCTTTATATATTTTTTATAGATTTTCCCAATTATGAGAATAATTTTGAAACCTCAGACATGAAAATGTATTTGAAATTTAGTTCATGTTTTTGAAATGTGTCTTTCTCACATGACCTTAAAATATACTTTTTAATCATTTAAATTATGAGCATAGAAAACATTGTCTTCTGATTGTCACATCAGATATACTTTCTATGCAAAGAATGAAGTTCAGAACTGCATTTAAAAAAATCAAAGTTACTGAAATCTGAGTTTTATTAACACCTTCACTTTCATCTCATTGTTTAAAAAGTTGTCTCTTCTTCCAACTCCACTTTAAATTGAATTTAAAAACTTTTCTGTTATTAGTTAAAATCCTCTTTAATCTCAGAACTACCATGGACAGGAAAGTAAATTTTTTTATAAACTAATTAAATGATTAACAAGAAATGTCTGAAAGATACTTGTTGCTCAGAAATTTAGCTAGGAGCAAATCTTAGCATGAATTAATCAACCATGAATGATATATGATGAAGTTAAATACCATCTATTTTTGTTGAAAAGATTTTTACACCACTTAATACATCTGGGACAGTAGATGACACTATGAAAATTGTACAGATTTGTTATCAAGATGCAAAAATCTTAACACATATTGTCATTAGGGAAAATATCTGTAAAAAATTTGAAGATTGAGACAGAAGTAGAAACATTTGTATGTAGTTTTTGTTGTGCATGATAGTTAAACTTTTCTCTAAGAAAATATAAATCTATTTTTAACCAAATTTCATAGAGGTGTGAAGTGTTGAAAGAGTTCATTTAGCTCCAAAATCTTATCACTAGTCGGATCTTCTGGTTGTGCTGCACAAGGCACAGAAAGAATCTCAGGAGTTTCAGGTGCTGAGACCATGAGAGCTTTGGAAGGAAATTACAAAATAAAAATTCAAATTAAATTAAATTAAATTAATTATATAGGTAATATTATATAAGGGAGAATTAAATTGGCCAGTGTTTATTTACCTAATACAAGTGGTTAGTTCTTAGTGTTCTATTATTTGCTTCATATCTTTCTATGACAGAACAACCCTCCCTTAAATAATTCAAATAAATCATCAGTTTTCATAATCCTTCATATACAAACCACATCAAGCCTATTTTTTATATTTTCTAGAACCAAAATACCTTTTATCTGGTTTGTTTTTCTTCACAATGTTACTTTAGCCTTTTAAAAACACTTTGTTTTGTTTTAGTGATTTAAATACTATTCCTTTTCTGACAATATTGAAAAAACTAAAAGAAAGAGTGATAAAAAGATTCAGTGAATGTTTGTGTTTTAAAACCTCGTGTTATGTGCATGTAATAACTCTCCTGGATGAATGTAACCGCTAGTACTGCAAACATGTACTAATAAAAAAAAGTGAAAAAAAGTTATTACAATAAAAGTCATTGTTAAGAATTGTGAGAAAGGTATGCTTGAAGCAAAAAGTGTATTTTGAGTTTTAAAAGGATTAATGGCACATGTACCTTACAAAGTACATTTTAGGTGCATTAACCATATTTTGTGGCAGCCGGTTTTGATTAACTTTTGACAGCAATATCCGCCGAATAATACTTATCAGCATGTCCCCATCTGCTTCATTCCCTGACCAACAACCACGCGACTTCTGGCTCTTCCTCAAATTCAAAAGGATCACGAAAGATAAATTTTTAAAAATTGATTCTTAACCCGAAGCAGCCAAGGCAGCGTGATGAACGATACAGAAGAGGACTTCGGGAGCTGTTTCAGAAAGTGGCAAGAATGGTGAGATATATGGAGTGTGTGTGTGATGAATTTATTTATTTTTTAGGTAAAAATGAAATTTTTACAACTTTATTTGTACACGTTTCCAGGTCATAATGATTACATTCATTGTGGAGAATTGGTGTAGCTAAATAACACATCTCAATTCTTTTTTTACCTCTTTCCTTTTTTCTCTTTCCCAGGTTTTGAAAGCTTTTTTCTCACTTTTGCCATTATCAAATGTACTTATTTTATAATTATTTCTAGAGTTAATTACCATTATCACAGATTAACAGCCAGATCAACAGACCAAAAATATACATAAAACACATAAAACAATTGTACTAAATTAAGGTGCACTTTAAAATACACTGGTCATGCTATATTAGAATAACTGTTTCTATGTATTTTCCTATTACCTTTCTTTTATTTTATACTTCATTTATATGCTAGGATTCTCATTTAAAAATAAAAACATGATATATAAGATCATGTGTCTGATTTACTTCACTTAACTTTATGGTGTCAAAGTGTACCAGTTTTCAAATAATGACTCAATTTTATCCTCCTTTATGAGTATTACATTTTTGTGTATAAATATATTTTCATTATCCTTTTATCTGTTGAGGGACACATAGGCTGCTTCCAAGATTTAGCTGTTATAAATTGTGCTGCTATAATCATGGCTATGCATGTAGCACTGTAATATGATGTCTTTTACTGTTCTGGGGATGATACTTAGGATGGTAATAGCTGGGTCAAATGGAATTTCTACTCTTAGAGTTTTGAGGAATCTCCATATTGATTTTCACAGTGGTTGTACCAGATAACACTTTCATCAGCAGTGCAGAAGGGCTCCTTTTTTTCTGCATCCTCACCAGGAATTGTTTATTTGTTAAAGATAGCTATGATTTTTGGAATGAAATGGACTCTCAGTATTGCCTTAATATGCATTTCTTGAAAGGCTGGGGATGTTGAACTTTTTTGATGTATTTATTGGTCATTTGTACTTCTTCATCTGAGAAATGTCTATTTAAGTAGCATATTGTTTGGGTCTTTCAATTGAGGATTCTAATTAATTCTAGTGATAAGTCTTATGTCTGAGGAATAGCTGGCAAAAGTATGTGAATTTGAGGGAGATAGAGCATTTAAAAATAATGGCAATGTGTTTTTATTGTAGTAATTTTTAAACATCCTATTTTTGTCACAATGCAAGTCTGATGTTGGCCTATTCTCATGGGCACTTTTATTTAGTAGAAGATATAAATGATTTTTTGAACATCTGATATTCCAAATTTATTGAAATAAAAAATTATAAAATAGAAATATTAAGTACATACATTTTATCAATAAGAGAGCTCTCATCATTAACAAATTATGCATTTTTGAAGAAGTGTTTTTGATTATACAGTAACCTCCTTTCTCAATGCTCATTGATATATTCAGATTTATGAGGTAGCAAGAGGAAATAAAATATTTTCATCTGTGAGTCTCATTAAAACAAAGGTTAATAATTCTTAATTAGTATTCATTCTGAGTCAGGGTATACAATATGAAGCTAAAATAAAATGTTTTCAACTTTAATTTGTAAGACATTTTTCTTTACTCAAATGAAAAGCCAAAGTTGAAATAGCCTGAGGATTAAGATTACCTAATTAAAATCTAGGACTGCTTGGGAAAAATGAGACAGGCTTTAAACCTACTTCAAACATTTGTAATTATGTTATTTTGGGCATTCATGTTAAATATGAACAAATTAAGATTGACATTAATGAAAATTAAATTATCTAGCTGCACAATAGAAATTCTCCAACTCCATCATTTAAGAGGAATAACATCAGAAATATTTTCACTTCCCATTTCTATTGTGGCCTTAATTTTGGTATATTTCAGCATGAACCAGAAGAGCTGTGGAAAAAGCATGAATAAGCCATGGATTGTGCATAGTTTTAAAACTCTAAAAAATGAGTCCTCATAAATGTAAGCAACCTTGAAACACAGAAAACAGCTGTAATGAGCACAATACAAGAGAACCAGCTTAAAATCCTATTTGAATACTTAGACCTATAAACACACATATATTACACACAATACATAAATTTGTGATCAGCAGTTTAAATTTTTTAAAGGAAATGAATGAACAAAATTTGATAGAAATTTTCCACTTTTAAATGTTTATGGGGAATTCTAAATGTTTTAGACAATTCAAATCCTCCCCAGGATTTTACAAATATTTTTCCATATATTTATAAATGGTTTATGTCTTATTTCCAACGTATAATTTTATACATATTTAAATTAAAGCCTTGCCCTTTTGCCCTTTCCCTCTTGCTATTTGCAGCCTCCATGAATGGTTGACCCTCAGCCACACCAACCTGTCTTGGAGCCAGGATAGTATGGAATGAAACTGAGGGGATCCTGTGACTTAGAAATGAACTTACAAGTGGTGGAAAGTTGACATTGGAGGAAGTGAAATAAGCAGAAACATCGAATTGACACTCAAGATTTGGAAACAGATTAAATTATATGTGGACAAGCACTGACTGGGATCATTCCCAAAATAACAGGCCCTGATTTCTGGTGGTCTACACTTCCATGAGCACTACACAGCTCCCTGTATACAAAGATGAACATGTAAAGCAGCTGCTGGTATTCAAATATGAGCTTTTGCCAGACTTCTGTGGCCCAAAGGAACAAAGAACAAGGAGAAGACCGCCTCGTGGCACTGGGAACTCCAGCCAGAGGCACTCAGGCAGGCTTAGAAGGGGGCCTCTCCTGCAGGCACGCCTTCTCCATAGAGACCACCTCAAGGCACCTGGAACTCCAGCCAGTGGCATGCTTGGGCTGGCTTAGACCCAGGCCTCTCCTGCAACCCCGCCTTCTCTGCAGATGACCCTTTGGGACTAGGGAACTCCAGCCAGAATTCCCACCCTTTCTTCCAGAACCTATAGCGGATTAACTGAGCTAGCTTGAGGGGAGATTCAGTGACTGCCTCACCCAAACAGGAGATCTCGGCAGGCTTCAGTCAGTTTGGTGAGTATGCCCCTAAAATAGAAATATACAGTGGGTAAATAGGGCCAGTAGTAAAGCTCCCTCCAACTAACTGGAAGACCTTAGTGAGTCTGACAAGACTGGGGGTAACTCCTTCCTGCATACAGAAAACATCAGGCAGAGTGAGGAGTGTGCCAATAAGGACTCCCCCAACTTGGACAAAATTAAAAGGGCTTATGAGACAGACAGGCATACAATAGGGACACAGTAGGGCCTCAGCCAACACACAAACAATATAGACAGGGAGATTTGATGACCTGGAATAACCTGAAGGTACTAAAAGTTGACCTACATCAATACTAACAGGCTTGATAGCCTGGGAAGAATATAGGACTCACCCAACATGCCCTGCAATGGGAAGTCAGGTGACTCTCTCACCTCTTCATTGTGGGACCCAGCAATTGGACAAATATCAACCTTACATTAGGACCCCAAGATACATACTACCAATAGTTGACAGTAGTGGGACTGAAGGACCAAATATTAACTTGAAAAGGGAAAATGGCAAAAGGAAAAAAGAAAATGCAATCTCAAACATTGAGTCCACCAGGAGCAAATACAGGAGACATTGAAATAAAGGACTTTGAAAGTAACACATCAGAAACCTCTAAAAATATAGTGAGTGAAATAAAAAAATAACTCCATGAGGCTACAGAGAAAATCAAATTAGAAGTACTCTTTCATGTAAAGATAGAAATAACAATCTTAGTAAAGGAGTTGCTGAGCGCAGCTAAAGAAGAACTAGAGAAAAAAGTACATGAGCATGGGAAACTGATTGAAACCTTGAATGAATAATATAGAAAACATACAAAATTCATGAAACAAACTCAAAGAGGCATTCAAGAAACAAAAATTTCTATTCCAAGTGTGCAAAACTGTTTAAATGAAGCAGAAGCTAGGATTTTGGACCTTGAGGACAGGATCACAATTACTGAACATGAAAGGGTAGAACTTTTAAAAATAATAAATCAGCATGAAGTGACAATTCAACAGCTTCAAGATGATGCCAAGAGAAAAAATACAAGATGAATAGGCATCAGTGAAGAGGCAGGAGTCAATGCAAATGACATAGCCAAAATACAGCTGTAATAGAAGAAAATTTCCCAAACATGGGGAAAAAATACTATATGCAGATAAGTGAGGCATATAGGATGCCAAACAGTCACAACCATCATAAATCTACACCCAGACATATAATAATTAAGGTCTCAGACATACAGCATAAAAACAGAATACTAAAAGCTGTTAGAGAAAAGATACAACTCGCCTATAAAGGAGAGTCCATTAGATTCACAGCAGACTTTTCAGCACAAACCCTCAAGTGAAGAGGAGCCTGGAGTGAGGTATTTCATACTATAGAAATGATTCCTGAAAGTATAGCCTTGAGTGAGATATTTCACACCCTGAAAGAAAACAAATTTCAACCCAGACTGATGTAGCCAGCAAAACTTTCATTCAAATTTAATGGAGAAACAAGATACTTCCATGACAAAGAAAAACTGAAGAAATTAATGCCCACCAAACCAACCCTAGAAAGAGTATTGAAAGACATACTAGATAGAGATAAAAATTACCACAATACCCAGAACAACAACAGAAAGAAACCACCAAGTAGAACAAACAAACAAGGGGGGAAAGCAGAAAGCAAACTACTGGAACATAATATGGCAAACTCCAGCCAGTACATATCAGTGATATGTAAATGTAAATGGACTCAATTCACCTGTCAAAAGAAATGGGCTGACAGAATGGATCAAGAAACATGATGCCATAATATGCTACATAAAAGATACACATCTGACCCAAAAGGAAACTCACAGATTAAAAGTCAAAGGTTGGAAAACAGTATTTCATGCAACAGGAACCCAGAAACAAAAAGTGGGGGTAACTGTTCAATTTGCAGAAAATGGGAATGTCAAATCTAAAATGATTAAAAGAGATAAAGAAGATCACTATATACTTGTTAGTGGAAAAATTCAGGAAGAAGAACTTCCAATTATAAATATATATGCATCAAATACAGGAGCACCCAACTATGTAAGACAGATACTAATGGAAATGAGAAACCAAATACACAAGAACACAATTATAACAGGGGACCTTAACACCCCATTGTCACAAAGAGATAGATCATCTAGACAAAAATCAGTAAAGAAATAATAGAATTGAATCATACCTGTGAGCAATTGGACTTAGTAGAAGTTTACAGAGTGTTCCACCCAAACACATCAGAATACGCATTCTTCTCAGCTGTGCATGGGACATTCTCCAAAAGAGACTATATATTATCACATAAAACATTCTTAAATAACTGCAAAGGTATTGAAATTATCCCATGTTACTTTATGTTATTACTTTATGTTACTTTATGTTATTGAAATTATACCATGTTACTTTCTGAACATGGTGCACTGAATTGGAAATTAATGGCAAAAAATTGTAAAACCTGCATAAATACATGGAAATTAAATAACAACCTTCTGAACAACCAATGGGCTAAACATGAAATTAAAGTAGAAACAAAGCAATTCCTACAGTTTAATGAAAACACAGAAACAACATATTGTAACCTGTGGGATGCAATGAAAGTAGTCCTAAGAGGTAAATATATAGCAATAAATACTCATATCAAGAAAACAGAGTGATCACAAATAAACAACCTAATGCTTCATGTCAAGCTTCTAGAGAAAGAAAAACAAGTTATACCCAAAGCTTATAGAACAGAGGAAATTTTAAAGATTAGAGCAGAAATTAACATAATTGAAACTAAAAAAAAATAAAGAATTAATGAATCAAAAAGTTGTTTTCTGAGAGAATAAACAAAATTGACAAACCTCTAGCTAACCTCATAAAGAAAAAGAAAGAAAAAAACCCAAATTTATGCAATAAGGATGAAAAAGTGGGAAATTACTACAGATCCCATGAAAATTCAAAAGATCATGAATACCTACTTTGAAAATCTCTACACAAATAGAGTGGAAAACACAAAGGAAATGGACAGATTTCTAGGAACTACCTAGATATGAACTACCAAAGCTCAACCAAGAAGATATAGCAATTTTGAATAACCCAATATCAGTTATTGAAATTGAAAACATAATTCAAAACTTACTAACAGAGAAAAGCCCAGGTCCTGATGGATTCATGGCTGAATTCTACAAGAAATTTAGAGAAGATAATTAAGGTCTCACACATACAGCATAAAACTGAACACTAAATGCCAAAACCCTTAAACTCTTCAATGAAATTAAAAAGGAAGCAATCCTTTCTAAATCATTTCTGGAGGCAAGTATCACTCTCCTACCAAAACCAGAGAAAGATCCAACCAAAAAGGAGAACTATAGGCCAATCTCACTAGTGAACATTGATGCAGAGATTTTCAACAAAATACTGGCAACTAGAATGCAGCAAATCATAAAGAAGATTATACATCATGACCAAGTGGGATTCACTCCAGGAATGCAGGGAAGGTTTAACATATGCAAATCAATAAATGTAATACACCACATCAACAGAGCCAAAAACAAAAACCACATGGTCATCTCAATAGATGCAGAAAAAGCTTTTGATAAAGTTCAACACATGTTCATGATAAAAGTCCTTCAGAAACTTGGAATACATGGTGTGTACCTCAATCTTATAAAGACCATCTATGACAAACCAACAGCCAACATTATACTAAACAGATAAAAACTGAAAGCTTTCACTTTAAAATCAGGAACAAGACAAAGATGTTCACTATTACCACTCCTTTTCAATATAGTTCTGGAAATACTGGTCAGGGAAATTCAGACAAGAGAGAGAAATAAAAGGAATAAAGATAGGAAAGGAAGAAGTTAAATTATCACCATTTGCAGAAGATATGATACTCTATATAGAAGGACCAAAAACTCCATTAAATGACTACTACAAGTAATAAACAAATTCAGCAGTGCAGCTAGAAACAAAGTCAGTGCTCAAAAATCAATAGCATTCCTGTACACAAACAAAAAACTCACTGAGAGAGAAATTATGGAAATGTCACCCTTCATAATAGCATTTTAAAAAATGAAATACTTAGGAATCAACCTAACGAAGAATGTAAAAGACCTTTGTGCTGAAAATTATACTACTCTAAAAAAGGAAATTGAAGAGGATATTAGAAAATGGAATGATATTCCTTGCTCTTGGCTAGGAAGAACCAACATTGTGAAAATGGCTATACTCCCCAAACTGTTATACAGATTTAATGCAATCCCAATCAAAATACCATTGACATACTTCACAGATCTGGAGAAAACACTTCTAAAATTTATTTGGAAACAGAATAAAATTAGAATAGCAAAGGCAATTTTGGGCAACAAGGCAAGACAGGAGGCATTTCAATTCCTGACTTGAAACTATACTACAAAGTCACAATGATAAAGTCAGCATGATACTGGAAAAGAAATAGACCTGAGGATCAATGGAACAGATTAGAAGATGCAAGCACAACCACAAAGACTCAGCCACTTGATATTTGACAAAAGGGCTAAACATGTTCACTGGAAGGATAGCCTCTTTAATAAATGGTGCTGGAAAAATTGGCTTTCCACATGCCAAAGACTGAAACTAGATACATGCCTATCACCATGCACAAAACTAAAGTCTAAATGGATCAAAGATCTAAATATTAAAATAGAAACACTAAATCTACTGGAAGACAAGGTAGATAGAAGCCTTGGAGACATAGGGGTAGGCAGAGAATTCACAAACAAAATACAAACTGCACGGGAAACACTCCAAAGAATCAACAACTATGATCTCATATTATTGAAAAGTTTCTGCACTTAAAAAGAAATCATTGTTGAGGTGAGTTGCAGCTCACCAGGGCAGGCCCGGAAAAGTTTGGGACCATCGATCCCGGCTCCCATCCCCCTTAGGATGCTGGACTGGGCCCCAGAGTTTCCAAGGGCTTGAGTGGACTGCACCCAGCAACCTGCATTCAACCAGGAGAGCCAGGCCTGCTGAAAGGGGAGCCAGGCCCACGTCGTGTGGCAAGGTGAGTTGCAACTTGCCAGGGCAGGCCCAGAAAAATTTGGGACCATCAATCCAGGTGGCTGGGTGCCTGCCCAGCCCCCTTAGGCCACTGGACTAAGCTCTAGAGGTTCCCAAGGCTTGAGTGGACCACACGCAGAGATCTTCATTCAACCAGGGGAGCCAAGCCTGTGCTGCACTGTGAGGTAAGTTGCAGGTTGCCAGGGCAAGCCCGGAAAAGTTTGGGACCATTGATCCCAATGGCTGGGTGCCTGCCCAGTCTCCTTAGGATGCTGGACTGGGCTTCAGAGGTTCCCCAGGCTTGGGTGGAAGGTGCCCAGCAACCTTCTTTCAGCCAGGGAAGCCAGGTCAACCATGCAAGGGGGGCCAAAACTACATGAGTCCCAGTGGCTGAGAGCATGGGAGTGATTTCCAGCACATCCATGGAAAGGTTTGGAACATTGCTGGAAACATGGAAATACAGGAAAATGACAAAACAAAGGTACAAAATGCAATCTCAAACCTCCAGCCCATCCCAAGAAAACCTAGGAGCCATGTACATAGAAGAAAATACTACACATACACTTGAAATGCCTGAAATGATATCAACTGAAATAAAGAAGCAAGTATGGTAAGCTATGAGGGAACTCAAATCAGAAATAATCTCCCAGGTAAAAGAAGAAATGATAAAAGTAGTAAAAAAAATACTGAACACATCCAACAAAGACACAGCTAAAAATTGGAGGAACAAAGCAAAATCATAGAATCCCTGAATGAACAGTTTAAGAAACAAACAGAATACATAAAGCACATTCAAAGAGACATACAGGAAATCAAAAACTATTGAAAGTTGCAAAAACCACCTCAACGAAAGTGAAGATAGAATATCAGACCTTGAAGATAAGATTGCAGCTAGTGAACAGGAAAGGAAAGATCTTCTAAAAATAGCAAGAAATCAGGAAACAACAATTCAACAGTTGCAAGATGATGCAAAGAAAAACAACATAAGATTAATAGGGATAAATGAAAAAGAAGGGGACAACACAAATGATATCAAGAGGCTAATTACAGAAATAATAGCTGAAAACTTCCCAACCATGAGTATGGAAACTGACATACAGATTAGTGAAGCATATAGAACTCCAAATAGCCATAACCAAAACAAAACTACACCCAGACATATAATCACCATCCCAGAAATCCAACATAAGAACAGAATATTAAAAGCTGTTAGAGAGAAAAGACAGATCACCTGTAAAGGAAAAGCTATCAGAATCACAGCAGATGTCTCAACACAAACAATGAAGTCAAGAAGAGCATGGAGTGAAGTGTTTCAAATTCTAAAGGAAAACAAATTCCAACCCAGACTCATGTACCTTGCAAAACTGTCCTTCAGAATGGATGGAGAAATAAGATACTTCCATGACAAAGAATAGCTGAAGAACTTCATGATCATCAAACCAACCCTACAAAGAATACCGAAAGATATTCTAGATACACATAGGAAAAAAACCACTAAGCAAGACAGACAATTAAATGGAATGGAAAGTTAAGATACAACATCAGAAAGATAACATGTCAGCAAAAAAACAATATATGACAATTATAACCATTAATGTAATTGGCCTCAATTCACCAATTAAAAGAAACAGACTGGCAGAATGGATCAAGAAACAATGTCCAACCATATGCTGTCTACAGGAAACATAGCTAACCCAAAAGGAAACTCATAGACTGAAAGTCAAAGGATAGAAACTCATAGACTGAAAGTCAAAGGATAGAAAACAATACTCCATACAACAGGAACTCAAAAAAAAGTGGGGTAGCTATTCTGTTTGCAGACCATGTGAACTTCAAATGAGGAATGGTCTGAAGAGATAAAGAAGGTCACTACATACTAGTTAGGGGAAAACTGCAAGACGAAGAGATAACAATCTTAATTATATGTGCACCAAATTCCAGAGAACACAACTACACAAAGCAAGTATTAACAAAAATGAAAAATCAAATAAGAAATAACACAATTATGACAGGAGAAGTTAACACACCATTGACACAAAGGGATAGATCAACTAGACAGAAAATCAGCAAAGAAATAACAGAACTGAATCACACCTGTCAACAAATGGATTTGATAGACATATACAGAGTGCTCCATCCAACTACATCAGAATATACATTCTTCTCAGCAGTACATGGGACATTCTCTAAAATAGACCATATACTAACCCATAGAACATATTTAATAAATGCAAAAGAATTGAAATTGTCCCATGCATGTTATTGGAACATAGTGCCATGAAACTGGAAATTAATAGTAACAGTAACTACAAAAACCCCACAAACACATGGAAATTAAATAATACACTCTTGAGCAATCCGTGGGTCACAGAGGAAATTAAAGAAGAAATTAAACAATATCTACAAGCAAACAAAAATACAAATACAACTTACCAGAACCTATGAGATGCAATGAAAGTGGTCCTCAGAGGAAAATTTATTGCACTGAGTTCCCACATTAGAAAAACAGAATGAACACAAATAAGCAACCTGATATTACACCTTAAACATCTAGAAAAAGAAGAACAAGCCACCCCCAAAGCCAAAAGAAAGGAGGAAATTATAAAGATCAGAGCAGAAATTAATGCAATGGAGACTAGGAAAAGAATACAAAGAATCAATGAATCAAAGAGTTGGTTCTTTGAAAGAATAACTAAAATTGATTAACCCCTAGCCAACCTAATTTAAAAAAGGAAAGAAAAGACTCAAATTCACACAATACAGAATGAAAAAGGTGAAATCACTACTGACCCTGTGGAAATACAGAGGATCATCAACAACTATTTCAAAAACCTCTACTCTCATAGGTTTGATAACAGGAGAAATGGGCAGATTGCTAGAAACATATGAACCACCAAAGCTGATCAAGAAGATGTAAAACTGCTGAATAACCCAATTTCTATTAATGAAATTGAAAATGTAATCAAGTCCCTACCAACAAAAAAGAGCACAGGCCCAGACAGATTCACAGCTGAATTCTACAAGAAATACAAAGAAGACTTAATGCTGAAACTCCTCAAACTCTTCAATGAAATTGAAAGAGAAGCAATTCTCCCTAAGTCATTCTGGGAAACAAATATCACTCTAGTACCAAAACCTGAGAAAGACCCAACTAAAAAAGAGAACTACAGGCCAAACTCCCTAATGAACATAGATGCAAAAATTCTCAGTAAAATATTGGCAAACAGGATGCAGCAAATCATCAAGAAGATTATACACCATGACCAAGTGGGATTCATCCCAGTCATGCAGGGATGGTTCAACATACATAAATCAATAAATGTAATCCACCATATCAATACAGCCAAATGTAAGAATCACATGATCATTTCTATAGATGCAGAAAAAGCTTTTGATAAGATCCAACACCCATTCATGATAAGAACCTTACAGAGAACTGGAATAGATGGTCTTTACCTCAATATGATAAAGGCCATCTATGACAAACCAACAGCCAGTGTCATATTAAATGGCCAAAAACTTACAGCCTTTACCTTGAAATCAGGCACAAGACAAAGATGTCCCTTATCACTGCTCCTATTCAACATAGTACTGGAAATACTAGCCAGAGCAATTAGACAAGAGGGGGAAATAAGAGTAAAGATAGGAAAAGAAGAAGTTAAACTATCATTATTTGCAGATGACATGATACTCTACATAGAAGACCCCCAAACCTCTGTTGAGAGACTGCTAGATATAATTAATAAATTCAGCAATGTAGCTGGATACAAAGTCAATACTAAAAAATCAATAGCATTCTTATACACTAACAACAAAATCACCAGGAGAGAAATAAAAGAAGCCACGCCCTTCACACTAGCATCCAAAAAAAATGAAATACTTAGGAATTAATCTAAAGAAAGATGTAAAAGAGTTGTACAGGGAAAATTATAATACCCTGAGAAAAGAAATTGAAGTGGAACTCAGGAAATGGAAAGACATCCCTTGTTCATGGATAGGAAGAATAAATATTGTGAAAATGGCCATTCTCCCAAAATTGTTATACACATTCAATGCAATCCCAATGAAAATACCACTAATATACCTTGTTGATCTAGAGAAATCACTTCTAAAATTCATCTGGAACCAGAAGAGACCTAGAATAGCAAAGGCAATTCTATGTAGCAATGCCAAGGCAGGAGGCATTAAAATCCCTGACTTGAAGTTATACTACAAAGCTACTGTAATAAAATCAACATGGTATTGGAATAAAAACAGACCGGAAGATCAATCAAATAGACTAGAAGATACAACTAGGGACACACTCAACCACCTTATCTTTGATAAAGGGGCCAAGCATGTTCACTGGAAGAATGAGTCTCTTTAATAAATGGTGTTGGAAAAACTGGTTTTCCATATGTTAATTTTATGTTTAATTTCATGTATAATTTTATGTTTAATTTCCATATGTTTAATTTTATGAAAATTAAAATTAGATACATGCCTATCACCATGTACTAAACTAAAATCTAAATGTATCAAAGATCTAAATATTAAAACAGAAACACTAAATCTGTTGGAAGACAAAGTAGGTAAAAATCTTGAAGATATAGTGGATGGTAGAGAATTCATGAACAAGAACCAAACTGCATGGGAAATACTTCCCACAATCAATACCTGGGATCATGTCTTATTAAAGAGTTTCTGCATGTCCAAAGAAATCTCCAGCAGAGTGATAAGAAAACCCACAAACTGGGAAAAAATCTTAGTGAATTGTCCCTCAGACAAAGGACTTCTGTCTAGAACTTTTAAAGAATTTAAAAAAATCAGACCCCCGAAATTCAAAGACCCAATCCAAAAATGGGCATCTGAGATGAACACACAGTTCTCAGATGAAGGAATATGAATGGCAAATAAATATATGAAAAAAATGTTCATCATCATTGGTCATTGGAGAATTGAAAATTAAAACCACACTGAGATTCCATCTCACTCCCAAAAGAATGGCCAGGATCAAGAAAACTACCAACAACAAATGCTGGAGAGGCTTTGGGGAAAACAGAACTCTTCTGCATTGTTGGTGGGAGTGTAGACTGATGCAACCACTGTGGAGGTCAATCTGGAGATTCCTCAAAAAGCTGGGATTGGAGGTCCCATTTGACCCAGCTATTCCACTCTTAGGCATATTCCCAGAAGAACTGAAACCATCTTACCACAGTGATATATGTGAACCCATGTTTATAGCAGCACAATTTGTAATAGACAGATCTTGGAAACAACGTAAGTGCCCATTAACTGAGGAATGAATAAAAAAATTGTGGAACTTTTATAGAATGGAGTACTACTCAGCTATAAAGAATGATCACTTTGAGATATTTATAAATAAATTAATGCAACTTCAATCCATACTCATAAGTGAAATAAATCAAACTCACGTGTCTAAATACCATATAGTCTCCCTAGTGTAAGAAATGGTAAGTGTACAGAAGGTTTTATGGTAATCATGGTTCACCTTTATATTACTTTGAAGTCTTATGTTTTCATTCATTAGTTGGATTGGTTTTATTCTGCTTTGTTTGATCTTAATATATGTGATGGCATGAAATACTTTGAAGAAATGACAATATGGCAGCCACTGTTGATTTGATATCATCTTGCTCTGAAGTTTTACCACACTCTTGTTTTTCCATTACCATTGTTTCTATCACATTGTGTCTTATTGGATTTTAATATGTATGATAGTATAAACAAATTTTTATGGAAAATGAGATAATATAGTAGCCATTGACTATCTTCGGTTATTTGGTTCAGAATGCCTTGCAATACTTTCATTCTTTTGAGTGGTTTTATTCTATTTTGTTATATTTGACATTATTGTGTGTAAAGCTAAGCTCAACTATTTCAAAGAAAGAGACATTATGATAGCTACTGTTAAAATCCAATTGTCTTGTTGTGAAGTACTGTGTTGCTTACATTGTTCTGTTCTGATCTGCTTAGATCTGTCCTCTTTTGTTTTATTTTCTTTAAAATAAAAAAGAAATCATCAACAAAGTGAAAAGAAAACCCATAGAAAGGGAAAGAATTTTAGCCAGCAAGCCCTAAGACAAAGGACTTGTATCCAGAACATCAAGACCCCCAAATTCAAAGACCCTCTCCAAAAATGGGCATCTGAGATGAACACTCAGTTCTCAGAGGAAGATATACAAATGGCAAATAAATACATGAAGAAGTGTTCACCATCACTGGTCATTTGAGAAATGCAAATTAAACAGCATTGAGATTTCATCTCACTCTGGAAAGAATAGTTGCCATCAAGAAATCAACTGATAACAAATGTTGGTGAGGCTGCGGGGAAAAAGGAACACTACTTCACTGTTGGTGGGAGTGCAGACTGGTACAGCCACTATGGAAATCAGTATGCAGATTTCTTAGAAGACTAGGATTGGAAGTTCCATTCAACCCAGCTATTCTCCTTCTGGGTATTTTCTCAGAAAATCTGAAAAGGTCATTTTACTGTGATATATTTGCCCCCATGTTCATAGCAGCACAATTTGTAATAGCTAAACCTTGGAAAGAGTCAAAATGCCCATCAACTGCAGAGTGGATGAGAAAGATGTGGTATTTTTATATAATGGAATATTACTCAGCTATAAAAAGGATGATCTTGAGGCCTTCATATTTAAATGGAGGCAACTTGAGCCCATTCTCAAAAGTGAAAAAATAAGAATCATATTTATAAATAATTACACTGTGTCTTGTATCTCTAGTGTAAAAATTAATAAGAACTATAGGAGTAATAAAACCCAAATTGTATAATTGCTACTGTAAAAAAGAAAGGAAAAGAAAGTGCTCTAAAGGATATAACTGCATGTATGTTTAAGTGTGTAGGACTGATAACCACATTACTAAGTTTTTGTTGGATCATTGAATAGAACTTGTTGCAGTCTCACTATTTGACTGTCCACTTTGTAACTTGAACAACTATTTCTTTTCTTTTTTTTTTTTTTTTGGTACAGGGGATCAAACTCACGACCTTGCACTTGCAAGGCAGGTACCTAAGCCACTGAGCTAAATCCCCAGCCCTGAACAATTATTTCTAAGGGGACAATATGTAATTTATGAACTAAAAAAAATAATAAAAAATGTAGGAGCAATAAAACCCAAAATGTGTAATTTCTATTGTAAAAAAGATAGGAAAAGAAAGTGCTAAAGGATATAACTGCATGAATGTTTAAATGTGTAGGATTGGTAACCATATTACTAAGTTTTTGTTGGATCATTGAGCAGAACTGTTTGCAGTCTCACGGTTTGAGTGTTCACTTTGTGTGCTTTAATTCTGTAACTTGAACAACTGTTTCTAAGGTGACAGTATATAATTTGTCAACTACTGATTTCTTAGTGTTTATTTTATTTTATTTCTTTTTTTGGAATTTCATATTATTGCTTCCCTTTTTTCTGTTTTTTTTTTCTCTTTCAATAAAAAAACCCTCAAAACTGGAAAATAAATAAATTAAAGGCTTCTGAAACATATAAATAACAATATATTTTAATTTACAAATATAAATAGCCTATATTAATTTAGTGAAATGCTTTCTAAAAATAAATTTATGTGCTTATGATTATAAAATTTTATGCCTATTGATGTAAATGAACTTCATTTATTATTCACTGAAGAAGATAGTGTAATAACTATTGCTTAATGGAAGAAACATATTGTTGAGCTGAATTACAAAAGATGGGTCTGTGATTGGTGCAACATGACATTATTGAGCTGGCCTTAATAATGTAGGCATGAACACAGCAGAAGAATGTAAGATGTAAGTTCATCTGGAAAGAGATAGACTCTCAGTTTTCAAAATGGAAAAAGAACAGTACATAGCCAGATTTTGGGCTTTAGAAAATGATTTTTCATTGTAGTTCCTTTCCAAAAATCATTTGGAACTCTATGAATTAAGGATGAGAAAGAAGGTCACTCTGTGATCAGCATCTTCCCTTTCCACTTCTATCTTTCCTCCTCTTTGTAAAACATATCATTTCTTGTTTCTATGTGTTTTAGTTACTTTTCTTATTGCTAAGACGAGATGCCTAACACCCAAAGTTAAAAGAGAAAAGTTTTATTTGAGCTTATAGTTTCCAGAAGTTTGAGTCCACAGTTAGCTGGCTTCAATAAAGGGTGGCATCACAAAAGAAAGCACTCCATGGTAGAACATAGCAGGCAAAAGGCAGCAAAGCAGTAGGCAGCAGCAGCAATTGATGGAAGCAGGCATTTTTGGCCCTTATATTCCATGCAGACTACTTGCCTTTAGGATGGGTAGCTCTCACACCCAAGATGGGGCACACTTAGTCCCAGAATTACACTCTTAATCCCACATCACACACTTAATCCCAGCACTACACATCCTAAATCCAGCTACTTCTGACAAACTCCAACTGTGACCACATGAAGTTGTAGGGGCATCTAGATACAAACCTTCATGTTCCACCCTTGTCTACCAGAGAATTATGAACATACCTTTATTGAAAAGGAATTTAGACCATCTCTAAGAGTTGTAATAGTTCCTAATAGTTTCAGAATTGCTGAAAAGTCTAAACCCAAAGTCTCCTCTGAGTTTTAAGGCAAGCTCTTAGCTAATAGCTCCTGCATAAATGAAAAATTCAAACAGTTCCCACATATAATGACACATTATCATTGCTATTCTCTAAGGTACAAATAGGGAATAGAAAATAATTGGACTAAAGCAAGTCTGGAATTCAGCAGAGCAAACATTAACTCAAATAGTTCCATGCCCAGCATCCATGGCAGTCTGTGGCAAGATGTGAACTCCAGAGGGATGGAGTGGATCTGGGTCAATGACAGTGCAAGTGATTGTAGCTCCCACACCTTCCTTTTTGGCCCAGCTTTGCTCACTCCTTGCAGGTTTCTTCAGACTATACCTGTTCCTAGCTTCTTCAGGGTCTGGAGTCTCCACTATTCCTTTGGCTACACACTCACAGCTTCACACATTAGTGTCTCAATGGCACATTGCCTGCTCCCACAGACCTTCTTATGAAATCTGGGTGAAAGTCTTCCTAACCCAATGTCTTGTATTCTTCATGTATGACATAGTTGACATCAAAGTCTTCCAGCACTAGCAGTGGCCAGACCTCTTGTCTCTTGACTGCAGGATTAGAGTACCTAGATCACAGAACACTCTGAACCCAATGCCAAGGAACAAATTATCTTGGCCACTGCCATGCTGGAACAAGGTTGTCTTCCTAAAGTAAATTCTTTCACTTTTGCAACCTTGAGCTGCAAAGGCTAGCGTCCTGCTATTTCTTGTGATGTCCTCACACCATCTTTTCTATTGTCCTCTTCCTTTTCAATAACCAAATTCTCCTCATCTCTACCTTTGTAGTCTGCAACTTTACTAGAGTTTTCTTTCTGACCAAATCCATAACAATTTAAATCATTCTTCTGAGCTCTCTCTTTTAGTCTCAAAATAATTCTGCCTAAAAATTCCAACAACATATATGCCTCTGTCTTAAAATTTATTTTGCAAAATTAATTATTCTACCACTTTTAGTTGCAGTCCCAGGCAAAATTTCTGTACATGAAAAGGAATGTAGACAATTTTTTTTACCAAAGCATAACATATGATTTGGAGTCCAACAATCAATGCAGTCCTTTTCCCTAATTGAAACCTATTGACACTGGTATTTACCAGCTGCATTTCTATCAACATTTTGGTCTACGGATCTCTGACCAAAATCGCCCATTAAACACAGCTTAAAGAATCCCATGGCTGCATTTTCAACTGACATCTCCAAACCTTTCCAAACTCTTCCCACAAGCCAGTTCCAAAGTTTCCTCAACCACTCGAGTATAGTTACAGTAATGGCTCAATTCCCAGTACCCAAATCTGTCTCAGTTATTTTTTCATTGCTAAGACAAAATACTTGATACTGAAAGTTAAAAGACAAAAGATTTGGGCTTACATTTTCTAGAAGTTTCGATCCATAGTTGGCTAGCTCTAAGGTAAAAGAGCATCATGGAAGAGAAATGTACCTGCCAAAGCAAGGAAAGAAGAAAGCAGCAAAGCAGCAAAGCAGCAAAGCAGCAGCAACATGCAATAGCAACCGGCAGGAAATGGCAGCAGCCCCATGGGTAGCCTGAATGGAATATAAGGGACAAAAAGAGGGCTGCTGCCATTGCCTCCTACTGCTGCTACTTCCTGCTGCTGCTGCCTGTTGCTTTGCCTGGTTTTTTTCTGCCTTTAGGGTAGTGTCACTCACATCCGAAGTGGAGCACCCTTAATCCCAGCATCACACTTTAATCCAAGAATCACACAATCAATCCCAGCATCACACATCCTAGATCCAGCCACCTCCAAAATCTATGTCACCTATGTTCACATGAGGTTTTAAGGGACATCTAGATACAAGCCATAACACTATGATATCTGCTTTTCTAAATTACACATATAAGTGAGCTCATACAGAACTTTCGCTTCTGTGCTTGACTTATTTCATTTAGTATCATGATCTCTTCTTTGTTAGACTAAAGGAATATGTTTTCATGGTTTGTTGCATTATATAATGATCACAGTTAATACATTTAAAATTTTAAATTTTCCAAAAATTATAGATTTTTAAGATTGTGGCTACTAAAATGTAATTTGACTAGTTGATGGATATGTCAATTAGCTTAATAGAATCTTTAATAGATTTGTATAGATTAAAACTTTTAATTATATTCCAAACATACACACTTTTATTTTTTCCAATTAAAATGAATTTTTTTAAAAAAGGAAAGAAGATTATGAATGATAAGCAAATATTATTTAACATAAAGTTAGTTTCCAGAAACAGAACTTTGGTAGTGATAAAACATTTTTCATTATCAAAATTCTACATGTCCTGCACAAAGAAGAGCTTGAGAGTCACAGTCTATTTATATTTCAATAAAACCTTTTTATACCTTGTATATATAATTTATTTGACCAGGAAATTTAATTTGTGTTAAATAGACTCAAGTAGTTCTAATTACAATAGTATGCTAATGCTACTTTAAGTCTTCCTGGACTTCTAAGCAAAACCAAATTGTGAAGAGTATAAAATTCACACAACTGACCATAGAATTTAATTAGTAAAGAAACACTTTTGAAATAACTATTGAAATTATCAGTATTGTGCCTTATAAATATTCTCCTGAGCTCAAAGTTATAAAAGGTATCCTCGTAATCCCTCAAGAAACAGGGAGAAGGTTACCCTGTCTACCTTTCTATGGCCCTAGGAAGACTCATCACACAACCAAGTTGGAGCTACTTGGAGAAGCAACTAGCTCTGAACAGACTGCCTTGCTCCTAAGACTCTTGAAGGCACACAAGCAGATTTGGGCAGAGGTGGATGATATACTTGGGTCTGTGATTTATTCTAGTCTATCTAATATGGTCTTAGACACTGACAAGTGTCCTTCTCCCACTGTCAAACATACGGCAATGCACTTATCTGTTCCTGACAGAGTAACCATGCTGCTGCAATGACAGATGCCCCACCTCTGCATCAATGCAAGCCATACCTCACTTGTATAGAACCACTAAGATGACTACCTCTGCAAAAACCTGAGGATTAACCTACACCCAAAGCTAGATGCACTGCAACCAAAGCTGCTAGATACTTGCTCTTTCTGAAAGAACTCCATTCTATCTAACAGAGGTATACCCAGCCCCATGCAGCCTGGGCCACTGAGGGACCTGCAGGCTTTGATGACACTTATTATAGTCTATGAAGCTACTTAGACAGTACACAAGTAATCCCACATAAAACCAAGTACAGTGCAGCCTAGCCCCCAATACTATAGGATGCATGTCTAGAGGCAGCCTTTTATTGAAGAACCCCACTAAAATATCAGTAGAGATGAGTGATATAACACATGTGTAAATGTTAATATAGATAAAAAAGGTAATATGACATCTCTAAAGAAGTACCTTAAAGTATCTCTCTAGCAATAGATGCCAGTGTAAAAGAAAGTGGCAAATTACTTGAAAAGGATTCAAAACAATGATTTTAAAGAAACAATGAGATACATGAGAATACAGACAATTTACAAAACTCATAAAAAATATTTGGGAAAGTTGATAAAGAGGTAGAGATTGTAAAACAAATCAAAGCCTCAGAACTAAAAAAAAAAAAAAAAAGAACATATAGTGGAAAGTCTCAACAGTTGACTAAATAAAGGAAAAGAAATGTCTTCTGAACTTAAAGACAGGTCTTTTGAAATAACACTGTTAAAGAATAAAAGAAAACAACAGCAGTAACAGAGAAATCCTATGAGACTTACGGAATAGCATATTTCAAAGAAATGTTCATACTAATGATGTACAAACAATCGGGAAGTGGAAAAGACATAGGCATTTATTTGAAAAAATTATAACTGAAAAATTTCCAAATCTTTGAAAGTTATACAGGTTCAGAAAGTTCAAAGGATCCCTAATGTTTTCACTCAAAACTATGTTTTGTGAATTCTGAACTAAAACTAAAACTTTATAATAGAGCTAACTTCTTGATATTTAAATAAAACTAGACTATGTTTTAAATGTATATAATTTTCTCCAATATTCAAAATAATTTATATTTATTTGTAATGTGCAAGAAAATGAATGTCTTCAGGTTCCAAAATGAAATAATGAAAAATATTTTCTGGTTTCACAATTGTTCTTCATATATTTTTAAAAGGTAGAACACTATTATGAAAAACTAGTGCTCAACATTTTCACAAATAAATCCAAAAGTCACAAATATTTCCTTTATGGCCAGCAAGAAGACAAGGATGTGCACTCTTGTCATTTCTATTCAACATAGTATGGTAAGTTCTATCTAGCCAGACTAGAAAAAAATATTTATAAGGAATGATATCAGAAAGCAAAATGTAAAATAATCTTTATTTGCAGATGATATTTTATATATTGAAATAATCTCTTTATACATTATATAATCTCTATTTGCAGATGATATTTTATGTATTAAAAACCCTAAGAATATACACAAACATACACACACAAATACACACATGTACAACACAAAATGCTCGTTAGAACTAAAAAAATTTCTGCTAAATGACCACACAAAACTTAGTTTTCATATGCTACCAGAGAATAATTCAAAAACTTAATTTAAAAATAACATTTATAATAGCATCAAGCTGAATAAAACCCTTGGGAATGAATTTAACTATGCTAGTGAAAGGTTCATGCACTAAAATTAATAAAGCATAGAAGAAATAGAAGAAATTAATAAAACATAGAAGAAATAGAAGAAATTAATAAAACATAGAAGAAATAGAAGACATAAGAACAATATTATCAAAATACTCATACTAGTAAAAGTGATCTACAGAGTCAATATGATTCATTCAAATTTCAATGGAAATTTTTGCACCAATGAGGAAAAAAAATCCTAAAATTGCATAGTCACAAAAGTTCCCAAGTAACTTCTTCATCTAGAAAAACAAAGATGGAAGCATCACAATACTAGTTTCAAATTGTAATAAAAACCAAAATATTCAAAGCTGTATAATGATGGCATAAAAACAGACACAGAGGCCAAAGGAACAGAGTTAAAATTCTAGACATAAGCTTATTCACATGAGGTCAGTTCCTAGTTCAGGAAAGTGCCAAGAACACACATCCTAGAAACAATAGGTGATCCATAAATTATCTTTAAATGATTGGATGTTCAGATGAAAAAAAATTGACATTAGCTTCTTAGGTCATGTACAAAAATCAACTGAAATTAAGATACAAATATAAATGTCATATCTAAAACTATAAAACTTTTAGAAAATACAGAAGCACAGATGCATAAGGAAAATCTCCATGCTATTTGCCTTGGCAATAATTTTTCAAATATATTAACAAAAGCATAAATAAATAAGTGAGACTACCTCAAACCAAAATAATTTTCATGGCAGAGGAAATACCTAGCATCATAAAAAGACAGCACAAAGAATGGCAATAAATATTTGCAAAATATAATGAGATTATAGTTAATATCTAAAGCATATAAGGACTTGTATGAGTAAATAACAAAATGCTATTCAATTAATAGATGGACAAGGAACATGAATAAAATTACTCTCCAAAGATGACATCATCAAAGACACATAAAATGAATTCAACATAATTAATAACCAGGAAAATGCAAATCAAACCATAATGAGATATCATATAACATCTTTTATAATGTGTTTTATCATACAGTCATGAGATAAATATTGCTATGGAGAAAAGAGGACACTTACACATCACAGATGGAAATGTAAATCTGTATCATCATGGAGAATTTTATGATGGTTACTCAAAAATTAAACAAAGGACAATTACGTGATCCAGCTATCCTGCACTTGAGAATACATTCAAGAGAAATAAATCACTATCACAAAGTGCTATCTTCACTCCCAGTTCACTGTATCATTATTTATAATACCGAGACTATGAAACTATCCTAAGTGTCCAAATGATGAATGGATAAAGAAATATAGTGAAATGACAATCAGACTTTAAAAAAAAGGAAATATTGCCAGTAGCAAAATATGAAGGCACCAGAAAAAATTCAGGCCAAAAGAAATGTCAGACAAAGAAAGACAAATAATCAAAGATTTTTTTAAAAAAACTTTTATTTAGCTCTACAATTTAAAAGGTAGTTACCAGTCATGGATTGTGGAAGTAATGGAGAAATGGGGCCATTTTGGTAAAAAAAAAAAAAAAAAAAATAGAACCTTATATGATAGGAATCTTAATGTACAGAATGATGGTGCTTAAAGCTAATAAAATGTATAATAGAATGAAATTTACTTAGAGTACACCTGATTGTGGTAATTATTTCACAGTCTATTCCTATACTAAAACATTACAAGCCTTATGTAGTAGTGCAACCTGTAATCTCAGCACTCAGGAGGTTGAGGCAGAAGGACTGTTGCAAGTGCAAGACCAACCTGGGCTACTAAGTCAGTTCAAGGGCAGCTTGAATTGCATAGTAAGACCCTGTCTCAAAAGCACAAAAAACAAAACAAAACAATACAAAAACATATTGGGTACCATGAGTATACACATGTTTGTCAGTGTTACCACAGTAAGTGTTGACAATGTCAAGTTTGTATAGCTCATTATGTACTCAATCTATACACTAAAATCTACACATATGAATGTAAATGATTGTGGATTTTTTGGGAAGAATTAATTTTTCAAAATTTTAATACAAAAAAAGAATAAAAGAGAAAAGATTGTGGATTTTTAAAAAGTTATTTAGTCATGGTAACTATTCTTATTATTTTTATTTTCAATGCCCAGAGACTTATTCATGCTAAGTAAGCACTCTACAAGTGAGTTTTGCCCCTGGTCCCACTATTGATTCTTTTTTATTTTTATTTTAAAGAGAATAAAACAAAACCAAACAAAAAAAATATGAAACTAATCAGAACAAAACAATGAAAGTGAGATAGAACTTCAAACCATAATAATAGGAAATCAACAATGACTACCATAATGTCTCTTGTTTCTTCAAAATGGCTGTCCATTTTGTCAGACATAATAAAACAAAACAAAACAAAAACATCAAAAAAGAGTGCAATCATATATTAAAGGGAATAAACCCAAACAAAACAAAACAAAACAAAACAATAAAGCCAATCAAGACAAAACAGTGAAAGTGATACAAGATTTCAAAACAGCACAATAGGAAATCAACAATGGCTACCATAATGCCTCTTGCTATCTTCAAAATTGCCACCCATCCCATCAGACATATCTTTAATATTCTACATATAGATAAGCACATATTTTAATAGGCATTTACTATAGTAAGGTCCTAATATAATAATTGCAATGCAGTAATTCTGTCTTCTCCAGCTAACATAAAAATAGTTACTCTAAATTGAATAACCTGTTAAATTAAATGAAATTACTCTCATTTAATATTGCAGATATATAAAGTTAATTCCCAGTCTTTATGGTGAAAATTTTGTCATTATTATAATTTAATGCTTGCCAGTAATGTTAGTCTATGCCTAGGTACTTGTCTTAAAGGTGTTAGAAGTATACTGAATCAAAGTCATTCTTATATGACCTCAAACAATAAGAATTATTTTTTACTAATGTAAATAAGTGCCCCCCAAAGTTTAATAGTTTTCTAAATATTAATGAGTTATATCTTGTTGTGTAGTCCTATTCGTCCTAGAGATGCATAGTTCAGACATTAAGCAGTTTATTGCCAACTTCTGAGAAAAAAATTGTAATCTAGAATTTTGCAAAATTGTATCCTCTGAAAGTAGAAAACGTGTATCATTTAAAACCTCAAAGATACTTTGTGAGAATATTTAGGAAGAAAAGTAAACAATGTATAAATAATTGTGTGAAGTAATTATTGCACAGATATAGTATGTAACATAATTCTCAAATAAATAAAGTACAGTAAATAAATGTTTACTAAGTACAACTCTATATCAAGGGATGCTTAGAGCCAAAGGCTTAAATGTCACTGAAGAGCTTTCATCTACAATAGTGTAGTAGCACACTATAAACAAATAATTTTTAAAAATTATTTAAAAGTTCTGTCATTCTCAAAAATACTAGTGATGGTAGTTATGAATGTATGATAGGCAACAATTAAAGAATAGCTTTACTTTGATTGTTAAGAAAGACACTTCAATAGCTTTAACCAAAAGACCTTGTGAGCCGAATCATAAAACTTTCTAGATATTTAATTTCAGATAACTCCATTTGTTTATTCTCGTCATTATTTCTTATACAATTAAGATTCTGTTCAAACAGTTCTTGTCTATGCCTTTGTCGTCAACAGTTTCATATAATTTTTCTTCCAGCAGATTGTGTCTACTTTCATATCTAGTCATTTGATCCATCTTGACTTGTGTCTGGTACAGGGTGAGAGATACAGGCCTAGAATAATTCCTTTGTATGTAGAGAGCAAGTTTTCCCAGAACCATTTGTCTAAGACCATTTGTGATCTTTTCTCCAGCATATGTTTTTGGCTCCTTTGTCAAAGCCAGGTAGATGAGGATACATAGGATTTTGTGTGTGTCCTCTACTGCATTGACATGCATGTGTATGTTTGTATTATTCATGTTATCATTGTGGCTTTGTTCTTGTGAGGAAAACTTGCCCTTCCACCTAGTGTTGCATCTAGTAGTGATGTTGAACCTTCTAGAGTTTTCACTGATGAGAAACAGCCTGCTGTGGCATGGGTGCCATAGGTTTCCCTCCACTGGTTTGGGGCATAGGCTCATATCCTGATGCAATGGTAGCCCACCTCACCTTTGTATTATCAAATATGTTGCTTTTCTTCCAGCAGCTGATGACTAACTACACTCTTGCCTAAAACTAGAAGAATAGTTTCTTACCTCTACCGTAGTGGTATAAATCTTTCCTATCAAAGCTGAGTCATTTCCCAGAAGTGAGCAAGTCTCTTCTTGCCGAACTATCTTTTGCTGTGGATCAATATTATGTCCGTATTCTGGTAGCCAAACATTAACTTTTTCTCCTACAGACCTCAGAGTATAAATGTATTCCTCTATCCTTAAGTCTTTCAAAACTCTATATATCTGCATTATTAAGAAAGTCAAAATTGGGGTGACAGACTTTAATCCTTCGAACAAGTACTAGCTGGAAAAATGTCATAGTTCGAGAAAACCAATTAGGGTGATTCAAGAAGTAGAAAAAAATTCCCTTCATCCATATTAATTCACTCTACCTCTCTGTATTTAACTACATGCCAGGATCTTAGATCTAATGACAAAAATCTCTGGCCACTGTTACCAGGACTCTCCTATTTCTTCCTCTTTTCTTAAAGTGAGGTTCTATGTTCTGCATGACTTCATTTTAACTGATAGCTCTGGGACCTCAAAAACTCCATTATACGTATTATATGCACAGATACTGCCTATAGAGGCCTAAATTATATACTGAAATTTCAAAGGAGATAACTTTTCTTACAGCATATTTGTTAAAAATGAAGTGTGTAATATTGGATATATTAACAAATGAATTTCTCTATCTTCCTTCTTCACAATGCACTGAACATAGTGAAAATTCTTCTTTTGTGATGTCCTGTGATGGGAGGAGACACAGCAAGTTGCATATATTGAGAAACTTTATTCAGATTCTTATGTTTCTTGAAAAACTGTAACATCCATTTTTTTTTCCTCTTTTTTTCTTGTCACCTATTGAATTTTCTTTATTCTTCTTGTTTGGGAATACGTCATTTAATAAAATTTAGTCAATAATCTTTACATCAGGTTATTTACTAGAGGAGTTGGATCAACACAGAGTCTAGTAAAGTATTATACAAAGGAAAAGAGGATAAATTAACAGAGGTCAATGCAGTATTGTTCTTTAAGAAAGAAAATGTCAACTAAGTAAACTTTGACAGCTAAGAAAATGAATAATATGGTGAGATATACCAGTTTTGAGGTTTTAAAGTCATATATGATCTTGAACAAAACAAATTCATTTTAGGAAGATTTATGACAATAAAATAAAAACTGACTGCTACTACCACTTTCTATGGGTATTAGGATCTTTTTAAGGGTGGGGTGGAGTTCATTCAGTTCCATTCATATACAGCAGAGGAAACTGCTAAAGTGCCCGCATGTTAAATGATCCCTCTAGTGTTAAATGCCCTTATCTTTTAAGTGAATAATAATGCCTAATTGAATTTAATGCTTTGGCAAAAGCCAATCTTCAGTGTGCAGTATACCTAAATTCATAGTGATATTTTGGTTTGAGGTTATTTGTACAACATCCAGAACTTTGAAATACATATGGTAAAACTCTATTTTAAAGAGATGAGGTCAATTACTGATTCAGATATTGTTATGGATTAAAAACTAGTGGTCAATCGAGCAACAGTTGAATTAAATCAGCATGGTACTGAGTGTAGATTGTCCACCTGAGGAAAGTTGCCAGCATGAATGGAGACATGGAGAAGAAGAGTGAGGCGTTGTGGGTTTCTCTAAGTGTTCTGTTTCAAGCTGATGGTTCTCCTGGAGGAGCTCGTCATGACTAGCTTCCTCAGTGTGAATTCGGCCATTATCATCGGAGGAGCTCAGGACCTTGTCGATGACAGTGGCTGTGGATCACTTTGGGGGAGCTCTGGTCCTTACATCGAGCATGACTTCCTGGCTCAGGAGGGGAAGATATGTGCTGTTTAATCTCCAGGAGAAGCTTATCATGCCTGCTTTCTGGCATGTTCTTGACTGTTCTCATTGTTGCAGGAGTTTGGGACCTGTGTGCCGCTGAGGATGGCTGTGGGACTTTTCAGGGCAGCCCTGGTTCTTTATTATGAACATGACTTCTTGGCTCCAGTGTAAAACCTTCAACCTACTGGCACAGCTCCTTCACCCTGCTGGCTTAGACTGCTGACCTTTGGACCTTCCCAGTGCAGTTCTGTAAAACAGACTGGCATCAATCTTTCTCATGGCTTCTAGACCTCCAGTTGGACTTGTGGGAGGCACTGTCCTGGGCTCTAGATCTTCATAGAGGCTGAATATTCCTGGTCTTTAGTGTTGTGGACAGATTTCCTGCATTGTCTTGTGTTTAACTCTGGGCGACCATCATAAAATAACATTATAAATTCTGTGTCCTGATTGCCATCGTTCTCCTCATAATCCATCGTTCTCCTCATAATCCTAACAACAAGAGATATTAAAATTGACTATACTGAATTATCAAATTGATATTGAGAAAATGACAACTGGATTTTTCAAAATAAAAGCTCTCAATTGGCTACAAGACAATGTTCACTTCCCAGTAAAAATATTCTGTCTTGCTGTCTACATTTAACCAGGAAGCAGAAGCAAAAGTTGCTATATTCTATAGTGCAAAAATTCATCTGTATGTGTAATCCAGAAAAGGGATCAACATTTTTATTCCAAGAATATTGTATTTATCTCTAGGGTTTAAAAGTAACAGACAAATATCAAAGCCCTACCTTTCAAATATCAAGCCCTTTGCAATACACATGTCATCACAGTTTGCTCTCAATGCTGAACATGGAACTATAGGTTTTAATCTTTTCCCTGCTGGGTTTTGATATTGCTTTTGTCCTATTTATTCCCACCCTCCATTTCTAGCTTTTGGAATAGGAATGTTTACCCCATGCTACTGTATGTTGGAAATGTGTAACTTTCTTTTCATTTTGACATGGCTCACAGCTAAGAGTTTGTACTAAGTCTCAGAGAAGACTTTGGAATTGAAATTTTCATCAATATTAAAAGTATTATGATTTTGTAAGCTCTTAGAGATGGACTAAATGCATTTTGCATAATGGGATTGAGGGAAAAGATTAGGGCATGGCATTCTGAGTGGAAAGTGGGTGCAATCTGTTAACTGAAAAGTTCTAGGGCATACATGCAGAACAGTTCCAAAAGCTCTACACACTGAATTCTCACAAAAACTCCAGCAGCTTTGAATAGAATGGACTAGACCTGACCTCATCCTGAGCAATGGGAGATACAAAAGAAGTCACCACTGAGCTCCATGCAGCCATGTTCTTGCTTTCACAGTGGTTCATTCCAAAGCTGTTGAGTGTACTTTCTCGTATTTTACTTAGCTCAAACTCACTCTATAGAATCTGCTTATTTTCCTAACTTTAATAAGGTAAAACCTCACTACCTTTTGCACTTGTCTTGATCAGTTTTTTTCTCAGGACAGAAAATTTCTAGAAACCATCTCTGAAAGTAGACTCCAGCACTCCACAGTCCAGTAACAAGATGGATATGTGTCTTCTGGGGAACAGAGCAAAGTGATATGGTTTATGTCTAGAAGTCCCCACAAAGAAGTGTGTAGTTATAGGTGAGGCTTCGGGAAGATGATTGGTCCATGGAGGCATACTACTTATTAGTGGATTATTCCACTGGTAAGGTTTTAGCTAATGGTGATTTGGGAGATGAAGGCTGGTTGGAGAGGATGGATCACTGAGGGCATGGTATAGAAGGGTTTCCCTCCTCAGTGCTTGATTGATTTCTTTCTTTCTGCTTTGCACTGTCATACCACAACCTCTTTCTCCATTACCATGCCCCTCTGTGTTACAGCTCTGCCTTGGAGCCTGTAAACTATGGACTGAAACTTCTACAAACTGTAAGCCAAAGCAAACCTCACAGGTCATATTGTGCTTCAACAGTGAGACAAATAGCCTACAATAACATGTTATTTTATTCATTTTTTTATGCTAGAAGTATCTTATATAAAGCATTATTTTTGTGTTTAAAGAAAGATTTACCTAAAAATGCAATAATTTCTTCAAGTTCAGTTCTAATTTAGTATTCTTCATATTCAAATAGAATTATATATTTTTATTACAGTGGAAATATTGAGAAATAATATATTTAAGATTTCTACCCAAATTTTTATATCTTCATTTTTCTGTTACTCTAACAACTTTTCTGTTCTATATATGAAGAATACATTATCTTGGATAGCACTGGTAAATTTTTTCAAAGATCTGTCTTCAGAGATGAGGTATTGTGTAGTTCTTCTAGTTAGTTTTTAGTATCTCTGATTCTTCTACTAAAATTTATATTTGCTCTTTAAATTTTTCCTAAAATGTATCATTGAGATTTTAAAAATATTGTTACTGATACTCTAGCAGAAATTTTGACTCAGCTATTGCTGATTTCAAAATATTAGGAATATATGTTTACATAGATATCACTCTGAATAGGGTAAATAATTTGAAGATTTGGAGTTCTGCCTCCCAGAATGATTTTGGTTCCTGATTATTCTTCATGACTTGTCCAAGATGGGAATGTTCTATCTTGGTAATTTACTTCTGATGATAACTGGATATAACATATGACTGCAAACTAAATATGATCTCTTTTTTGTAGTCAATGATAATATGAAATATCACTTGAAACTGATGGCAGGGATAGATATATTGGATAAAAAGGAGCTAATTCAACTTTCATTTGCTGTTAACCTAGGGTCAGGACCTGCTATATTTTGACCTTTAAGCACACCACTTTCATTTAATGGCACAACTGTATGACTTAGAAGAAGTTAATTTCATCATGATTTTGACCAGATCATCAAAAATAATCACTCAATAATCTTAAGAGAAAATCTTTCTTATTTGCTTATAGAGCTCAGCAAGGAACTGTTCCTCAAAGTTTGAGTAATTATTTGTTGAGTAATTAAAGTCTTGCTTTATCAACAGAACATTCCATTACTGTTTCTTCTATCATGTGCACTATGATGCCTATAAGCTTCCCACTAAGTATGATCTTCATGTTGTCTGCTGAGAACTGCAACTAAAACTCACATGACTCTTCAAGTTCCCTCCAATAACCAACAATAAATATTCCTTTGTTCTAGGAACATCTTGAAACATTCAGCTAGACAATTTCCTTATTAAATATGAAGGAGTGATATAGCCAGTATGATAAAAACTGCATCAAAAAATCTTTAAAATGCTCAGTAAATTTTGTAAGTAATCTTTAGTAGCAGCCAGTACAAAAAGTAGAAACTCATTTTTCACTTTTGGCAAGGCAGACTGACATCAAATCTCCAGGATACTCACTGAGATGGCAAGCTAAATATTGGTTGAGTTAATTTTTATCCTTTGTGGCATATATATTTCTCACCAAAGTATAGAGAATATTGGTTACTTCAATGATCACTTAAAACTTTTGGGCACAATGTCATAGTACAGTGAATCATCATCATGATTATGGGATGATCATATTTCTTCAGAAGTGAATCATCAAAGGAGAATGAATTTTGACTTATCCTAAAAAATTACAGTAAAATTTTATATTTCTTGTATATTACAGTGCCTATTATAACCTTTTCACTGTGATTAAGTCCTTCCACTGGCCACTGCTATCACTGAATACTTTCTATAGTAAACAGTTTCAATAAGCATCCAGTGAATTATATCTCCTCTGAACATGTACATGTACGGCACCCAGTGAATTATATTTCTTCTGTACATGTACATGTACATGTACATGTACATGTACATGAGTTAATCTTCAGCATTAACTCTGTGCTAGATCTTAAGAAACTTTTTGTCTACTAGGGTATTAGTATGTGTGATAAAGGTTTGAAAAACCCTTGGGTTTTTTTGTTGTTGTTGTTTAGTTTTGTTTTGTTTGCCCTGTCATTTCTTAAAATCTTTCTTGACCATGAAAAATGTAGGTTAAGCTGTGGAAGACAAAACATCAACAAAAATTCTACACAAAGTTACTTGTTCTCTCCATCCCCCCATTCTATTAGAAAGCAAACATGTGGACAGTCTACAGTACCCTGTGGGAGAGAAAGAAGGAAAAACTCAACTGAATCCAACCTCAGGTGGAAACTCTCAAAATTATAAAGGAGTGATAACAAATCCTTAGTGCATTTCAGATACCCACGAGGAACTGCTATTAGAAACTGGAATAATGCTGGCTGAAGTGCAAAGACAATTGTCCAAACACTGAACACAGTAAGTGTGAATAGATAAAACATGTCTAACTAAGAAACTTGGGGAAGTTAAACTTTTAGGAGAAGCCTAAAAATTCTACATATTTACTTCAAATTAGTATGAAAAATAATAGGCAAAGATACTAGCTAATGATATAATAATTTCTCTTCTCAAGAAGAAATAAAAGAAAATCAAAAGTCAAGAGTCACTAACATTTCTAGTCCTTTCAGACTGCCAAAATTTATGAAAGAAATGAACTTACTGTAAATCAAGTATGGGGTCATAGAACCATTTAATTAAGAGATCAGGATGATTTCAAAGATGTCCCAGACACTATCAGCTACATAAAAAGGTCTTCAAGTACACTCAAATGAAACAGACATCTGTTTAGAAAGGATTAAGAATATGGTATTTAGCCATGGAGTGAACTACTGTAAGATTCAAATGAAACACAAATGTGAAGCAGAGTTGTACTTCTAACCCACTGCCAGCATACACTAAAAACCACAGGAATGCTTCCAAATCAAAAGGTTTCTGGGCATCATGTAGTGTGAGAAAGTGATTCATATTCAAACAATATGTCATCTCTGATAGAAAAAGAAGAAAAACTCAGAGGGCAGATCCATTAGTCCAGACATCTGAGCTGAGGGTCATAGAGATAAATTAAATTAGGACAGTACAGTACTTACAGTAGTCAGAAATGAATATTCACTGTCCCTTCAGTAGGGGAATCTGATATGCTACCTTTGAGTTTCAAATTATTACAGATCAGAAGCATCTCTACTTCTCTAACTCCTTGTATTTTTTTTCTTTTTCTCCACATAGTATTAAATTTGTGTCTTCTCTTCATTTGGCAGTAGAATATCTGAACAGAGATTTCAGTCCACAAAGCAACCAATGAATTGTTAAATTGCCTCTGGGTTGTACAGTCATGTTGATATACTCAGCCCAGTATAGATACTTTTCTTTTTTGATTAGAAGATTTAGAATTTATCTTGCACCCACGCTATGTATTTTTGTGTACTTGGGTTTCAGAATGTTGCAATTTTTTTTTCTAAGTCTTCTTCTAAATGAGATTTTACTTTCTTCTTGGGCCTTTACTAGTTCTAACTTCGTGTCTCAAATAATAAGTGTGAAAGATCTGATGTAACTTTTCAAATGAATTCTTCAGTCCTGCTATAGTCTGAAGTTGTCTTTCTTCCTTTGCTCTTTTTCCTTCCTTTTATCCCCATTTCCTTGATTTGTCTACCAGAGTGAATTCTAATTCTCATGGAAAAAAATGATACTTTTATCCCACACACATACTTTTTGCACTGTCCCAAAATGAGAGTTTAGCCTATTTCTTTTGCAAATCACAGAATAATTTACGTTTTTTCATAAAACATTTCCCAAAACAGGAGGCTGCTTTTGCTTCTGCAATGCATTCCCATTGAGGAAATGCACACTGCAATTCCTGCTTCATACAATACACTGATTTTGCTGTTAGTGTTCTTCTGTCTGCAGCAGTTTCATATTGCAGGTCATTTTAAAATTTAAACTCTAAATTATATTAAATATTGTCTCAAGCAGTACAAAATCTAAAATAACTTATTTTAGTAGTGATGATAACAATATGAAGAAGAAAAGAAAGGATATGGAAGAGAAAAAGGAAGAGGAAGAGGGATAAGAGGGTAGGAAGGACATATTTACTGTGCATCAAGGTAACATTTTAAAATCTTGAAGTTTCATGAATATGACGAATAGATAATTAATTCACTCATAGCTATTTTTACAAAAAGAAATCTTTATGAAGTTTTATTTTATACCTGCCATAGTATATTTCCAAAGGCTAAATGTCATCCATGACAATTTCACCTCTTAGCCTAGGTAACAAGCACCCAGTTTGCAATTTAGTGTCACATTAACATTTCTTTCTTACTACAACACTTTTAGTCAGGTGGTAGATACAATATTACTAAATGAAACTGAAAGTCAGAGATTTAAAAAATCAATCCTAAATAATGATTTTTTTCCTGGGGTTGGGGATTTGAACACAGGGCCTTGTACATGTTCAGCACATACTGTGACCAATCCTGCAATAATAATTTTTAAAGCGAGTATGTTTACAGGATAAAATGTCACAGGTAAGTAGTTCATCCCTAACATTTTTTTTCCCTTTCTGGGTTCAGGTTTAAATTTGATTTTGTGAGTCTGTATTCTGTGTTTGTATGTAGACATTTTTTATTTGCAAAGTTTTCCAGTACAAAAATGACATTTCATTACACAATACTTCCTATAAGAATTAAACTGCCTGGCAAGTGCAAGGTCCTGAGTTTGATTCCCGATATGGGAAAAAAAAGAGTTACAAACAAAATGTATCTATCAAATACTAATTTTCTTATTTATTGAAAATGTTAGCAAATAATTTATTACTCATAAAACACTTGCTATTGTATTAGGTAGAGTTTATTCACTTTTGAATAACTTGTAAGTAATCTAACCTTTGAGAATCTATTAGATCAACTGCTTGTATTTGTATTTAAGATTTTATTATATAAGACCCTATCAAATTCTCTGCCTGGTTTCTCAAGACTTTTCTGCCTATTCAGCTGAAATGTAAACCTTTCATACCATGACAAGCTTCATTGTTCCTCTCCTGGAAGTCAATTAAAGGCTCCCCTGAGATTGTACAACGATGTCCTTATATGTTCTGAAAACATTTGTGATATTATCCAAGAAGAACAAAAGACCCCTTATATTTTAATTAATTTATTTCTTGCCTGACACTCTGAAGGTTATAAAGAAATCTTGCCACAAGCTGCAGACAGAAGGAACTCACAATTTTGTTATAAAGTTTTGACTACTACATTTATAGCAATTCTTAATACTAAGGTGTATTCTGCAGGATCAAACTAAAATAGTTTGAAAAACAGACAGAAAGCTAGGTCTTCTAGTAAGTCATGACATTTTACACTTAAATTCTTTTTCAAATACTGGATAATGAAAAGGAATGTAATTTGAAACTGTTCCTCTTCTCCAAGGAACTATAAACTAGTGCTAACACCTAAAATCTTTTTCTTGATGAAATATTTTCATTAAGAAATTTGCTTGATAACTTTAGAGAGACATAGGGAGATGTTTTCACGAGTTTGGTAAGAACTTAAAATAAGTAGTGTGTTTAGAAATAGAAGAATCTGAGGGCTTCAGAGCTTCTCCAGTGATACAAGAGAGCATTTAACACCATCATCTACAAAAAACTATCGTGAATTAGAAATATACCAAAAGAAACGTAATGTAGTGTCTGTGTATGGTAATATAGTTTTACCTAAAGTTTCAGTGACCATGACAAATGCCTAACTGCAGTAAAATTATTCAATAATTTGATGAGCAAAGGTAGGCATTTAGCATCCTGTTCTTGAACACACCCCACCTTTCTTTCCCATTGCTAACACTCTTCCTTGTTCTAAATTGGGATGAAAACACCTGCATAAATGTTTTGTGAAGAGCACTGGGAACTGGGAATCTTGTGTTTTCTGTAAAAGCTGTCTTCCTACCAGTGTGGTTGTGGTCATTCTTTGGAATGTTGGTCATTCAGTGGAGGAAAAAGAGCTAATAATGTCAATGCTATGTAGTTTAAACTGTAAAATTTCCTCCCTACAGTAAAATGGAAAATTGATGCTGATTGACAACTGAGTGTCATCAGACTTGACTGAGTGACACTATCTTTCAAGGGCTTTGTTAGGTGGAGCTTATATACCCTTTGCATGGCACTTGGGTGTGGTGGGGGTAATGATCTATTCCACGCCTGGTAGGATTTGGCTGAGTGAAACTGTTGACCTGTGTGCCCTTTCTATGGGATCTTGCTAAGAATTGCTATTGGCCCCATATGTGCTTCTTGTGGACACTCCCTCATACTGTCACATTTAACCATGCACATGCTTGCTAAAAGTCTGCTGGTTACCTTAATAAACCCATGTCTTACAAAAGCTGCCTCTGGATAAGTTCTTTGGCCTCTTGGCAACCTCGCCTCTAAACAAGACAGCATCATAAAAACCAAATTATGTCAGAATTTTCTTCAATTGTAAATATTTCAAATATATAAAATGTAAATATTTCTCAAATATATATGAGAGTTTTCCAGTGCAACAAAGGAGCATAATATAAGAAAAAGTAAAAGTAGCCTTTTATTTAAAGTTCGTGGAGAGGAGCCCACAACCAGCTAGAGTTCGGCTTTCTCCTCTGACCAAATATGGTCGTGTGGGATATATGTGACCTTTGACTGGATATGGATGTGGTGCTTGGTGCAGGCATTGATGAAGTGTGAGGAGCTGATTGGAATTTTCTTCACACGCACAGGGAAAGGAAGAAGTTGTAATCGGGGAAGAAGGAGGATGTGGCCGTGAAGGTAAGCATCCCCAATTTGACCTTCCACCATGCTGAACTACCACCGTAATATTCTGTAATTTATTCTAGGGCAAAACTCTCCCTCTCTCTCTCTCTCTTTCTCCCCCCCCCATATATAAATGTACTGGGAATCGAACTCAGAGCCTCATGCTTTCTGGGCAGGCTCTGTGCCATTGAGTTGCATCCCCAGCTAAATATTTCAATAATAAATCAGTAAAGCATTTCAAGCAAGCAGCACGTGTATACTGCTTGCATATTTAGAGACATCAAATTAATTAAAATTTTATTTGATAATTTTAAAATTTAACTCAATTTCAGACTTATTTTGTATTATGTATGATACCAGGAAAGAAATTTGGTAGCAAGAATTGGATAACCTTATAGTTTCACATATTACCCCTTTCTTTTCCTTTTTACCACCCAAACCTTCTCAGTGAAAGCATGGGAGTGTTTGGAAAAATGAGTTTCTTCACCTACTCAGCCAAAATGCCCTGGTGAATTGGGAATGCACTATGTTTTTATTTCTCACTTCAGGAATGTTTCCTTATCACACTATCTCTTTCTTACTTTCCAGCCACTCTTTCATCCTCTTCCTATGTGAGGTTAGTAAATGCCATCAGCAGTATACAGAGGATGACTTTTTAATGTGTCTTTTAATTTTTGGTCTGATGGTTGCTTCTAGCTAAGGTTGGTATAGAACTCTCTAGTGACAACACTTCACTAGCCACAGTCCTGGGGTCTGTAACACCATCCTGTGACCTCTCTCCCACTTTCCCTTCAGTAATTACTTATACTCCACTCCCTGTCCTTTGTGTCTGTGGGGACATCTGACAGTTTTACATGCAGCTCACCTCTAATTAGTGATCTCAATTTTCTTTTGTTAACAACCCTCTTTAGATTGTCCTAATCCTGATTCCTTTTTGTCTCAACAGCACATTTACAAGGGTCATGATGGCAATAGTCTGCAAAATTCATTTCAGATTTCCCTGCTTTGTTTTGCTAATTTGACACTTTCCTCCTTTTTAAAATAGACCGCTGTGATCCTAATTTTTCCAGTAGAATTTTCTGTTTAATTCTTCACAATTTGGGTCATCTTTATCTCTTCAAGGAATCTGATTCAGTTAACCTAGAGTAACCTCAATTTTGTACACAACGTAAGTAATGTCTTTTTTTTCTAGCTTTTAATACAGTCATGCTTAGATGATCTTTTTCTGGGTAACCTTTAGGAAACTTTAAAGGGGGATTTAGAGAAAACATTGTAAGAGCAGAAAGCTAATTGGATTCTCAATAAAAAAAATTAATTGCCACATTCTACAACAATAAAGAGGTCAAACAAATCTCCAGTGTATTTTGCCAGCATTACTTTTGCATTAGGAAGGATCAATAGAAGGTAATAAAACAAATTAATTTAGAACATGAAGTTGATGTGTTAACCCTTATTTTACCTTCAGAGGTGGTGTTCTTACTGATAATAGTAAAACAACTCTTCCTAAAAAAATTGGCCTTTCGCTTGTTTGTGAAGCATTGTCTCATAAAGTTTGCTGTAATATTTTTGGGTGTGCATTAAACTGTAAAGATAGTTTTTCTAAATATTTTATGGAATCAGAAATTTTGAATTCATACTGTGTCTGTTGAACTTATATGTGCATTAGCTCATTTTCAAAATTTTAATTTTATACAGGTGTAATAGTGCATTTTCAAAGAAATACTGTGATAAAACTACCTGTCAAATATATTTCTTTTTCATTGCTTCTTGGTAACCAATATTGGGAAGAACTGACATTCTATTTAATATAATTTAAGTTGTTAGCTTGCCAGGATCTCTCCACATTAAAAGGAGGAAATGGAGCGCAGGTTTACAGTTCAACAAATTTCTTTACACTCCTTTGCTGAATTTAATCAATGCCTACATATAAGATATTTTTAATAGTTTTCAACATTTTCTGTAAGACTTTGTACATAAATATATGCACATTTCTACATGTAATACTATTATCTATCCAAATTGGTCTATCTGTGATCTCCCATGTAGACCTCTCTCTCTAATTGTATATACTAAAACTCAAAAAAGCATTAGTTGAATTAAAAGTAATAAAATAAAACTCACTCTTTATATCTTCATGGGTCTTTTTTTTTACAAAAAGATTTATTTATCATGCATAATGATTTAAAATTTTTATACACAAAGATGGACACAGTTAATTAAATATCTTTCCTATGGCTAAAATTAAGCATTTTTCTTAAAAATTCTTAAAAATTTCTTAAAAATTTTCATAGTCATGATACCATTTTGAAACTTTAATGAAACTCCAATAATATTTTCTTATTTTAGTTATTACAAAAGACATCAAGGATCAGAAAACTTCTATAAATGGCTAGTGTATTAGTTATTAGTTTTCTTGCAGCTTCTGATAGATATTTTGGCAAATTTATTGAATTAAAACAACAAAAATTTATTCTTGTGCAGTTTTGAAAGTCAAAAGTCTAAAGTAATCATAATTGAAAAAAGTCAAGATGTCGCTAGAGCTGATTCCTTCTGGAGCCCCTCAAGGACAAAAAACGTTCCTTTGTCTCCTTCCTTTGCTGGAAGTCATTTACATTTCCTTCATTCATGGTCACTGTCACTCCTTCTTCAACAGTCACATCCCCTGCCATCTTTTATGCAGTTTCCCTGATGCGATGTGAGGACCTTATTGATTACACTCAGTTTACCTGCTAAATTTGTCATAAAGCCTGTGGACTATAAAGTCGTAACTATTTACTCTTTAACTACTTCCAGTCACCAGATCATTTTCCTATCTTTATCATCCCTAGTAAGGTAAAGTGAAAGAAGAAACTAATGATCCCAGACATGAAATTTATTCTTACACTTTTTCTTCTGTGCTACTGTTTGTTGCTGTTGTTGTTTGTTTTTGTTTCCTTTTTTCTTTTCTTTCTTTTTTTTTTTTCCTTATTAGTGGTTCTGGAAGCTAAAAAAATGATAAAACTCTTCATATACAGCTAAAATAGTAAGTGTAGTTCATAATATGGACTCTATCCTATCTAGTTGAATACTGTGTTAATAGCCAAGTGCATCTGTGCTCTGGAGAAGATTTTAATAAAATTAAATATGTGTGTTTGATTTTCAACCCATTTAAAAATTTTAAACAATGTGTGTGAAATTTTTATTTTAAAAACATCAATGGTTGCAATCCTTTGGCAGCAAAGTTTGACTTGATTTTTTCAGAAAAACTAAAATATGTTGAAAACATGCCTGCTGAATCTGTTCATCAACTTGAGTTTTAGAATATTGATTTTAAATCAAGAAATTAGACAAGGAGCGATTCTCATAGTTTTTTTTTAATAAACTGGCTTTAAAGTTTAATTGATGAGACCAACAGAATGCCTGAATTTAATATGACTTTTATAATATGGTTTTATGACATAGGAAAATTAATATACATAAAATTTACTATTGCATCTATTTTTATTTTAATTTATTAGCACGTTTATATAATTCATGCAGTTTCCAATCATCTTGGGGGTTGGTTACATGTGCATATTGCAGCTTTTTAAGCCCCCTTTCCTCTCTGCATTCCTCCTCTTGTTCCCCAGTCACCTTTTCACATCCTGTTTGTCTTAGCTCATTATGTTTACCTTGGTTGGGGTTGTTAAGTTCCTGTACATGGTGTATCTTTGTTCCTCTTTTCCCCCTTTCCCTCTCCCATCACCCCTTATTGATTCCTTGGACCATTTCCTTATTGCATGAGATCTGTCCCCTTTTCCATTTCTAACTATCTTTTATATTTTCTTTTATGTATATTGCCTCACTCAAATGAAAAATGCTTGCTCAAGCTTGTATATGATTTATTGCACTCATAATTATATTTTCCAGGTGCATCAATTTCCTACAAATGCCTCAAATTTATCATTCATTATAGTTGAGTAATATTCCATTATATATTGATATCACATTTTATTTACCTCATCATCTGTTGATGTATATACAGACTTCTTAAAAGATTTATTTATTATCAATCATGCTTCTATAAAAATTGATATGCAAATGTTGCTATCGTATGATGTCTTAAACTCTTTGGGGAAGATAACCCAGCAAGCGGACAGCTGGGTACATGGGACTTCTAATTTCAATTTTTTGACAAATACTAATTTGTCCATGATAATTTGTGTAATGACTGTACTAGTTTGCATTACTAACAATAATATAGGAGAGTCCCTTTCTTGCCATAACCATGCCAGTATTAGTTATTGTTTGATTTCCTAATGATTGCCATTCTTTGTGGAGTAAGATGGAATGTTAGTATTGTTTTAATTTGCATTTCTCTAATGGCTAGAGGTGTTGAATATTTTTTCTTATATTTGTGGGCTGCTGCATCCAGCACAGCTTTCAAAAATCCCTGGTGGGCAGACTGTGAGAAACGAAGGCAAGAGTGAAAATTTGGAAAGCTGAGGTCAGGTGAAATCTTCTCTCTTGCTAGAAAAAAGAACTGCCCAACAATAGCTGAACATTTATTTTTACACTTGGCAGGCTCATGTCAGGTGAAACACTTTTACCTGACAGCTTGTTCTTCTAGCTCACCTCAGGTCTTGGTGCTGGATCACCCGGCTCATCTCAGGTACCTGGTGCTCTTAGGCCTGGCCTTGCTCTAGCCCTATACCTGTGATTGATCTTAAGCTTCAGTGGTTCCCACAGTTGGCCATTTGTATTTCTTCCTCTGTGAAGTATCTGTTCATTTCGCTAGCCCATTTCATTACTGAGCCTTTAATTTTTTAAAAATTCTTTGCATATTCTAGATAATAGTCTTCTGAGGGATATCTTAAAAATAGTTTCCCATTTTGCAGGTTGTCTTTTCAATCTACTGATTGAATCTTTTGTTGTACATAACTTTTTAGTGTGATATAATACCATTTGTTTGTTGTTGCTGGTATTTCCTGTTCAATTGAGGTTCTGTTTAGAAAATTTTTTCCTACTCTTATGTCTTCAAGTGTTTTACCTATCATGTCTCCCAGATTTAGTTTCTCTTTCAATGTTTAGATTTTTGATCCATTTTTATTTTAATCTAGTGTATAATGAGAGATGAGGATTCAATTTCATTCTTTGATGAACAAGTAACCAGTTTTCCCAACACCACTTGTTGAATAGGTTACCTTTCCTCCACTTTACGTGTTTGGACCTTTTGTCAAAGATCAAATGGTTGAATATGTCCAGGGGCGGGGCTTCAGTATCCTTAGTTCTATTCCATTGATCCATGTTTCTATTTTTGTTCCAGTAGCATGTCATTTTATCACTATTGCTTTGGAGTTATCTTAAAGTCTGGTATTTTTATCTCACCTGCTTTGTTCTTATTATCCAAAATTACTTTTGCTCTTCTGAGTCTCATCTGGTTCCATATGAATTTTAGGATTGTTTTCTCTAGATATGTAAAGTATTATTTTGGTATTTTGATTGAGGCTGCATTAAATCTGTATAGTAGTTTTGGAAGTATGGTCATTTTGACAGTATTGATTCTGCCTATTCAGGACAAAGGGACCTCTTTCCACTTTCTGATGATCTCTTCGATTTCTTTCTTCAGAGTACTGTACATTTCTTTCTTTCTTTTATTTATTTATTTATTTATTTATTTATTTTTTTTTATAGTACCAGGGATTGAACTCACGACCTCACATTTAACAGGCAAGTGCTAGAACCGCTGAGCTAAATCCCAGTGCCTAATGTAGATTTCTTTATAGAGGCCTTTAATTTCTTTGGTTAGATTAATTCCTAAGTATTTCATTTTTATCTAAGCAATTACAAATCTTATCATTTTTATAATTTCTTTCTCATTCCATTCATTGTTGATATACACACATGCTAATGAGTTTTATGTGTTTTAATTCTAAGAGTTTTTGGTGAAGTGTCTTTCATGTACAGTATCAAATCCTCTGCAAATAGTGATAATTGGAGTTCATCTTTTTCTGTGTGTATCCCATTTATTTTTTTCTCTTGCTTAATTGATTTGGGTAATGTTTCAAATACTATGTTAACAGTAGAGCTGATAATGGACATCCTTGTTCCTGATTTTAGGGGACATGCTTTTAATTTTTTCTCATTTAGCATGAATTTCAATGTTTGTGATTGCATTGTTAAGTACATTTTTTTTGTCTTTTTGGATTAGTTTTGGTAGTTTGTATGTGTGTAGGAATCTGTCCATTTCTTTAAAATTGGCTAATTTGTTGGAATGTTATTTTTCAAAGTGTTTACTGTCCTCTGGATTTCGACGGTGTCTGTTGTGATTTCAACCCTTGCCATTTTTTATTGCATATACATGGATATTTTCTCCTTTAATAAATCTGGCTAATGGCTTGTGGATTTTAAATATTCTTTTGAAGAATGAACTTTTCATTTTGTTCATTTGTTTTACAGTTTTCTAGTTCAAATTTTATTAGTTTCTGCTCTCATCATTATAATTTCCCTACGTTAGCTTCAGTTTCAGACTGGTTTGTTGTTCTTTCTGAACTATTTTAAGAGTTTTCATAAGATTATTTGTTTAGGCTTGCTCTGTTTTCCTTTATCTTTAAATTACTTTTATTGGTACTATTTATTTATTTATTTATTTGGTACCAGGGATTGAACTCATGACCTAGCGCTTGCCAGGCAGGTTCTTATGCCACTGGGCTAAATCCCCAGCCTTATTGGTACAATTTAGATATACATAATGATCACATTAATCATGGGAAATTTGTACCTGTATTTAATAATTTGGATACACTGTTCTCCTTCTCCCCTCCTCTCAGTAGTTTTTCCTCACCTTATTTACAAAAAGCTCTTTCCATTTTATTTTTTTTCTCATTTTTTCTTTTCCCTTCTTTCTTTTCTCTCTCCTCTTCGCTAGTACCCCTTCCAAGTCTCCTACTTCACTGTATGTATTATATACATTGGTCTTTATTTACACTTTTAGCTTCTCACATCAGAGAGACAATGTGACATTCATACATGTATGTCTGATTTATTTCACCTAATTGTATAGTCTCAAAGTGCATCCATTTACCAAGAAATGTCTCGAGTTTATTCTTCTTAATGACAGAGTGGTACTCTATTATATTAAAATATTCTTTGTTCATTCATTGGTTAATGGGCGTTTGAGCTGTTTCCAAGTTTTAGCTATACAAACTATGCTGCTACAAACACAGAGACGTATATGTAAGCTGTGATTTTCCTAATGAGAGCATTCATTGCACTGAACTTCCTTCCTGTAAATGCTTACAAAGCTTCCCAAAGGTTTTGTTGAGTTTGAATCATTGTTTCTATCTTTCAGAAATTTTTACATTTTGATTTTTTCTGCGGCCCACCAGTTGTTTAGGGGTATGTTGTTAATTAGCCAGATTTTTTCTTTCCACATTTTCTCCTATTGTTGATTTCTGTTGTTGGTTTCTATTTTCACTGCATAGTAGTCAGACAGTATGGAGAGGGTGATTTCAATTTTTTTATATTTATTTAAGCAGGCTTCATGGACTAGTATGTGATCTATTTTGGCAAAAGTACCACATGCTTCTGAAAGAATGTAGAGCATGTTGTAGAGGGGATGGAATACTCTGTGTATATCTATTAAATCACTGTTTTTAAGGGTATGGTTGAGCTCTGAAATTTCTTCACTGGCTTTTTTTTTAGTTGACCTGTCTTTTTGTGAAAATGTGATATTAAAATCTCCTACTATGATTGTGTTGTTTATTTGACCTTTTAATTTCAGTAGTTTTTGTTTTCTAAAGGTAGTTGCTCCAGTATTTGGTGCATATTTGTTTATCAATGTTGGATTCTTCATTCAACTAGCATGTAGTTGAAGGGAACATGATATGGAAGAGTTAAGTCTGATTCACGTGACTTAAAGGTTGGCCAGAGTATGTGCTTGTTGGGGAGGGGAGGGCTGGCAAAATAGTTTAGATAAGTGTGTTCTCACCTGAACCCAGCCAAGTCCTCAATAAGCTATGCCACAAGTCACCTAAGCTTACTGCACTGAGCCCCATTTGCCTCCTTTGCTATAAAAAAGGAATACAATTAGAAAGGAGAGAGAGAGAGAGAGAGAGAGACAGAGACAGAGAGAGAGAGAGAGAGAGAGAGAGAGAGAGAGAGAGAGAGAGATTCTAAAGCCCCTTCCTTGTGCTGCAAAACATGCTGGCCCAGTAGGATCCCCACTGACTCGCCTTTTCTGGAACTCCAATCCCCTAGTGCACAAGTGTTAAAATGCTTCCCCATCCAGAGATGTATTTTTTACTTTTCTTGTGATTATGTCATATCTTTTTAGATTAGGTGGGTTTCATGAAGGCATCAAATTATTTGATTCTATTTTGTAATACAATCTGTCAGTCTGTGTCTTTTTATTTAAGCTATGATCTTTTTATGTTAAAGTTAAAAAGAACAAAATTGATAACACTGAATTTCAAAACAACATCGGAGATTAACAATGGCTAATATATTTGGTATCATTATCTTCCAAGTAGTTGCTCAGATTACAAGACACAGGCATAAAAAATAAATAATATAAGCACAGACAGTTCTTATTGATTAAACAGAGATTAATAGTATAGTTATTTATCTTGAGCATATATATGTGTTCTTTTGAGCAGTTTTTACACTTTCACTTCACAATATCTATTGTACATTTTGGATCATATGTAATCATTCAGTGTTTTACACTAGGGAGACAATACAATGTTTATACATGCAAAGCTGATTCATCACACTTATGAGCATGGTCTCAAGTTGTATTCATTTACCTATAAAAGTAGAGTTGAGGCCATTAACATCAATATATATTACTGACATGTGTTAATTATTTGCTATCATTGTTTTATTTATCTTCTGAAATATTGTTTAGCTTTTCCTGATTTTTTGTTGTTTATCCATTGAGCTAATTAGTTTTGAAAGTGTTCAATCCTATGCTTGTGTCAAGAACATTCTTGAATATTTTCTTTAGGACTGGTTAAGCACTTATATATTTTCTGAACTGATCTTTTGCATGGGACTATCTTATTTATTTCTCTATTTTGCTGGATAAGTTAATCTAGGTTTAAAGTTATTTCATCTTAGGCCTTGAAATACTTAAGTACAAGCTCTTCTGGCCTTTAGGGTGTGTGCTGAGAAGTCTGCTTTGATTCTAATTGGTTTACATTTATATGTGATTTTTTTCTCTATCTTTAAAATTTGGATGGTTTTTCTTGATATCTGTGACTTTAATGAAAACATTCCTTAATGAATCCTCTCATCATGATTGGTGTTCTATGAGCATCACTTACTTGTACTTTTAAATCTTTTCTTGAGTTTGGGAAATTTTCTTTTATAATTCCTGTAAGCTTGTTGGTGAACCCATCTATGCAGTCTTCCAGCTTTTATGTAACTCCAATTAGCATTAGATTAATTGTTGTTGTCATATAGTAGCTGCTGGGTAGTCTCTTATTTTCTTTTTGGCTTCTTTGAGCTCTTCACATTAATTCACTATTTTTTTCTCAATATTAGATGCCCTGACTTCATACTGGTCATTTCTGGACTGTGTGAATTCTATATTATTATTTCAGGTATTTCTGTCTGACATCTTTAGAGAATTTCATGTCTTTATTGAACCTGCTGTTAAAGTATTGAGCAGTCTTGTTAGTTCACCCAGATTTTTACCTATTTCTCTGAAATTCAGTATGGACATATTGAATGTCACTGCTATATAGTTCTGGTTTATTTTCTCATTGAATTTATCTATTATCTTCATTTCTTCTAGGAACTTTTTGTAGATTTCTGCTGTCTGGTATTTGTTTTCTTCTCCCTTTGGGTCACCTTGCTCTGCCTTGGGAGAAATTGATGAGACTCAGAGACCTATTTCTTTGTTTCCTCATTTTCCTACTTCTAACTGTGTTTATTCATGTCTTCTTAAATTTATACGAGTCCCCCTATGTTTTGTCCCCGTTTTGGGGCTTACTTCTGGTTGGGGGCCAGAGAAGTGAGGAGAGTATGTGATCATATGGAGCTTTTTAGTAGGATGCTACCTTCCTGTTAGTAGTTCTTAGCTGATGGAAATGCTGAGTAGCTTTTCCAATGAGCCACTGACTATGTGATCTCCAAGTTGCTTCTTTACCAGAGGACTCAGTGATCACACAGCAATTAATCCCATGGTCACTGCTGTAAACCAGGTGTTAACTGAGACGCAGGGTGTCTTTATGCCAAGTTGCAGGCATCAATTTAGAGTCTGATCAGGCCTAAGGGCTTGAGTAAGGAACACTTTCTGTTCCTCTCCCTAGGTGTAATGGTGGGTTTCATTGACATGTTCACTGGCACTATATTGTCCTCTGAGTCAGGGTTACTCCTATAGAATCAACTGCTGCAGTAAGAAGGTAAACTGTTGCAGTAGAATATGTTAGGGCTAGTTGAGAAATTACATACTACCTGTTTTAGGTTTCCCTTTGGTCTACAGAAGAAACCTATGTTTGTAGCATAAGCATTATAAGCCTTGACACACAGTTACTGTGTACCAGCTGCTTTGGCTGTGTCTCCCTACTGGTAAGAAACAACATTCAAAAGTAGTTTTATGGAATCAACTGCCCAAAACCCATGGAGATAGGGATTTGTGTAATACCAAAGGGAGAAAAGGAAGAAAAGCAGAACTAAAAAGAAAAAAAATTTTTTCTTCTCTATATCCTCTCCTCTGTGATATGAGAAGGTCAAAATAAGAGAGGGTCCTACTCATTTCAAGGCTATCTTGTTATATAAGGAGATAGTAGGGGTGACTATATATAAAATTGATAGTGGGAAATGGGGATGGAGATAAGTTCTATGCTTGGCATGAGCATTAGGAATGCAGTTTGAGGGAGTCAACTGAAAAGGTAGAGAACGGAGAAAAGCAAGATTGGGAGGCTGAGAACCACACACACACACACACACACACACACACCAGGGAAAAGAGGTCAGCAAAGGAGACATGAATAAAAGAAGGAGCAAATATAAATGAACAGGGAGAATTCTCTAACCCTCTAAACACTATACTTGGAGAAAAAGAGAAAAGAAAAAAAAATTAGCAAGTACAGGCAAAGCACAGATACACAGACATGCTCTTAAATAAGAATTGTGTAAAATAATAGGATAAAGGTGTGAGAAACAATGCATAGAATGAGGAAAATAGCAAAGAGTAAAAACTAAAGAAAAAATAGGAAATCAAAAAATTTTAAAAGTGCACTAAGAATAAAAAATGACAAAGCAATGCAGTCACATAAAGAAGAGTTCAAAAGGTTTTTCAATTATTTTGTGTTTCTGGCTTTTTTCCTTAGGTTCAAGTTAGGAAGCAGAACTCTGGGCAAGTCGCGTCTTTGTTCACACTGGAATACTAATGGTAGTCCGTGTTTGGATACAGAGCTCTGTTAATGGTGAGAACAAGTAGCCACTGTGTACTTCCAGTTCTTCATAGCTAGGCTAAAAACTGGCTTTTGGACACCTTCAGAATGGAGTATGGGTGATCTCCTCACAATCTGCTGTCCAACAGCCAGCAGTCTGCTGTGACTTCATGGCCCTTCCCTCATTCCACTCTGGGAACCTGGTAGTGAAGTGGTCACGGGACAGTTCTGCAGCCAGAGTTTGAGCTAGAGCCCTCTTAAATAAAATAGCTACCCTCTCAGCCTGCTTTTGCCATGTGTGACTGTGTCCTGTGGTACCATTCCACTGTCACTTACCCATCACTGACTCTCGGAAATAACATCTTCTGCTCTCATTGCTGCCTCCAACTACATAAGATTCTCCCTGTGCAGGTCAGATCTCTGTTTCTCTGTGAGCAGAAAAATTGATTTCACTACCTCCCTGCTGGTGGCTACAGAGCTGTTCTCCTTTTCCCTACAGAGCCGGTCTCCAGTCTGTGGCAGCGAGCTATTCCTTCCGTTGCAATGAATCTTATTTTCTTCTCCTCTGTCTTCTCCTCTGTCATGTTTCCCATTTTTCTTCCACCCTCTTTCCTCTCTAAGCCTCTGTTTTCCAGACTTTGGCCACTTTGTCCAGGAGAAGCTAAGTTGCTGGTACTCACTGTTTTGTCATTTTTTCCTCCTCTTTTTCACACTTTTTCAAAGTGTGCAGCTAATGGAATCCTATATATTCCAAATGTTGCATGACTATAACCACTATCCATCCACCTGTTTATTTTCATCTTCCAAAACTGAAATTTTATATGCAAAAGATAATAATTCCTCATCTCTTTTCTCATCAGTCTGTGTAAAGCACCATTCTACTTCTGCCCCTGAAATTTTTCCACTTCAAAGCATAGAATCATGCAGAATTGTCTTATGATGGCTGGTTTAACATGCTATATTTCATTTAGCATGTCTTCACCAATACTAAGTCAGATTTTTAAAAAAAAATTGTTAAGCACATTACATTGTTTATCCATTTACCTGTTTGTAGGTGCCATCCTACAAACTTGTACCTGATCAGGGGACAAATGAGGCTAAAAAAACAAAGAGACAGATTTCAGTTAAAATTAGGTTAGGTTAAAGAGCCAGTAGACTCTTGTCTTCCTCTTACAAAAAGCCCCAAATAACATTTTCACTCTACTTTTATTTACTCAGACATAGGAACAAGCAGTTAGTGTATCACAAGATTCATCTGCCTCCCAGTATCATAGTGCATGTTTAGGTAAACAAGAGGATCTCAGCTGCATTAATTTTCCCTAAAAACTGCAATGTGTCAGCACCTTGCATGCAGCCTTTTGCCTTAGTGCTCACAGAGAAGCAAATAGGCCTCAATCTTCCTATCTGGTCTCCCATACCTGTGGGTCAACATGGGTTGATTCCACCACTTAACTATTATAAATGAGAGTATATAAACATGTCTTTCAGATTTCACTCTCCAATTTAATTGACTTTAATTTCTTTTTCTTCCCTAATTACTTTGGCTGGGACTTATAATATTATGTTGAATAGTGTAGGCAAATGTGGGCATTCTTGACCTTTAGATAATCTTACAAGAAGAACTTTTAGTAATTCACCAATGAGTACATTATTTTCTGTGATTTTATATGCCCTTTTTATGTTGAGATAGTCTTCTTATAATTGTAATTTGTTGAGGGCTTTTTAACATGAAAGAATGCAGACTTTTGTTATATTGAGATAACCATGTGTTTTTCCCCCTTCTTTCTGTTAATGTGATGCATAGCACCAATCAATTTTGTATATTGAACCATTTTTACATAGTAGAAACAAGTCTTATTTGGTCATGTTTTAACATGCTTCCAAACATTGTTTGCTGATAATTTGTTTTGGATTTTTGTATCAATTTTTAATATCTAAAGTACATTGATCTACAGTTTTCCTTTCCTGTGTTGTCTCTGGCATTGGTGTTGTAACAATTTTAGCCTCATAGAAAGAATTCAAAAGTGTTCCATTATCCTCAATTATTTTTTAGAAAGTTTGAGGACAATTGGGTTAGTTCTTTTTATGTTTGGTAGAACTCAAAAATAAGGCCATAAGATCCAAGGCTTTTATTTATTGTGAGTTTTTAACTTAGTGATTCACTCTTCTTATTAGTTATGTCTATTAAAGTTTTTAATAATTTATCTTCATAGATTTTATGTTTTTAAGGATTTGTTCATCTCAAGGCTATAAAACTTGTCAAAAATGCAATTGTTCAAAGTAATGTCTTTTAAGAATTTTACTTCTACATAATGGTAATGATGTTTGTTTTCATTTCTGAATACATTTAGCTTTTTCAATTAAATTCCTATTTTGTCTAGCTAACAGCTTGCTAATTTTTTTGATTATTAAAATAACCAATTTTAGTTAGTTTGATTTTTTTTTCAATTGTAATTAGTATTCTCTATTTCATTTATTTGTGCTTTAATTTAACATTTCTTCTTTCCTTCTGGTTTGGATTTAATTTGTTCTTCATTTTCCAGTTACTCAGAATTAATTAGCTAGTATATTTATATTGCTGATTTATTTATTTTTCAGTATAAACTACCATATAAATTATTCCCTTCAACTTCCCCTTTCCTGAGTCCCAAAAATTTAGGAAATGTGTTTTTATTTTAATTGTCTCCAAGTATTTTCTAATTTTTTATAAATTTTATTTGACCTATTGGTTATATGCTATTTAATTTTTATAAATGTGTGAATTTTTTAATTATTCTGTTATTGATGACTAACTTTATCTATGGTAGTTGGAGAAGTTAATTCATGCAGTATCTACCTTTTAAAAAAATCTATTGAGGCTTTTGTTGGTTTTTGGTGGTTAGCATTTTGTTATTTTGGGAAATGTCTATACACACTTGAGAAGAATTTATCTATCTAGTTATTTATTTATTTATTTGTTGAGTCAGGGCCTCATTATGTAGTTTGTTCTGTCCTGAACCTACTGTGTAGCCCACACTGGCCTTAAACTCATGGAGATCCTACTGCCTAAGCCTCTTGAATGTTGAGACTACAAGAGTGCACACCACACCCAGCCCTTGTTTAGTAGAGTGTTTTATACATGTCTGCTAGATCAAGTTACATTGTTTTTCATAAGTCTTGTACTTGCCTACTTATATTCTATGAGCTTATTCTATCCATTATTGAAAGTATGTTAATTAAGTCCACATTTTTTTTTTAACTGGGAATTGAACTCTGGAATTTGGGTTTGCCAAGCAGGCAATTACGCTGCTGAGCTAAACTCCTGGCCCTGAAGTCCACAATTCTTATTGTAGAGCTATTTCTTTTGTTCTGTCAGTCTTGCTTTATTTATGTTGGTGATCAACTATTAGGTGCAGAAATGTTTATAATTGTTATACTTTCTATGAGGGGCTTGGTTGAGGGCTGAATGGTTAAACTGCTGGACAAAAGTCCAGAGGCCCTGTGAGGAGTGAGTGAATGCTTAACCAAGAAGTTTATATTAATGATGCATGTTGTGTCTGACCCTTGTCCTTCCCCTGTTTCCAAGAAAAACTACTTAGCCTTGAGGCAGCTCCTTGCTGAAACTATATTTCTTCTGCTTTTTTTCACTTACACTGATGTTGTAAATAAAATGTGTCTTAGCTACTTTCCTCATTTCTGGGACAAAATACCCAACTCTCAAAATTAAAGGAGGAAAGGTTTACTTAGCTCAAGTTTGTAGAGGTTTCAGTCCTTAATTAGCTGGCTGGAGGGCATGGTGGCATATGGTAGAGGGACAATGGTTTATAGCCACAGAAAACAGTAAAAGTAACAATACAGAGGGGAGAGACAAACCTCTTTCTGCCCCTTATATTGTATGCAGGCTTCCTTCCCTAGGGCAGGTGTAGCACTCACACCCTTACTCCCGGCATTGGACTCTAGTTTAGTTGCATCTGAAAAGCCGACCCCATAACCACATGAAACTTTGGAGAGACATCCAAGATGCAAACCACAACAAAAAGCCAGAGAATTCTCAGCTTCCGGGCTTCTTCAGGGAGTTTCCCTAATGCCAGGCACTCTTGGCTGAGATAGCCCCTCTGGGACTCTGAGTAATTTAACTAAATCTCCTCTCTGAGTATTGTCATTCTTTATACCACTATTATATGTGGTGACATTTTCTTGGTGTATTAAACATTTTTAGAGTGCTTATTTTTTTCCAGAATATCATTGTATGTTTCATACGGTTTAAAAATCATTTTTCTCATATTAATGTGGACATTTTGCTATCTTTTGGTTATTATTTTTATATATTTCTCCTCATTTATTTCAATTTATGTGTTTAAATCTAGATTGTAGCTTTTGCAAACAGGATACATCCCAACTGTGTAATTTATCTATTTTCCTTATTTGACTTTTAAATAGAAAAGTTAATGCAGTTACACTTTAACTATTGGGGAGAGTTTTACTACTGTTTTTTGTTTTGTTTTCTTTAGATGTTGTAGACATTTTTTGTCCCTTCTTCTGCATTATTCACTTCCTTTGAGATTAAGGATTTTTAATGTCATGAAATGTTTAAATTTCCCCATGTTTTTTGTGTGTTTGTTTAGCTTTTTTAGTTGTGGCTACTATGGAGAGAACATTTAATATTATAAAGTTATAAAAGTAATTTGAAATTGTCTATTTGAATTGTTTATCTAAAATACAAATACTGTGATTCTTCACAGCTTCATTCAAAGCTGTTTTCACTGTTGCCATTACAAATTATTATTGTTGTTGTTGTTATTATTTGTTACAGGAATCAAACTCAGGGCTTTGTACTTACCATTCAGGTGCTGGACAGATGAGCTAAATTCATGACCACAAATTATTTAGGTAGTTAGTTAGTTTCTGAGTGTGTTTGGATGGGCAGGATCTCATTATATAGGCTAGATTTGAGCTCACTATGTAACCCAAGTTGGCCTTCAGTTTCTGATCCTTCTAACTTGGCATCCATTAGGCATGAAATAACTATACATTTTTATACATTTGTGTCACAGAATATGAACCAATATCTTGTGAATATATGTTCATATCTCAAAATATAAAGCAAAAAGTTGAGTTATAATTTATTCTATAGTACCTTTTGTAATTGACCATGTATTCCTCATTATTGAGATCCGCATTTCTTTGCAGATTTTTTAGTAAATGTCTATTTTTTTCATCCTGTAGTACTCCTAAGTGTTTTTTTTTTTCCCCCTAGGCTAAATCTAGTGTTAAAATCCCTCTGTATCTAAGACTTTTTTTTTTTTTTTTTGGTACCTGGGATTGAACTCATGACTGAGCACTTGCAAGGCAGGTGCTTATGCCACTGAGCTAAATCTCTGGCCTGTATCTAAGAATATTTTAACTTACCCTTCATTTTGAAAGACAGTGTTGACAGCATAAATTTTTGGTTGACAGGGGATTTTTTTGTTCACAAATTTGAATAAATTGACTTAGTGCCTTCTGGCACCCAGTGTCTTCAATGAGAAATCTGCTCATAATCTTGAGACTAATCCTTTGCATGTGACAAGTTACAGTTTTCTCACTTCTTTCATGATTCTATTTCCTTTAGAAATCTGGATTATAATGAGTTATGTATGAATCTCAGAGTTCATCTTATTGAGGTCACGGAATTTATTGCATATTTATATTCATATACTTCATCAAATTGGCAGATATTTAAACCATTAATATTTCAAATAGTGTCTTCTCAAATTTCTCTCTTCTTCTGAAACTCCTAAAATGTGTATGTTGAGACACTTGATGGTGTCTCACAGGTCTCTTAGAACTCTGTTCACTTTTCAAACTTTTTTCTTCTGTACATAGATTGGATTCCCATTGTCATAACTTTAAATTTGATAATTCTTCGGCCTGTTCACATTTGCCTTGATATCTCCTAATACCTTTTTTATTCATGTAAGTAGAATATTCAGTTTTAGAATTTCTTTTTGGTTCATTTTTAGGTTCTCTTTCTTTGTATTGGCATTACTGTTTGGTTCGTATCTTGTTTTTCTGACCTTTGCATCCTCCCTTTGGTCTTTGAGCATCTGTAAGACACTTTGAAATCATCACCTAGTACATCAAATAATTTGCAAAATATTTCTGTTTCTTTTAATGCCTGTGATTTTATTGTTGTTGTTGGTTTAAAACTGAACATTCATAAGTAGTAGTAGGGCTACTGCAAGAATAGTTTCCCTTACCTTTTCGAAGACTTTGACGTTGCTTTGTTGTCATTGTTTGTTTACTGCTTTTGTATTTTTGAACAAATTTAGTTGTTTATGTTCTGTGATTCAGCCTGAAGTGCAAAGTTAAAGTCTTTTCATGACCTTTCTGAGCTTGAAACTTTCTATGAGGAAGTATGGTCATTTGTAATTATCCCCATATATGGAGCTGGCTTTTTAATATCCTACTCTTCACTATACTTCTGTACAGGAAAAAGAAATTTTAAAAATAGTGTTGGATAAAATGCAACCTGTCCTTTAAATCTCTTGAAAATTAATTCATCTAGGTGAGGTGTAACATACAGTCATGGGCAGGGAAGGATCAATGACACTTGTTACCCACCTCTTTCCTTGTGCCTCTGATGAGTAGAAATAGAGCACGGATCCCTGATGTTTGGGGTACAGAGCCTTCCTCCCCTGCTCTCACCATCTCACCAAGTGCATACAAACTCCCTCAGGAAGTTTTGCACAGCTCTTTGTCAGGGGTTGGAGGTAAATAATGGATAATTGCTGTTGTACTAAGACCTAAAGTAATTGAGGTTAGTCGCTAACCTTACTGACATTCCCCTGAAATCTGAAACCTTAAGCAGACTTCAAAATGACTAATATCAGACAGATTCTGCCAGTGCTTTTCTTACCTAGATAGAAAGGGAAATTCTTGATTCTTCTTACGCTACCACATATGTTCCCAGAAAAATAGTTATATTTTTATTATAAATATTTTTGCATATAATTATTACAGTCTTGTGACAAGTCTTCAAGGAAACAAAACACAAGTGTTACACTGACTTAACAATTTTATGAAATGTATTATGGATAACATCCATACACACACTTTAATGCCTAGATAATTACATAGTATACTGCTTTGAGTGACTATTCTTAATCTCATAGTTTTGCTGAATATGCCAAAATACAATGTTAATTAGATTGTAAATGAATAAAAAATAAATATTTCAATGGGTAAAGGAGACTATATGAATGTGGGAATGAATACTATAAGCAGAGTTTTAGGAACTTCAGTATACTACAGTGTTTTCTTAACTCTCAAGCTATTAAAATGCACATACACAATGCTGTCCTATGTGTTATACTAAGTTTTAAGGTACATATAAATTTACAATAATAGCATAAAGTTAATGATTATTTTTACAAATAAAATTGAATTAGATTCTCACTGCATATTTTAAAATAAAATGTGACATTTTAATTAAAAACTTTATAAGAAAGATTAATGGCTTATAAAATTGTTCATACAAGCTATGTTGCATTAATAAGGAATTCTCACATGTGTTTCAGGGTATGTATAGTGGGTATAATTTAAAAAACAAATGAAAACTGACCATAGCATTACAATTTGCTCTCAGGTTAAATTTTCACTCTTGCATGGAACAATACAAATGACAAAGGCACAGATTTATTTGCTCTCTAAACACTTTGTCCCTGCAATCTGTACAAGTACATATACAGGTGTCAGACACAGTAATAAAGAGCTCCCACCTTAACTTAGAAAGCATGAGATCTACATTTAGTCTATCTGTGCACTAAGAATCGAAGATTGAGGACTGTCAATTTCTGGTTTAGTGTGATGTAATCAGTCTTCACTGTGTTCAAAATGGTAAATTTTGTTTTAAATAAAATAGTACTGAGTTTATTTAACATGAATTACATTTCTAATTGTAAAGGGGAGAGGACCAAGCAATACAGGGAAGGAGGGAGGAAGAAGAAAAGCGGAAGAGGAGGCAAAGGGTAGAGGAAGTAGATGAAAAAATGAATCAAGATATGTTACATAAATAAACAAACTCCTCATGAGTAATTTAATAATTAGGTATTGCAAATATGTACTAATGTACTAAACAAAAACTGAAAAAAATATAATTTTAAGAATTGCTTATTTCTTTTAGAGCTATTATTTTAGTGAAGAAAAGCTTTGAAATATGTATAATACATAAATATGTGAGAAATAATTATTTATTTTTACTAGAAATATTTGCAAAGTAACTACATGTTCAAAAGAGGTTCTCAGATCAACTGGGAGCTATCCACTTTCAATTGGAATTATAGGTACATGTTAGCAACTTTTTTTCATATTATGAAATTTAACACTTGCAAATACAACAACTGTTCTTTACTATTAGTGACTTTTGGCTCATGCATTAAAGTCAATTTTAATTTTGAAATGCTATTGATTTAAGAGTTTGATGATGAAAATAGAGCTTCACCTAATTTAAGACATCATTGTCCTATTCATTCTCATTGCCAGGACACAGCGTTCAATACCCACAATTTAAGGAAGGGCTATATTTTGGCTCACATTTGAGAAGTTTCAGTCCTTGCATGGTGGGCAGCAGGGTGGAGAGGCCTGGACAGAGGAAAGCTGCTCACCTCATAACAGATAGGAAGAAGATCCCCAAAAGAAGAAGCAAGCGATATGGTCCAAGGGAAATAATTGTTTTCACCAGACCATGCTCTGTCCTGTGCTCCCAGTGACCTGTGTCTTCCAAGACCTCACCTCCTAACAGCACATTTAGATATAAACTCATCAGTGGACTAATCCACAAAGGAGTGTAGCACTCCCCCCCCCCCGCTATGATATAATCACCTCCTAGAAGCCCCACCTCTGAGAACATGAGGTTTTGGGGACATCTAGATGTAAACCATAATAATCATATAACCTGAGTATTCATAAAGGAGAGGAGGTACCTATTATATTACATTCTAAATACATTTGTCACTTTATTAATTAGATATATAACTTGCACTACAATAACAAATTATATATATTTCAGCATGGAAACCCACACAAATATATAGGTAATCTTAAAGTAATGAGTATAGTTGCATTAGGACTATTTGACCTAGACAAAAAATAATGTTGAGGAAAACAAAAATCATCATATAGTAGCAAATGGTGGGGAAAATATAAGATATTATTAGTAAAATACATGCTATATTTTCTTCATCTTATAAAGATTATTCTTTTGTGTTTATTTTAACATAGAATAGCACATTTCATTGTGAAAAAAAGTATTCAGTTTTGTTTCTTTGTTTATAAGATTAATAATATTACAAGACCTTAAATATTATTACTTGTCTTAGTTAATTCTCTTTCATCGGTGAGAGAAAATATCTAATGCCCACAGTTAAGGGAGGAAAGGTTTATTTAGCTCACAGTTCATAGAAGCTTCAGTCCATAATCAGCTGGCTCCAGAGCAGGGTGGTTGTGCAGAAAAGAACTCTTCATGTCATGCAGAAGACAGTTAACTCAACAACCACTCTTGATAGCATCTTTCTGCCCCTTTTGTACTCTATCTAGTGTTCTGGGATTATACTCTATTTAGGTGCTGAGATTAAGCAATCAGTGAACTGATCACATACTCTTAATTCCAGCATCACACATTCTAACTTCAACCGCCTCTTAAAAAGTCTTATGACTGCATGAGGCTTTAGGGGGATATTTGGACACAAGCCATCACACTGCTTTAGGAAATGCATTGCACTTACTATATGCATTGGTCAATTTTGTTATTGCTGTGCAAAAAATATTTGACACCCATATCTTAAAGGGGAAGTTTCTTTTGGCTTATGGTTTCCCAGTCTTCAGTCAATGGTTAACAGGTTTATTTTGGTTTATGTTTAGTTGGCTGACTACAAGAAAGAAATGTCAGAGCAAATGGGAATGGTAAAGTAAAACTGCTCACTTCACGGTAGCTGGGAAACAGAGCAGAGGAGCAACACCAAAGAGGAGTGGACTAGAAACCAGACATAGTATGCAGGATCACACTTCCAGGACTCATCCAGACACACCAGAAGTATTCCTTACTAATACCTAGGCAGATCACAAGCCAAGCAAATCAACAGTCCAGTTTAACTGTCACACTCTAAAAAAATCTTCCAACACATATCTGTAATTGGAGGAAAAGTTTTGTGATAATAGTTCCCTTCAGACAAGAACAACATGTAAACTATATTCCCAGAATTATCTTCCTGTTTCAATTTTATTTAAAATCTTCTAAACATGATGATACAATCCCACAATAACTTTTTTGTCATTTTAAATCAAGCAGAGAAAATTATTTTCTTTTGTCATCATAAATCTGAAAATTAAATTTAAATTCTGAATATCTAAGAATATAAAGTCTTGATTTGTCACACTCAGTGTAAATAATTAACAGCAGCCTGTGCTGAAGCATAGATTAGAGCATAAAGGAATATTGTCCACCATAATTCAAGTAGGGCTTGATTTCATCCAGTGTTCTAAATCTCCTGACTTAAAAGGAGTTTGTTCTGATGTGTTTTGTTTTAATTGTTTTATAGGGTATTATTATGATGATTAGGTTATCAAAAAGTCTTAGATTGAGACTCGTTTTCATTGATAGAATTAAAATAGCATTGTATTTTAGTAAACCATTTTGAGATTCATTGACTTATTTTTAAAATAGGGACAATCCTAATATGAACACCTAAATTTAACTTTGAATTAAATAAAATAATATTAAACACTTCCCCTAGAGTTGACACATAAGGGCTCAAAGTGTCAATGTACCTTTCTTTGTGTAATTTCTCTTGTTTTATTGACTTGAACTAGTGATATCATTCCTCCATGATTAGAAAGATGTTTATCGCACTGGTGTTTTTATAAAAGAAAAATCACAGTTTTACAAGTTTACTTGAATCATGGGGTAATATTGCTGGGAAGTGGAGTCTGGTTGGAAGTGGAAGGTCACTGGGGATGTGACCCTGAAGGGCACATCTCCTGCCCAAGCTCCTTCCTGACCGCCCTGTTGTGAGCACCATCTCTCTGCCCATACTCTTCCTCCATGTCATTTCTGGCTTGGAGTCAGGGATCATGGATTAAAAATGAGCTAAAAATAAACCACTCCTCCTTTAAATTGTGGGTGTCAGGTATTTCATTTCAGAGGCCAGAAAGTGACTAATATTGCTGCAAGGTAAGGTGCTTTTAGCTCAAATATTCATAGCTTCACTAATGAAATTTGTGAAGACACTCTACAATTAAATTTTGGAAAATACTTTCTAATACAATGTAAATACTGAAAATTTAAAATACATATGTTACATCAGTCTTTAAATCATGTTCAACAAATATAAAGTAAAATAATTATCAAATTCCTTCTTTATAAATATGAAATTGACAGTTTCATTTGTATCATCATAGCTTCATATTTGTGCCACTTTGTTCCAAAAGTAGCTTACCTTACAATTACTTTATTCTTAAAATATCTTACCCATTGATAATGAAGGTGCACTTATACACAACATACATTTTAAATTGAGCAACACTTTTCACTTTACATGTATAAATTTCCAGAAATTTGTATGTGTGAAATTTTGTTTAGGACCAAATTTATCATTGAATTTATTATTGCCACAAATTAATACAGTTAATTTAAAAATCAAATATAAAGAAAGAATATGTTTAAAATTTTAATTTTTAATTTAATTTACAGCTAAATAAGATAAGTAAATCTTTAGAACTAATTAATTAATTGGCAAGCTACAATAATTCACTTCATTATCAGTTTCATTATAGTTTTGGATATGCTGTTGGACATATTATTCCATTTACTATAAATGATGCATTAGCTGACAATTGTATTTGTTAATGCTATAATTTCTTAAAGATAAAGAATTGGAAAATTTCTGATTGCAGAATAATCTACAAGTCAATCATAATGATCAATTGTTTTCTCAGCCCTGCCATGAACACTGAAAATATCTTCTTTCTTGGACCTTCATATAATCCCTGGATCATAAACATGGGAAATAAGAGGAGGATTATTATGAAAAAGTCATGAGAAAATTACTCAGCAGGTTAAATTTAGGAATGATTACAAGGGGAAGGTGGGACTCTAGCACTGACTTCCTTAAAACCATCTCTCTCAGTCCCCCTTGGAATATATCATACTTCTAGCTATGCACGGACTTGTTGATGCTTCTGTAATCAAAAAGTGCGGCTGTTATAGCACATGACTTCCTTTTGCACTTCTCACATTCTACCTTCAGTCTTCGTCTACTCTACTGATTTGTCAATACGCAAAATTATTCAGCTCCTTCAATTTAGAGAATAAGACATCCTTTCAAATCACTCCCCCCCAGGTTCTTAACTTACTTTACATTCTATTTACAAAAATACTATTCAAAGTTTGATTACATTGCCTCAAATCTATTTCACCATTTTTGTTATTTCTAGTCTCACTGATAAGCAACATTATGATTATTAATGTTTCCAATGTCTTGCTTATAAATATATGTAACAAATACCTTATTTTCCTGTTTGGCTTTTTCATATGTCCAACCTTTTTTTGTGTGTGTGTTAACTTTCTGTCACTGTGATGAAAATGCAACTTAGAAAGAGGAAAGATTCATTTTGGCTCACAGGTTCATGTTCAGTTGGCACTAATGCTTTTAGGCCTGCAGTGAGGTGAAACATCATGGTTGATATCACACAGCAGAGCAAAGCTACTCTCTGCATGGCAGCCAGGAAGCAAAGCAAGAGAACATTTTTATAACAAAGCTCCTTCCCCCAAATCCAGTAATCTCTGATTTCATCAATGAAGTAAGCCGTTCACTATCCAATCACCCCTCAAAAGTCCTACTTCTGAACAGTGCTGAATTAGGGAACAGACCTTGAGCACATGAGTTTGGGGAAACATTTAAAATTCAAATCATAGCACAGATAATTATTATTGAGTGTATGCGATGTGCCTAAGAAGACATCTAGTGATAAGGGTAAAGCAATGAAGAAATTCAAATAAGCAAAGATATAGATATAAAAACAGAAACCCTGGATCTGCCAGATGATAAAATAGGTAAAACTTTTGATTATATAGGCATAGGTAGGGCTTTCTGAACAGAAATTGCTTAAGAAATAACACCAGTAATCAATTATTAATGATACTATATCAAATTAAAAATCTGCAATAACGGAGAAAACAAACAGAATAATGAAACAACCTATAGAAAGGAAAAATTATCACATACTCTTCAGCCTGAAGACTGTTAAGTAGGCTATATAAAGAACTCAATAATATTAGACATCCCAAAATAAAAAATCCCAGCAAAGAAAAAAAAAGTTAATTGAAATGAATAAACACTTCTCAAAATGAATTGAAATGAATAAACACTTCTCAAAAGAAGAAGTACAAATAATCAATAGGTATATGAAAAAGTGCTCACTATCTTTTGTCATTGGATAAATGCAAATAAAATCAACCACCTCACTCCAGAAAGAATAGCTATTTTTAGGAATTCAAAACAACAAATGCTGGCAAGGCTGTAATGAAAATGGAGCATGTCTACATTGTTGATGGGAATGTAAATTAGTACAACCACTAGAAAAATGAACACAGAGATTCCTCAAAAAAGAAAAGTAGGGTGGGCGATATAGCTTAGCAGCACAGAGCTTGCCTGGCAAGTGCAGGTCCTGAGTTTGATTCCCAGTGCTAAAAATAAAACCAAAATATCAGCAAAAAAAAAAAAAAAAAAAACCAGAAAAAAAAGTATTTCCAGATAATCGAGCCATACCTCTTCTGAGCATCTCACGGGCATACACATGTTTGTAGCAGTACACTCATAATAACTAAATCTTGGAGCCAGTCTGTATGCCAGTTAACTGATGAAAAGTTAAATAAAATATGGTACATATACACAATGTATGCCATAAAATATAAAATTTAGTCATTTGTATGAAAATGGATGCACCTTGAGACTACAATGCTAAGTGTAATAAATCAGATACAGAAGGTAAAGAATCATATGACTTCTCTTATTTGAGAAGCCCCAAGTATAAATAATTGAAAGAGTAAAACAAAAGATTATAGGAAACTGGAGGTAGACCTTTCTGAAGGAGATTTTAGGGTTGAGGAAGACAGAAGGAAAATAAGGGAAATATAAAGGTTCAAATGCTGTATGCATTTGTACAAATTTCTCATGATGACTATTTATTATTCATTGCTAACATATACTGACCAAAGATCAAATCATAAAATGAATGAAGTAAGTTTAAATATCCACTGAAACAACATTGCTGAGTATCTCCTAGCAATAATGAATTCAACAAGGTAACAGGATACAAAATAAACACACACAAAAAATCATTTTCTCTTTGGCAAAATTAATATTACATCCATTTTCTAGTGAACAGGGACCAAGATAAATGGAAAATAGAAAATAGCCTGATGTCAGATAACCAGTAAGTGGTGACACCGACTTATGCACCCAGACAATATGACTCCAAATTCCAGGCTCCTCTTGCTATATACTGTACTGTCTTTCCACTGCTCAGCCACTTACAGGTTTCAGAGAGTTACTTACCCATATACTCACGAGAAACTAGAGCTGTTATCAAGTCCTAAGGGAATACACTGCTTATTCTGGTGCAGTTCATCTCACTGTCTCTGAATGGAACATTTGTTCATTTAGAGGAGGACCCTGACCTTATCGATAACTTGAAAAATAACTCTCCCAGCTTGAAGGATGAAAGGGAACCGTCACTGCTTCTCTCAACCTTAAATACATATGCAACTCTTCTTCGAGAGGTTTGTTTTTTTGCTTTGTTTTGGTTTAGTTTTGCAGTGCCTAAAGTTGATACCTACATATACTAGTCTGAATTGTTAAACTCAAAGGCTTAATTTTTATTCCTATGCAATTTCCAAAAACAAAGCAAATATAATCTCAATAGTGGATGCTTAATGTTGAGCAAGAAAATAGGACTGTGATATCTTCCTAGTATTGTGATACAAGAGAAGTAAGTTGACTTCCTACTCTAGGTTACTCTATGGAAAACTCAATACTTAAAAACTCAGTACACGAGCCTCAGTAGGGGTTCATGGGTCTTGGGAAAATTGACCTGGAAGGTAAGAGATAATTGATGTATTATGCTAACTATGATAGATCTATGGCTCAGAAGTCAACATCTCTGCTTCCAATGCATACTTCCAAAAGTGAAAATACCTATCTCATGCCCTGGAGATAAGCTCTGTGGATAAATAGGATATAATCAGGAGGTATGGTCCTCAAAATATGAAATAAAATTTTGTTTGGGAGAAAAAATTTTAAAAATTTGTTTGGATGATGAACTACTTTCCTTTGATTATTTTTGCCAATTATATATTATTTTGTAAGTTAAATCACCTTAAAATATCAATATATGTACTCTTTATATTATACATAATCTATAATTTTGAATAAATTTCCTTATTATGGTACTGCAAAAAATTCTACATGTCCCAAAACCATTATCAAAAATTTATGGAAAAGGAAATATTTTCCAACATTCTTTAAATCTCTCCATTACTTAATGGAATACAAATTTTCATAGTCTGAAAAGCTTAAAAAGAAATATCTTACAGTGTTTTTTACTGTCTCGATGGCTTTCCTGCATGGACTCATTGACTTACTTTCTGACATCTCTAATCTAGGTTGTTTTTGGTCCCTATTTCTTCACTGACTTAAAGTGTGTGATGGCCCCTGAATATATGAGTGCTATGTTTTCCTCTTTCCTGAACTTCAACTAACAGTTACCATAAAATACAGTGTACACAATAAGCAATACTACATGAACATCCTCTCTTTTGCGTATACAATATGAATATTTGTAAATTTCAGCATCTTAACTTAAAATGAGTTGGAATGGAGAGGGTGAAGTGATGAACTGGTCCACTTACAAAAAGTGTAAACTAGACTTTAATGGATCAGTAGCACTGCTAACGATTTGTTGTGAAGTTCTGTGTTACAAATCCAGTGAACCATGGAATTACATATGCTTTCAATTGATAGACTTGTGGAAGCAACAAAACACAATACAGAAGGGGAAAAGAGTAACTAAGCAAAAGATAGACAGTATAAATTTAAATATATGTATTTAGAAAGAAAGCTAATTTTCATTTTAAACTGAATTAATTTGTTGTTATTTTGAAAGTAATCATGTATTTAAAATACAATATCCTTTTAACTTTGAAATATACTGGAGAGGCCCTTAATTTTAAATTTAATTTTCCAACACCATACTCTTGCTGGTATTTCTCTTTCAACATCTTCAAATGACTTTGGAAGATATGCTTCTCATAGTATTTTCAATTGTTTATTTTGTAACTATAGAGTGACAAGAATCAGAGGCTAACTAGCTGGAAAGGGCCCTGCAGCAGCATGTGAGCAGTCTGGCTTCTCCATCCTGCTTACCTTTGTCTAACTGATGCCTCCCTTGAAAGCCATGTACAGCTATGGAGAAGAACGAACTTACACAGAATCAGGCATATGAAACAGGGAAGCTGCTGATCATGGATCCCACTCTGATTCTCCCTTTTATCTTATCTCAGAAGCTGCTTATTATTTTAAACATTATTTGGGGGTTACTTAGTACTCTCTTCAAAATTCATCATATTTTGAGAGTAAATATATATTTATATTTTATTCTTTCCTTTTTAATAGACAATATTTGCAATATTCTTGGAGATGTTTCATTATATGTATATATTGTATGTTATATATAATAATGTATAATAATATTGTAAAATAATACAATCATATAATAATATAATGAGGGCATTTAGCACATCCATTACTGCAGACCTCTATTTTTGTGGTGAGAATTTGCAAAATATTTTTTCTAGCTGTTTGCATGATGAGTATCACTCATATAAACTTCTTACCTACTTTTCCAATAGGCTTGATCTCCCTGACATTTTTATGTATTTTTCCTTATGATATGTTTGCAAAAATTATAAATGTTATACAGTACTTTTCAGGACAGTGAGTATGTGTGTGTGTGCAATGTGTGTGGGGATATTTTGTATACATTTCCACTTGAAGTATATGTAGAATATAAATTTCAAAATATCATTCCATGCTAACATTTTATTAATGGGTAGGGCAACATTCCTTCTAAAATATGAGATATAAATATTAGCATACAATAACAATATTTTATAGACAATTCTTACATCTGATTTAGACAGCAGTGATAAACCCAAGTGTTTTGACTACACAGATTAGGATGCTTTCCCCAACAGATAAATTCATGCAATCCTAACTCAGAAATGTGCCTGTGACTCAGATTTGAATGTTCACTCTCAGGGATACTTTTTAATCTCTGTGCATCTTCCTTTCTCAGCATGAATATTTCAGTAAAAAATGGTAGTTAAGAAAATAATCTGAGCAGAAAATGAATGAATATTTCTAAAAGCATGACAGAATACTTAATTCATTCCTAAATATGTGAGAAAACAGTCCTCAATATGGTATCTGGAATTACAACCTATGTAATAATTTGTTAGAACAGATACACTGAGAAAAATTGTGTCTATATGTCCACAATTAAGTTACAGTACAAGTATCCTTGGCATCATTTTTCAACAGCAATCATATCACTGATGAATGGCTTAAATTTGATTTTAAATGAGTGCTTAGTGATAGTTCACAAGGCAAAAGATAATTCAATTTGACTTCAGGAAAGACCAAAGAAAGCAAATATTCATGGAAATAAACAATGTAAGTACAAATCAGATTAAGGAGTTTACAAGTCCAGGGAAGTGGTAAATTTCAACAGCACATACAGTTAGCACATGGAGGTGTCTTGCTTAACCTATAGTAGACAGGATGGTGAACTGAGAGTTTGCAGGATGTTGGGTTATTGGAGGAGGGACCCCAGGCAATTTTGAATCAACAAATAAGAATGTTGCATTTGTCATTCATTTACATGTTTTGAACAAGTATTATATGGTGTCTGGCATTCTGGACACTAGAACCAAAATGACATGTTATCTCCTCCCAAGGAACCTGTATTATGCTATGAAGAAGCAAACTATGCATAATCAGATAATTTCAGATACTGTTAAAATATAGGGTGATGATCCAGAGAGCTATCTGTAATCTACACTAGGTTTTGTAATTCAAAAGTATGTTATTTGGGATGCTGACAAAAATAAAGGGCTCATTCAAGTAGGTCAATTGAGAAAAATTAAATGAAAGTTCTACTTTCAAAGAAAGATATGAGCAGGTATAGCAAAAAAATAAAAACAGAATTGGGTAAATTGTTTTGGGGCTAACATCTGAGAAGCCATTATTTCCCTTAAGCCTGAGAAAGTCTGTGGAGAGAATAATCAGAGAAATTCAAATAAATTAGCTACTGAAGGTACCTGACAGATGAGAGAGACAATTTTAGAATAGGCAAGGAAGGAGATGAGAGATGAATAACCCCAGATCAGCTTTTTGTCATTCTCCCAAACTTCTCATTGACCACAAGTCAGAGGTCCCAAATCCAATTGTGGCATTCCACCAAGGTCAGTCTCTGAGGAACATGGCAAAGTAAAGAATGATACAGAATGACACATGGGAAATAATCACACAGAAAAGCTCTGTGCGGAAGTGGTATTTAATCTAAAACTGAGTGACTAGCAGAAGGGAGGCTATAAAGATCTATGATTCGGAGGAGGCTGTGAGTTGTTCATTTAAAACCTATGCACAGCTATTCTCATTCCTGCTTCCAATATTTACACGTTTAAGAGTCCAACACTCTTTTCATGAAAAGATATCAATGTTACATCTCTGTATTCCCTGTACTGAAGAAGGAAATGTGATGATAAAGTTTTTCTACTAGAATAAATGAAAAAAAAATCTTACAGGAGAAAGACTGTGGTGCCTTCTTATTTATTTCTGCCTACACATGATTGTAATTCCCACAGAGAAAACAACTTAAAAAAAGTGAGGACAAAATACAGACAGGAACACAGCTATACCAATAACTAGAAGCAGCTTGAGTATTTTAGAGTAAGATAAAGCCACCAGAGCATTCCTTTACCATATTGGTGAATGACACAAAGTGACCTCCTTTGTTCCTTTAATTATAGCGGTATTTTTGGTTACTCACTGTAACAATCTAACAGATGGATTATAAAGCTTAAGAAATGATTTATATTTTTACAGAACTCTTTTGTAGGTAAATTGAATGGGAGTTAACATCATATGATATGCTTTAACAAAATTAATTTTTGTATGCAAAATGAATGATATAGCATAAGAAGAAAAACTGGGAGTACCAATAAAGAAATTATCACCACATTTGGCAGAGACTGTTTAAAATTCTATGATATTCCCTAGGTAACTAGTTGCCAGTGTAAAATCTCTGTGTTTTATATACTACTTTATCTAATTTTCTCAGTCCACCAGATATAGTTGTTTTACTCAGTTTCAAAAATGTGTGAAAAGAAAACTGATGGTAATAGACAAGGGGGTGTTGGAAGTTACATATTGGAAAAGGGAAAGTAACTCTTTGGGTAAAATGGAGAAAAGTAATAGGGTTTCTCCTGATCCTCTCCCTTAATCAGAAATGAAGAAACAAAAGTGAGCAAGAAAACACTTGTACTTCTTGCTGAGCTTTTCTATTATGGAGCCATTTACTAAGCTATTTGAAGTACTGGAATCTAGGTAAAATATTTGGTATTATGGAGAAAGCTGATTCCTAGATAAAGATGTTAAGCAGTATTTTCTAATTGGTTAAATTTTATATATTAGGGATCAGTCTCTTGTAAATACTTCTCAATTTCAGATTCTTGAGAAAATTTTTTTTTCAGTTGGAAAAAGATTTGAGAATAAACATTACAAGATGTGAATATAGGGTTGGCCAGAAGAAGAATGGAGGTATTTTTCAAAAGGTATTTTCTGATAATGAGCACTAGAGATTAGGAGTTAGAAAATGTCAGTAAAAATGTTTATGTAAATTGCATTAGTTGGCTAAGGAGCCTGAGTGGCAAACTACCATGATCAGTCTAAATGGGTTTCTGATTCCTCCCTTGACTAATTTATTCTGATATGACCATATTATTTGTCTTCCAAACTGGGATGCTTTAAAGAATGACTAGGGAGGAAATGAATTCATTCACTGGGAAAACATACATAAGTGATGTAAACCATGGCCAAATAGAAATAAAAGATGAACAGATGTCCATGGTAATAAATGCAAGAAGGTGAAGATGGGGCTTTTACTCAGCACACTTCCATTTAAGGTGGGAAAAACTAAGTTGCAGAAAAAGACACTACCAAAATGAAAGCCATGAACAGCGGTCTTGCTTGTCCAATTTTCACAGATTAGTTCTGTATTTAGGTATTATTTAGAAGCTCACCATCACACACTCTTTTGCTTCCTCTCAATCTTCTCCCCAAAGTGACCTCAGTTCTTATATCTGTCACTATATAATAGTTGGTTCATTGTGTAATTTTGCCAAATGTTTTAATATAGTTTATGTTTGTTTTCTTTTATAGAATTATATTTATGAAATTCAATCTTGTTGTGCCAATAGTTTGATCCTTTTATTAATAAATTTGGTCCACTCAATAGTGCTAGTTTTCAAAACACATTTTATTCCTGCAAACTGATTTCTTATTGGAACTTGCCTAGGTTGAATCCAAGTGCACAGGGAAGCCTTGGAACATTGCTCTCAGGTAATAAGAACATGTCCTGCATCCCAAATCACCTGAGGACATAGAGGAGGTTGCCACAGGTCTAACTGGGCCATGTCCAGTGACCTCCAAGCAGCTAGCAGTTGCCTGCAGTCTGCCCTGGGAGTTAAAGTGGGCCAGGTGATTCCCAGAGCAAGGGGGAAGCTTTGGAACATCACTCAAAATCCAGAAATATGGGAAAATGACAAAATGAAAGAACAAAATGCAATCTCAAACTTCCAGCCCAACCCAAGCAAGCCTAGGAGACATGGAAACAGAAGAAAATGTAAGCCATATACCTGAAATTCCTGAAATGATAACAACTGAAGTAAAAAAAAAAAACTCTGAGAAGCTACAAAAGAACTCAGATCAGAAATAGTCTCCCAGGTAAAAGAAGAAATGATAAAAGTAGCAAAAGAAATGCTGAACAAATCTAAGAAGACATAGTTAAAAAATTAGAGGAACAATGCAAAAAAATGGAAACTCTTAATGAACAATATAAGAAACAAACAGAATGCATGAAGCAGATTCAAAGAGATATACAGGAAATCAAAAATTCCATCGAAAGTTGGCAAACTACCTTAATGAAAGTGAAGATAGAATTTCAGACCTTGGAGACAAGATTTCAGCTAGTGAACAGGAAAAGAAAGACTTTTAAAAATAACAAGGAATCATGAAATAATTCAACAGCTGCAAGATGATGCAAACAAAAACAACATAAGATTGATAGGCATAAACAAAAAAGAAGGTCACAACACAAATGATGTCAATTGGCTATTTATAGAAGTAATAGCTAAAAATTTCCCAAACGTAAGAATGGAAACTGACATATAGCTCAGTGATGCATATAGAACTAAAATAACTATAACCAAAATAAAACTACACTCAGACATATAATAATCAACATCCCAGATATCCAACATAAGAACAGAATATTAAAAGTTGCTAAAGAGAAGAGACAGATCACCTATAAAGGAAACCTTATCAGAATCACAGAAGACTTCTCAACACAAGAAGAGCATGAAGTGAAGTGTTTCAGATACTAAAAGAAAACAACTTTCAGCCCATACTGATGTACCCTGCAAAACTGTCCTTCAAAATGGATGAAGAAATAAGATATTTCTATGGCAAAGAACAGCTGAAGAACTTTATTACCAAACCAACCCTACAAAGAATACTGAAAGACATTCTAGATACACATAGGATAAAATCACTAAGCAAGACAGACAAACAGAATGGAAAGTTAAGATACAACATCAGAAAGATAACATGTCAACAATAAACAAATATATGACAGTTATAACCATTAATGTAAATGGCTTCAACTCACCAATTAAAAGAAACAGACTGACAGAATGGATCAAGAAACATCCAACCATATGCTGCATACAGGAAACCCATCTAGCCCAAAAGGAAACTCATAGTTTGAAAGTCAAGGGATAGAAAATAATACTCCATGCAACAGGACCCCCCCCCAAAAAAAAGTGGGGGTAGTTATTCTGTTTGCAGACAATGTGAACTTCAAACCATGAATGATCCAAACAGATAAAGGTCACTACATACTTGTTAGGGGAAAACTTCAAGAGGAAGAGAGAACCATCTTAACTATGTATTTACCAAGTTTGGGAGCACCCAGCTATACAGAACAAATATTAACAGAAATGAAAAATCAAATAAGCAATAACACAATTTTTTTTTTTTTGGTACCGGGGATTGAACTCAGGACCTCATACTTGCCAGGCAGGTGCTATTGCAGCTGAGTTAAATCCTGAGCCCACAATAACACAATTTTAACAGGGGACCTTAACTTGCCATTGACACAAAGGGACAGATCAACTAGACAGAAAAACAGAAAAGAAATAACAGAACTGAGTCACAACTGTGAGCAAATGGACTTAGTATATGTGTACAAAGTGTTCTGCCCAACAACAATGGAAAATATATTCTTCTCAGCAGCACATAGAACATTCTCTAAAATAGACCATATAGTAGCCCACAGAACATGCTTGAGTAAATGCAAAAGAACTGAAATTATCCCATGCATGATATCAGATCATAGCTCTATGAAACTAGAAATTAATGACAAAAGAAACTGAAAAACCCCCACAAACACATGGAAATTGAATAATACACTCCTGAATACTCAGTGGCTCACAAAGAAAATTAAAGAAGAAATTAAACAATACTTACAGGAAAACAAAAATACAAATGCATCTTACTGCATGCAATGAAAGCAGTCCTCACAGGAAAATTTATTGCAGTGAACTCCCACATCAGGAAAACAGAACAAACACAAATAAACAACCTGATGCTACACCTCAAACATCTACAAAAAAAGAGCAAGTCAAGCCCAAAGCCAAAAGAAGGGAGGAAATTATAAAAAGCAGAGTAGAAATGAATGCAATAGAGACTAAGAAAACAATACAAAGAATAAATGAATCAAAGAGTTGGTCCTTTGAAAGAATAAATCAAATTGATGAGTCCCTAGCCAACCTTATTAAAAATAGGAAAGAAAAAACTAAAATTCATGCAATAAGGGATGAAAAGTGTGAAATCACTACAGACCCTGTGGAAATACAGAAGATCATCAACAATGATTTCAAAAACCTCTACTCTCATAGATAACACAGAAGAAATGGACAGATACCTAGAAATATATGAATTACCAAAGCTGGGTCAAGAAGATGTAAAACTGCTGAATAATCCAATTTCAATTAGCAAAATTTTAAAATTAATTAAATCCTTATCAACAAAAAGAAGCCCAGGTCCAGATGGATTCATTGTGGAATTCTACACGAAATTCAAAGATTTAATGCTGACACTCCTCACACTCTTCAATGAAATTGAAAGGGAAGCAATTCTCCATAACTCATTCCTGGACACAAACGTAACTCTAATACCAAAACCTGAGAAAGACACAACCAAAAAAGAGGCCAATCTCCCTAATGAAAATAGATGCAAAAATTCTCAATAAAATTTTGGCAAATAGAAGGCAGCAAATCATCAAGAAGATTATACACCATGCAAATCATCAGGAAGATTATACACCATGATGAAGTGAGATTTATTTCAGGAATGCTGGGATGGTTCAACATATGCAAATCAATAAATGTAATACACCACATCAACAAAGCCAAAAATAAAAATCACATGAGCATCTCAATAGACACAGAAAAAGCTTTTGATAAAGTCCAACACCTGTTCATGATAAAAACCTACAGAAACTCAGAATAGGTAGTATGAACCTCAATCTCATAAAGGCCATCTATGACAAACCAACAGCCAACATCATATTAAATGGCCGAAAATTGAAAGCCTTTACCCTAAAATCAGGAACAAGACAAGGATTCCATTATCACCACTCCTATTCAATATAGTGTTGGAAATACTAGCCAGAGCAATTGGACAAGAGAGAGAAATAAAAGGAGTAAGGATAGGAAAAGAAGAAGGTAAATTATCATTATTGGCAGATGACATGATACTCTACATAGAAGACCCCCAAAACTCCATTGAAAGACTACTAGGTATAATAAATAAATTCAGTAATGCAGTTGAATACAAAGTCGACACTCAAAAATCAATAGCATTCCTATACACTAACAAAACCACTGAGAGAGAAATAAGAGAAAGCACATCTTTCATAATAGAACTAAAAAAAATTGAAATACTTAGGAATTAATCTAACAAAACAAGTAAAATATCTATTCAGGGAAAATTATAATAGCCTGAAGAAGAAATCAAAGAGGACCTCAGAAAATGGAAAGACATCCCTTGTTCATGAATAGGAAGAAAAAACATTGTGAAAATGGCCATTATCCAAAAATTGTTACACAGATTTAATGCAATCCCAATCAAAATGCCACTAGCGTACCTCACAGATCTAGAGAAATCACTCCTAAAATTCATCTGGAACCCGAAGAGATCTAGAAAAGCAAAGCCAGTTCTAAGCAACAAAGACAAGGCAGGAGGCATCACAATCCCTGACTTGAAGTTATACTCCAAAGCTACTGTAATAAAATCAGCATGGTACTTGAATAAAAACAGATCTGAAGATCAATGGAATAGACTAGAAGATACAACTACAATTACAAACACACTCAGCCACTTTATGTTTGATAAAGGGGCCAAACATGTGTACTGGAAGAAAGATAATCTCTTCAATAAATGGTGCTGGAAAAATTGGCCCTCCATATGCCAAAAACTAAAAGTAGAACCATGCTTATCACCATGTACTAAACTGAAGTCTAAATGGATCAAAGATCTAAATATTAAAGAAGAAACACTAAATTTGTTGGAAGACAAGGTAGGTAGAAATGTTGAAGGCATAGGGGTAGGTAGAGAATTCATCAAACAAGAATCAAACCACACATGAAATACTTCACAGAATCAACAACTGGGATTGCATCCTATGAAAGTGTTTTTGCATGTCAAAAGAAATCTCCAGCATAGAGAAAAGCAAACCCATAAACTGGGAAAAAATCTTAGTGAACAGTCCCTCAGACTAAAGACTTCTGTCTAGAACATATAAAGAATTTTTAAAAAATTAGTTCCCCAAAATTCAAAGACCCTTTGCAAAAATGGGCATCTGAGATGAATACACAGTTCTCAGATAAAGAAATACAATAGGCAAATAAATACATAAAAAAATGTTCATCATCATTGGTTATCAGAGAAATGCAAATTCAAACAACACTGAGGTTTCATCTCACTCCAGAAGGAATGGCCAGGATTAAGAAAACTACCATCAACAAACGCTGGAGAGGCTGCAGGGAAAAAGGAATTCTTTTGCACCATTGGTGGGAGTGCAGACTGGTGCAACCACTGTGGAGGTCAGTCTGAAGGTTCCTCAAAAAGTTGGGATTGGAAGTCCCATTTGGCCCAGCTATTCCACTTCTAGGCATATTCCCAGAAGAACTGAAACCATCATATCAGAGTGATATATGTGCACCCATGTTTATCGCAGCACAGTTTGTAACAACCAGATCTTGAAAATAACATAAGTGTCCATCAACTGAGGAATGGGTAAAAAAATGTGGTATTTTTATACAATGTAATACTACTCAGCTATAAAGAATGATCACATTGAGATATTTATAAGTAAATGGATGCAACTTGAGACCGTTACTCATAAGTGAAATAAATCAAACTCACATGTGTAAATATTGTATACTCTCCCTAGTGTAAGAAATGGTAAGAGTACATAAGATACAAAGAACTCAATAATTACAGAGAAAGGGTAAGAATATGCTTAAAAGGGGAAAATAATATCTCAGGGAAAATAAGTAAAAAGAAAAAGGAAGGGAAAAGAAAAATTATCTAAAATTATATGAACACACTTAGGAGAGATAAGATGATTTTGCTGCAAATTCTAAAAGTTCTTGGAACAAAATAGTTAACATTCATAGGATTGGAACAATTGTGTATATTATTGTATGGTGATCTGAGGAACTCTTGAAGATCATTATGTAAAATAACAACCCTAGTTATGCTCTTACTACTTTGTTTTGAAGACCTATATTGTCAGTGTCCTGGGTTCTTTGCTGTTGTTATTTATTTGTCTTTTTTGTTTGTGTTTTTTAAATTTGTTTTGTTTTTGTCTAGTTTTGTTTTGTTTTTCCCTCTAATACAGAAAGGATAGGTAGAGACTCATGCATGCATAGAACTTCTCCTTAACTGTTTTTGGGAATCGATTATAATAAAGCACGATAAAATGAACAGCTATTTTGAAGCAAAAGAGACACTAAGGTACCCAGTGCTGATTCCATAACGTCATGATGTGAAATCCAGCAATACTATTATTCTTTGTTTAGAGTGATTTTAGTTTGTTTTGAATTTTTTAATTTCAACATACCTGAAGTTATGGACAGCTATTTTGAAGAGAACAAGAGACATTATGGCAGCCATTGTTGACTTGTCCTATTGTTTGGTTTTGAAGACCTAAAGTGCCTTTATCATTCTGTTCTGATCAGTTTAACACTACTTTGTTTTGTATGAATTCATTGTATGTGAAGATATGGACAACTATTTGGAAGAAAACAAGAGACAGTATGATAGACAGTGAAGATCTCCAGTTGTCTTGCTTTGAAATCTGTGTCTCTTACATTGTTATTTTAGGATCTGTTTTGTTCTTTTTAATCTTACCTTCTTCAAAATAAATTTTTTTAAAAAACATTTCTTATTAAGAAACTTAAATACAGAAACTTTAAAAACAAAGGGAATTTAAGAGATATGAAAAAATGACAAGTGCTTCTAATAATTATTGCTATATTTGATTAGAAGTTATAGGATGATTAATTCTTAGATATCACCAAGAAGATTTACAAGAGATAAATTTAAGCAGGAACCAAATGTTAGTTATGTGTTTATCTTAGAAACTTACAATCCTTCTGCAGTCCAGCTATTTGCCACTTTCCAGAAGAAAGTTTAGAGAAACACAGGAGAGGAAGATGACATAATATATATCCATTGATTAAGTGAGAGGAACAGGATCGCCTTGCCAACCTATTTCAAACAAACCAAATATATTAGTAATTGTTTTCTATCATCTCAGTTTTGATTTGACTCTCATCCCTACAAATTTCTTCCATAATAAGTATCCACAATTAGAAAATCAATCAATGATAAATATTATTTTAATATATAAGATGTGCTGAATTAGTGTGTACTTGTTGAATTTATTTTCAGAATTTTTTATTTTAGTTTTATTGTATTGAATGATAAATTTAGAAAAAATTGAACATCAAGCTTCTAAGAAATCTTATTTTTATACAATTTGGAGCTCATATCTATTATTTTTCAACATGCATTTAATCCTTTTCTAAGGGAAATGAATAATTAAAGTTTTCTGATGATAGGCAATTGAGTTATAGTATTCATTTTCTTTGGGCAAAATTGAAATGAAACACATTATGAAACTAAAAAGATAGATATTTCACTTCTCATTATCATTGTCCCATTAATAATAGTTTAATAATTCAATAACAAATATATGTACAGATTATGTTATGTGCCATGAACATAAAAATTAACATACTAGATGAAATTTTAAGTTTCATAGATTGTATTTTTTCTGGAAGAAAACGTAAACAATTATCAATTATAATTTTCATATAATTTATAAGGGGAAAATGAGTGACCAGAGTAGAGAATAATATACAGAGTAGATGAGGGAGATATGGATAAACAGGTAAAGAAAATTCTCTTTGTGAGGATAACTATCAAGATGAGGCTTAAAAATTAACACTCTCGAACTATCAGCGATTCCTGAGTTCTGCATCATGTTGGAACTTTGGGCGCTGGGAGAACAGGCGGCCTATTCGCCACCCTGGTAAGCAGCTGGGGCCCTATTGGTGGGCTAAGAACCAGACATTGATCCACCCCAACCCCCCACCCCCGTTAGCAAGTGGGCACCTTCCATCGGAGTATCTTTTTGGAGGATGAATGTATACAGCGTGGCAAGTAAGGGGGATTTCCTTCTACCATCTCTTTGAAAGCAAATATTTTTATCACTGTTTTGTTCAGTTTTGATTAATGGTACTGTTTTATTCAATATTCTGTTTTTAAAAGTTTGATATTTCCTTCTATTTTCCTCTACCTCATTGAAAGAACAGCTAATGTGAACAAAATGGGCTGTACTATTGAGCCTATTGCTCATGTCCTGGTGACCTGCTCTGAGGTTCTGTGGTAGTTTTACTGCACTGTGGTCGCATGGGTTTGTTCTGTCTTGTTCTGCTGTATTTTGCTACCTTCAAAAAAAAAAAGTAGATAAGAAAGCAACAAAATACCTCCAAAAATCTCCCAACTCCACCAAAGCTGATCCATGGATCATGGATGAGGAGAAACTAAAAAATAAGGCAACAGAATTATATAAGGTGATTAAAAGTATATAACAACAACAAAACAAGTTAGTAAAGTAAGGTACTGAGCAATGTGAAACAGGCTATAACTAAGAAGATAATGGACTTAAAAAGTAAAAAGAAGAAAAGAAAGTGCTCTAGAGGATATGGCTGCATGTATGTTTAAGTGTGTAGGATTGATAACCATGTTGCTGGATCATTGAACTTCTCTGCAGTCTCACTGTTTGAATGTCCACTTTGTATGCTTTAATTTTGTAACTTTAACAACTAGGTCTAAGAAGACAATATTTAATTTATCATCTAGTGATTTCTTACTGCTCTTTTTTTCTGAAATTCTGTATTGTTTCTACCCCTTTTACTGTTTTGCTTTTTTTTCTCTTTAAATAAAATTTTTAAAAAATTAACACTCTCATTGAGCTGGTGAATGCAAGTTCAAGCAGAAAATGTAGCACATACAAAATTTCTAAGTCAGGAAAGAGCTTGCAAAATTTCAAAACTGATATTTAAAAACCAAGAAAAAATGTCATTATGTGAATTCAGCAATGAAGATAAAAAATGCTATGTTTAGGGTTTTGAGGTTAAATACACAATTACATTAAGATTGCAGACCACTGCTCATCACTAGCTAAAGATACATCTCTTACACATCTCTTATATTGTCAAATCTAAAAAAAGTTCAGTTAAACTACATTATTTTATTCTGACGAATGTTAGCAATATTTACCTGCAATGGACTGCTAAGCAAAAAAAAAAATTATGATAAATATTTAGTGGCCTAATTTAGAAGAGAACTAAGTGAAAGGAGAAGGTCTCTTGGAAGCTCATTTAAGTGGCTGTTTGTTATTCCAACTGAAAAAATAAGTTGATAATCCATTAGACTACTGTAGTACCAGAGTTAGGAGGATAAGTATTGACCTGATATATGTAGGTAGGATAGATCACAAGGTGGTTTGCTTCTATAGAAGAACATCTAGGCAAAATTTTTAGCCTTCTGTATCTCATTTTTACAATAAGTGAGAATACAGCTATGTTATATGTTTGATATATTGGCTAAAATAACTAATGTATGCAATTAACTTAGAAAAATCCCTGTTATGTAATAACTCTTTAATAAATATTAAATGTTATAAATTGTTAAATACTGTTGTATTGCTTATTGTGTCAGGCACTGTTGCCGATAGACACTTTAACTACCAAGTCCTTCAGTGACAATATTTGTCTCTTGCTTTACTACAACAAGAAGATTCTGGATAGAAAATAAAAATGCTATATGAAGGCATTTTTCTATACCTGTGTAGTATAAAGAAAAGTTTGGCCCAGAATCAAGGGATCATTAAAGATAATTGGTTTTGTTTCAGCTGTAAAGTTAATGCACTGCTCTTAAATAATCAAAATTCTCTTTTACATTTTGGAAGAAAAATGTATTTCTAAGAAAAATAAAATGCAATAAGTTTTTAAAATCTATGCTCACTCATAAAGATGATCTCATTAAAATTTTTAGAATAACAAAAACATTACATTGCTGTCTTATTTTGAAAAAAAATCAGGAAAATCAAATTATATGGTATAAGCTATATCTAAGATAGAATTCTATTTTAAAAAATACACATGACTGTAGTAGGATGACTCCTCTTCCTTACCCCCAACACATATTCAATATTCACACTGCTTCAATCAAAAGATTACTGTGGATATTGGTTTCTTCAGTTTTTCCAGTAAATTTTTTACACAGATTTTGCTGCAAGTAATCGTCCTCTTTAGGAAAATACGTCATTGCTATTTCTTACCTGATTTTTTTTTTTTTGTAATTTTCTTTGTTTACTTACTTGGTGGTTGAAATTGTGTTATCTTTATGTTTCAACATTATAGGAGAAAAATTGGTTTGAAACTTTAACAAGCATTTTGAACACTGGGTTCTTTGCAAACAACACATTTGAGGATTTGATGAAAATTTGACTTCTCTCACTTTGTAATGTGCATCACTCAAGTTACATTTCTGAAAAAGGGATGGAGAGAAGAGGAGAGAGATAAAGAGAAAGAAAAAGACACGTAAAGAGAGAGAGAGATGGGGGAGAGAGACAGAGACAGAGAGAGATAGAGACAGAGAGACAGACAGACAGACCACCCAGGATTTGTGGTTACACTTGTAATCCAAACCCCATAGACAGGTAGTTGCAACAAAAGCCTTTGATTTAAAAAAATTCCTACATATGTTTATTGTTCCACTCTAATTCTGAGTGTGGTTATGTGATATGGTTTGCTCAGTAAAGCAATAGAAAAGTTAGTAAACAGAGCCCTGAAAAGTACTGAACATTAACATTTCTTTCTGTTTCTGTATTCTGAATTATTTATCCTTTTCATGCTAAGCTTACCTGCTACATAATGAAGGTAGGTGGCCCATTCACCCTCGTTATCTCACTCAATAAAGGACTGAACTCCAGTAATAGCAGTTTGACTAAGCAGCTGTATATCTCATAGCATGTAAAAAGCAGAGCTGAGACCAGCAGATGAGTTACTTGACTGAACCAGGCCAATTTACCAACCCTCCAAATCACCAAGTAAGTAAATGGTTGTTTATTCTATCTTTGAGATACTCATTTTGAACCCAAACTAAATAATATATCAGTAGTTTGACTTTGAATATATATATGCTTCCTTAGGCTCCAAAAGATTACAGTTATTGCATTTTTAAGTTACCAGTAGTTAAGATATGACACAACAAAGTCAGAATAGTATATAAAAATCTAATAAAAAGCATTGTATATATGTAAGAAAACACAAGACTTAATATATTATCTCAGGGTTTTTAATATGAAGACTACTGTGTCACCCATAATCTGTAACACTAAGAGAACTGTTCCTGGGACACAGTGACAGAAAAAGAAGGACATTTTTCTATGAAACATATAATTGATTCATTGGAAACATACATTGTGCTTTATCAGAATAATTTAAATCCAATTACCTAATGTAATTGCTACTGGATCTCGCATGTGTATACTTTGAGAGCCTTCATCAAACCATACACTTAAGATCTGTATAATTCACAGTATGTAAATATTCAACATACAAACAACAATTGGTTTCTGCTGAAAGATAAGCATGTTCACTTATTGCTCAGTGAAGTTACACTGATGTTTATCACCCCTGAGATGCACCAAAGTAACATGTTAATGAGGAGACATTGTATACAGCAACATGTATTTAGTAAGCTTCAACCACACTTTATCAAAATCACCTCAGTCTACTGAGGTTCCCATGCATCTATACACAACCATAACACACATGAATAAAACATTTCATATGACACAACAGAATATGTATTAATTCTACAATAACATAAATTTAAAATACATGTATTTTAACTTAATGGGGTAATTTTTAACAATTCAACATATCAAAAACGTTTAATGAAAAAGTATTTAATGAAAATGGTCTGGAAATCAATAATCTGGATGCTTTCTTCCAAAAGTAGTGATATATTGTTAGGTGCTAGACTCTTTAAGGCTTAAGCTGCTGACCAAATGCTCTGAAGACAGGATAACACTGTAGCCAAGGCAGCCAAGTAGCCTTCCTAGTTCAGAGCAATAACTTCCAACCTAAGAGATAAGAAGACAGTTCTCTCAAGTAGCAAGGTTTACTGCTTAGAATGTCTTTGATCCTTTGTTTCACAAAACCTGCTTATTTTTGTGGGCTTTTGCCTCAAATAATTCCTCTATTTGCTGCACAACCCTGAATTATAAAGGACTCTATAAATATAGGGGATCTAGAAAATTCTTTGTCTTAACTCAAAGAAAATCCTGACTTTCCCTCACCCCCAAAACTAAATTACTTCTCTCTTTTATGTAAGCCTTAACCAAACACTTGTTTTAGGAGATCAGTGGCCTGTCCGAGCTCAAGATAATATATAAACTGAAAAAAAACTACCAGAGTAAATAATATACTATAAAATTAATTCATTAGTCTGTTACTTTGTCACTATGATGAAATATCTGTGGCAGACCATTTATAAAGAAAAGAGGTTTAATTAGTTCACTGTAAGGAGATTTAAAGGCATGGAGCTGGTATCAGTGTGGTTATGGTAAAGATTACACGGAGGGTGGCAGAGCTCATACAAGAAGAAAAATCATACTGTGAGGCAGGAAGCAGGGAGAGTGGAAGGGGTGAGGATCCAACTTTTAGTACAACCATGGGAGAGAACTCACAAGCAGTCACGTAGGAATTGTTTTGACCCTGTGTGAAGGTAGGACTTCCAGTGAGCTAAGGACCTGTCACTTAGTGACAATTCTTGGGTTCCATGCTATCTAAATGTCACCCCTCTGAGAAGCAACCTTCCAATGTGCATTAATAGATTTGTACCCAGATAAACTATTAATAAAAGATCTTCACCAAAAACTAAGACCAGCTAGAACAAAATGAAAACAAAGTCTTTAAGGTGCTGTAAGAAAAAAACTGAAAAAAAGAGTGAACATACAAAATGACTCTTACAACCCAGTTTTATAGATAGCAAGAAAATCTTTCAAAAACATAAAGTAAAAATTATTTTGAAATAACAGGAGGTAAGAGAATTTGTAGACAAGACCTAGATTACAACATGGAATCATGGTACTAGACAAAAGAATTAAGATAACCGTAAATGATGACTAAATAGGTACAAAAGGAGAATGTTATCATTTTTATGTTTATATGAAATACACTTGTCTCGAACTCTACACAGAATCAGTATGACATATCAGACTTGCAAAACCAGGAATCTTATCCAGGGTCAAGTTTTCTTAAATCATTCTAAATATGAAAACTAATATTGGAAAAAACACTGGTTCACAGGAAGAAGACACACCCAGACATGAGAGAGTCTTACTTCATCTTTGAGATTCCACTTTTGTCTAGAAGAGAGAGGGGCTCTAAATTAATGTCATCAGGTTTCTTGTGGAAAGAAAATATCTACGTTATGAAAAAACCCAGAGAACCACATACACTATGTGACATTTCCAGGAACTGTTTATCATATACACTAGGTTCTTCTTACTGCAGGATGCCCATCTCAAGATATTTTAGAAGACACTCCCTCTTAACTATATCATTTGATTTCCAGTAGGCAAAACATGTTTTTTGGGTACTTTCCTTCCTAGCTTATTTTCAGGGATTATCTCACAAGTAAAAAGAATGAATGACCTGCAGGCCAGCTACATTAACTACCTTGTACAAACTTTCTAAAAAGAATTATATATTTATATATGTATGTAATTATAGTATAATATAAAACTATATGTAATATATAAAATTATAATATATAAAATATATGCTCACCAAATGGTATACACACTTCAGGAAAAGAAGAAAAAACCATATAAATATTTTAATACTAAATTTATTGAGACATCATGACATTAATACAAGTTACCTTTTTCCTGTACAATTACAAGAGATCAACAGGTGCTCAAAGTGATGATTGCTTTCGTTCAGACCTTTATTAACACAGCAAACTACTGCTTGGGTAACCTTGCACACTGAGATTGCTGCACATGCATTTTCAACTTTTTTTGTGAGGGCCAACAGTTAGTAAGTTCAACAATGTGCAATCTCCTCTAGGGTCTCCTGTGTGAGAGTAACAACGCCTGATGAAAAAATATCATACTGTTTTGCTTTTCCTGAAGTTTGTATATAGATATTTTTGATGGACTCTGTGTATAGTTTGCAAAATAAATGACACACATAGCAAAATATTGAGTGAGGGAAATAATATACTACCATTAGATTTTTTATATGATAACTGAAGCAGTATAATCATATTTGAATATGACAATATGACATTTGTGTATTAAATTTTAAATTTGCACATGTAAAACCGAAGCAACTACTAAAATAATAAAAATGATACTCTAAAGAACCAATCATTAAGATAAAATCCAATCTAGTAGCACACATTAATTGAAAATATGTCAGGAAAACAAGGAGGAAAGGAAGAAAAAATATGGAAAGTTAGAAAATAAACATCAGGCATAGAAAAAAAATGCATGAGTCTAATCAAATCAGTACCTGTATTATGCAATTAAACAATTCTATTAAAAGGAAAAGATTTTCAGGACAAATAGAAAAACAGGTCCTAACTATACACAATTAAATACTAAATCATGTGACAAAGTATGACAAAAGATATACAATGGAGACATTTAAATACAAGAAATGAGAGTGGCTATGTTAATTTATAAAGTATATTTCAGAACACAATTGTTGCTAGGGATATAAAAGGGCATTTCATAACAATAAGACCATCAATCTATCAAATTATTGTAACAATAACTGCAGATACTTTATAGCAGCACTTGAATATGTAGGAAGTAAAACAGAAAGAATTAAAATATCAAAATTAAGAGTTGTCAGTTATAATGGGAAAGTTAATGCCCACTTTTTATTTACTTATAGAACAACTGATTTGCAGAATGGCTAAATAGGCAAGTAATAAAAATCAGTGATAGTTGTAACTGCTAAACAGTGTTGCCTTCATACAATCACATTGGAAAACTGATAGCATCCTGTAAAAAAAATTTAATGCTGGTTCTGTGGTCAAGACCTCTCTTTCCTTGGAAAAATGGAAAGATGTGTGCATGTGTTTGGGTAGATGGAAAGGTCATATACAGAAAGTTCTGCATTAATCTCACTGTCAAACATTGTTATCTACTCAAACAACTATCAAGAGTAGAGTGCATAAGTTGTGATATTTTCACAAAATACAATAATGAATTCTCTATGCAATGAAGTCTTTAAAATAAGAAAATACATTACGTCTTGGCTGTAGTTAGTGGTTGAGCATTTATGAATTAGAGACCGTAATGTATGTGTATGTGTGTGCATGTGTATATATTTCCATGTATAAACCAGGCTGAAGGCTGTAACTTCATTACTATGAAACACTTGGAGATAATCACTTCATTTCTCTGTGCATTGTCTTCTTGTCAGTGATTAAGTCCAGATGGTGAGCATGTAAAGTACTTTTTAATTTCAGTGCTACACATTGCTATTTATGAGATTCTCATGGTACAAAGACAGTGGTCACACTGCTCACCTGACATGGAGACAGAAAATCTGTAAAACATTTGCTCTGGATTTCTATGTATTTAAGTTAAAATCTGAAGCCAAGTAAAGACAAAATGCTAGCAATAATTTTTCATGTATCCATTTACATGTAATTGAAAATCTTTATCACATTTCTTTTTCAGGATTTAAAAATGTGTTTGTAGACAGCTTGATAATGTTTCTGGCTTAGAGCTTCAAAATCACATATGTTATGGAATATGTATAAAATTGTGCTTCAGTTTTTCAAACAGATACAATAAAAATGCCAGTAACAGAAGTTATATATTCTCTGATTGTTCCATGATTTTAATTAGAATTATTTTCTTTACAGTAATAATTTTTTAGTTTTCAGAATTTTATTCTAATATTCATTAACTAAACTGGTAATGTTAAAGTATTGAAAAATCAGTTCTCTGGTGTGTAAACAGGAAAGAAGGATCATATTTTTAAAAGTACTGCAATCTTAATAATCTGAAGTTTGCAGTGTGTTGATGCTTTATTTTATTTTATTTTGTTTTATTTACTTGTGTATTTATTGGGTACCAGGGATGGAACTCTTGACCTTGGCCTTGCCAGTCAAGGGCTTATGCCACTGAGCTAAATCCCCAGCCCCATGTTGATGATTTATTATCCTTTGGATTTGATGCTACAAAATATAAAAATGTCTTTGAAGTTTTCACCTTGGAAAATGTGTATTTTTAATTTTTTTATTAGTACATATGTTCAGTACATAATGATCTCATTCCTCATAGGAAGTCAGTCCATGCACAGCACCCCTCGGTTCTCTCTTCAGCCCCTTGGCCTCCCCCTTCCTCCATGCCTAGGTCTCCTCTCCTTTTGGAAAAGATCCATTTTCCTATTTCCTATTATCTATCGTTTGGTTTCCTTTTTATTTATAATTTTGGTTTCTTATATAAGAAAAATCATGCAATATTTATTCTTGAGTGTCTGATTTATTTCACTTAATACTGTGGTCCTAAAGTGCTTCTATTTTCCTACAAATGACTCAAATTTATTTTCCCTCACGTTAGAATAGTACTCTATTGTATATAAACACCACATTTAAGCATTCTCTGTCACATAACCACTGGATATTTTCTATAAGTACCTTAAGTATATGTAAATTTTCCATACATGGAGAATTATCCAATTTCCTATTTGTTTGTATCTACATGTGCCCAAGAAGAATCTCCAAGTTCCTCTTCTTACTCATTTTTAAGTGTTAACTTTTTTCTTTTAAGTCAGAATATTTAATAAGAAAATCCTTGTGATTGGTTAGAAATATCTCATGATTTTAACATTTAAAATCTATATTCATAGTTATATATACACACCCATGCATCGTATATATGTACATTTATAGTATATTAAGTATTTATGTAATACAAATTCATGTGTACATGTACCAGTATATAAAATACATAAATATAGTATAAGAATTAACTACAAATATAGAAAAATCATGTTTCATAATTAAGTACCAATTTTCCTACTGAAAGCAGTAGATTTGAAGATGCTTTTTGATTTCTTTATGGAAAATTCATATACCCACTTATATTTATATATTATATATATTTCTATATATATAATATAATTTTATATATATTTATACATATAGAGAGAGAATAACTAAGAAGAAAAATGTGGTTAATTGTTAAATCATGATATTTTTTTTCCTCCACTGTCCCTTCCAACATGGTGAATAACAATTCCCATCCTTCCACAAGAAGTTTGTAGGAACAGAATGAAATTTTAGGAATGCTGGGCATGGTGGCTCACGCCTGTGATCCCAGCTGAGACAGGAGGATCGTTGTGAGTTCGAGACTAGCCTGGGCTACAAAGTGAGCTCAAGGCCATTCTGAACTGCATAGCAAGACCCTGTCTCAAAAGACAAAAAAAAAAAAAAAAAAAAAGAAAGAAATTTTAGGAATGGTAGACAGGATAGAGAGGAAGAACTAAATTGCATGGCTCTGTAGATCTCTTTTGAGTTTTTTAAAACTTTATTTTTGGTTTATATTAAATCACTTGAATAGTTTAAAACAGAGAAATAGTGATAGTTTGATTTAAAATTGTAATAGCTGAAAAGAAAAATGCTACTCAACAGATATATTAGTCAGCTTATCTGTTTCTGGAACAAATTATTTAGACCACAATTTGAAAGAAGGAAAGGTTTAATTTGACTCAAGATTTTAGAGGACTTAGTCCATATTTAGCTGACTCCAAGTCAGGAAATAATATTGCTAGTAATCTCCTAGGTGACTCCCAAACCAATCAACTTGACAATTAATTTTAACCATCACAACACTCATGAGATACAAACAATAACACCTTTTTAAATCAGATTATTAGTTTTTGTTGTGGTTCATTTTTTGGTTTTTGCTACTGACTTGTAAATTAACTTGTAGCAATTTCTCTCTTATGAAAATTAACTCTTTATAGGGTATATTAGGCATAAATATTTTCTTCCATTGAAGCATTGCATATTACCCTGTTGATTGTATCCTTTACTGCGAAGATACTTTTTGCTTACCGGTAGTCCCATTTGTCTATTCTTTAATTTTATTTCCTGGGCTTTTGGAATTGTAATCATAAAATCATAGATAAGATCAATGTCATGAAGATTTTTTTTCTCATATTCTCCTGTATAGATTTTATGATTTCATGTTGTGATTTAATTCATCCATCCTTTTTGGGTTGCGTGTGGTATGAGAAATGGATATGATTTCAATTTAACATTATTTTGATTAATGTATGTTTATAATAAAACTTGGGAAGCACAGTGCCTCAAGGCATTTTTGTTTTGTTTTGTTTTGTGGAATTTTTTTTTTCTTGGTTCTTTCTCAGGTTTTATTTTATCATTAAGAATATTTATGGGTTCTGTGTATTTTAAAATGACTTTTTCTCTTTCAATAAAATATTCTATTAATGTTTTGATGGTAATGATTTTGGCACTGTAGATCACCTTGAATAGTGTGGACAATTTTGCAGTTAATCTTCTGATCCTAAATATAATGGTTGATACATTGTATCAAGTTGAGAAGTCTCAATCTTAACTAAGCAACCCAGAAGTTCTACATGCTAGTATGTAGAGGACATGCGCTTACCACTCTAGCACTTTGCTCATTATGTCAACTTGAGAAGTTTAGGAGTTTAAGTGACTCAGCAGGGAACCAGGGACTTCACTTTCTAAACATCCTCTGCCTGTGCAAGAGGAAGAACCAGACATAGTGAGCGCTACACCCCACCCAAGGGCAGATAGCTTTCATGTAAGAGAGATAAGGAGGTGTTCTCCCCTATTTTTTGCTCTTGTTTTTGCTGCCTTCTGCCATCTTGAACCCTTGTCCCTGTGCCATGCCAACTGCCTTGGAGTCAGGGGATTATGAACTAAAATCGCCATAAAAGGTGTTCTAAATAAATCCTTTGCTTCCTTAATTTTGGGCTTCAGGTATTTTGTCTCAGCAATGAGAGGGAAGTAACCAACCAAAAGAATTTCTTTCCACCTGTTTGTGTCTTTTTGAATTTCTTTAACCAGTGCTTTATAGATTTCAGTTTACAATTCTTTTACCTTTTATTTAAATTTATTCCTAATCATTTTATTATTTATGGTGGTTTTAGTAATGGAATTGTTTTCTTAAGTTTATTTTTAGGTAGTGTATTATGAATGTATGAAATGAAATTTTTTAAATTATTGATTTGTATCCTGAAAGTTCATTAAACCTGAGTATTGCCATATTTCTAACAGCTTTTTTCTGTGTTTTCTATTTCTAGTATTAATTAACTGAACAGGATCATAGATTATAAATACCCATAATGTACTGATCTTTACAAGAGTCTCTGTGCCAAAGAAAAATCCATATCAATTATAATGAAGCTCATTTAATTCCCAGGTCTGCAAATTAGTGGGGAGAGAAAGGGAGAAAGTTAAATAGAGGAGGACATGAGAGGAAAGAGAGAAGAAAGAAAGAAAGAAAGAAAGAAAGAAAGAAAGAAAGAAAGAAAGAAAGAGAGAGGGAGAGATTTTCAGTGTAGGGCAATTCCCTTAAGTCATTAGGCAATTTTTTTGATAGACCATCTTCTATCTTTATATTTCTGCCTGATAAGAATTATTATTGACAAAAAGATAAGTATGTATCAAATATATTTTGTTATGTTGGGCTTTGTACTTTTATGCCCTCATTCATTATATTAGGTTTCATTAATGTCGCATGTATTCTTTTGGGATGAGTTCCAGTTTCCTGAAATGGCAGCCATGAAAAAATTGCATTAAAATAAACTAATATGTCTATTTGCACAAGCTTTACTGTTTACTATGATGTTGTATTGTTAATACAAATAAAGAAAACATTTAGTTATAAGATAGCTTTACCAAAAATTTCCAGCTCCTCTATTTAAAGCTAAGATCCCTAAAAATCCTGAACTATGTAAGTATAGGAAGACCTAAAATATCTGGAGTCTGATTTTGAGGAATAGGTTATATTTATAGTATAAAGAACTGATTATATAGTGAATATAAGAAGGGAGGAATAGAAAATAAAAAAGAAAATAAAACAACAAACCACAATAGCACAAGAGGAAGTAAAATTCAAAAATTGGAAAAATAGTTCAGAGACCAGAAGACAATGAACAGAAGTTATGACTACAGAGCATAGAATGGTTCCAAGCAAGGGCAAAGAAGGTTAATTCCTCTACCATGGTGAGAGCATGACAACTATGCAGTCTACACATCCTAAATGCTTTTCCTGAAAGTACAGTACTGGGAGAGAGCAAAACATTTTTCTTTGGCTGTGATGTTGGAAAGGACACCCTAAACTATTAAATAAGAATATTTAATAATTTATGGAACCTTGTTCTAGTGTATGAAACTACAATTAGAATGCCTCCCCCAAATCCTATGAAGTACTGTCATCACCCCCTTAGTAATAAGGATGTGGATTAAGAAGTAACTAAATATGTTATCCATAGACTTTTTTTAGCTCTACCCCCAGGCCCTACTCATAGACTGTTATGCGACTAAATTGTGGAGCAAAAATTTGAGGCTGGCTGATAAACTACAGAGAATGTTGTTTCAAAAAATTTGATTCATGTGATTCTTTTATGTAGCACAATTCTTGCACTTTGTATATGAGGGAACTTCATTTTTTTATTTTTATTTTTTGGTACCAGAGACTGAACTCACGACCTTACACTTACCATTAAGCACTTAAGCCACTGAGCTAAATCCCCAGCCCCTTACACTTTGTATATATAAATTAACAAAATATGAGTTTTCTGTCTTGGGCAATTCTCTATAGTGTCCTAACTGCTAACTTCGTTACTATATTCATGAATGACATGATAGTCAATCACCTAACAAAATTTCACAATAAGAAATTTTCACCTCTAATTCAATGACATATAGAATATGTTGCAAACACATGTATGTATACTATAGATAATGAGATAAAAATGAACAAACTATTAATATTTTACAAGGAATTTTCATTCAAAGAAGTCATGCTTCATAGCAACACTTTTGTCTTATTCTTCCATATGCCCTATGGTATTAATATTTACTATCTCATAGTGAACACATATTCCAAACTGATCTTCAAAATTATGACCTTTGGGACTAAAATTTAAGTATAATTCTCTTATATTTTATTAGGAAAAGAAACTTTAAATTTATTGTATTTAATAATGCCCAGGTGCACTATAATGTTAGGCTTCAGTTAACAGGAAAACCTAATTATCTGGGAAAGGTCATTCTCCAGTGATATTAACAGAAACATAATAAGGTCCATTTTCTGACAGAAGTAAGCACTTTTCATGACTTTTCACATTCACATTGCAGAAAATAAAAATGAATCTTTAGAATTAAATTTTCTTTTGAAATGCAGGTTTTAAATATCTTGGCTTAATATATCTGAATAGTTGAAATGAACTTTAAAACTCTGTTTTATACTTGCTTATTCTCATTACTGTATTCATTACTGATTGAGAAGTTTCTTCCTACTTTGACAAGTACACTCTTAAAATTAAGCTAAAATTCTATACTTCTGAAAAATGGTAGCAGTCTTTGAATATTTCTTTTCTTTAAGAGAACTTCAATTCTTTGTAATTTCATTGTGTTAAATAAAGTTGTAGTTTTCCATGAATAACCTAAATGATTAATTAATGAAATGATAGGTACTCAAAGAACTAATCATTAATCAATAGCCATTTTCCTTCCATTGTTCTATGTTAAAAATATTTCACAAAGATAACTTGATGAGAGATGGATGTACACCATTTTTTTAAAATAAAAGTAGCCTTTATTGTAAGGACATGGAGAGGAGCTGATACAGCCAGCTTAATCGCCTCCTCTCAGATATACACCATTTTTTAAACTTGGAATTAAATTTAAAATAGTAAGAAAGTTTTGGAATATTTATTAAGTTCACAGTGAGATTATCACTAGATTAGTACCAAAAAGAAAAGTAACAACTTTATAGAATATTCAATTTAAAAGCCAGTTTATGTGATTTAGGAACTTATTTTTATTACAGATGTAATTTGGCTGTCTAGAAGGCTGAGGCAGGAGGATTACAAGTTAAAATTGCAGCCGGGAAATTTAGCAACTTAATGAGTACTTGGCTCAAAGCACAAAAGAAAAAAAGAGAATCTATTATATAGCTGAGTACCAAGGTCCTGGATTCAAATCTCCAGTATGACAAAAGGAAGAAGGAAGAGGAGGAAGAAAGGAAGGAAAAAGATGCAGAAGAGGAGAGATAGAAGAAGAAAAGGAAGGAGGAGGAAAAGTGGAGAAGGAGGAGAAAGAAAGACGAAGGTGTGAATGAGGGTCAGAGGAAAGAGAAAGAAAAAAGAGAAAGAAAGACTTGCTCCATTTCTGTCTTCTAGCATTTACACATTGACATAAAAATATAAACAACACCAGTAACTTAAAATTAAAGACCACATCCACAAAAACTCATACTCTGTGTGCATCAAGCAGAAGTATTTGCATAGCTTTCAACATCTTTCTAAGGGTTACAGTTTCCAAATCTTAAATAGAACAGCAAACCAATAAAAGTGGGAGTACAATTCAAGCACTCAAACTGCTAGCGTGTTACTTTCTCCTTTAAACCATACATGGACGCCACTGAGTGAGCAGGGAATTCTCCTGGAGGACTGCGAATATCAAACATCCAGTCACTTGTACGAACTCAGATGATGCCTGCAAAGTTTAACTAAAATTTAGACCCCTTGAAGCACAAAAGACACACCCAACAATACTGTAGTCTCAAAACATGGGAATTGCTGCTTGTTTTGGCTATAAATTCTTTCAATTAAGTTCAATAATCTTACTGATCTTATCTTTTATTGGAAATCATCCTGTCATCTCAGAAAATATTATGGTTTCTACTTTTTCCAGAACAACATAGCACATTCTTTTTTTTACTTTCCTCCTAAACTACTACCAAATACTCATTAATAATCTTATCAGTAGGTTAAGACTTCTATAACAAAGTATGGCTAGTTATATTATCTTTTAAAAAATTTCCTTCATATCTGAAAGACTTTTTTAATCGATATGATATTTATAGCTGACTTTTTAGTTCATTGTTGCTCCACAATCTTCTACAATATTAAGAAATCTCTCTGACACTTAATTGTGTATTTTCCAGTGGTCAATATTGTGATTTATTGCCTTTTATAACCAATTGATTATTCTGTATCTTTGTGTAGTTGCCTTTGTGTTTTTGTTTCCATTTCACTGATCTTTTGTAAGCCGAGGTATACTTTTGCTATCCATTTTTTCCTTTTACTTAGAGCTAAAAGTGCTCCAGCCCACACTGAAATTGAAGGCAAACCTGTTATTGTAATTCTTTTTTTTTTTTTGGAGAGAAGGTCTCTGTAATTCAAGATAGCCTTGAACTGACTATGTAGTAGGCTGGCCTCAAACTCATAGTGATCCTCTTTCTTCAGCTTCCCAAGTGCTAGGATTATAGCTGTACACCACTGTGCCAGGCTGTATCTCCTTTTGTTACATCCTCAGCATATATGATATGTATCTAGTAGGGCATCTATTGAGTTGTGTTACTCTCAGATCTTCTAAGAGAACAAAAGGAACCTTAGGAACCTTAAAAAATTACTGTTTCTCCAGAACTAATGCTACTTTTTTTCTGTTGATCAAGCTCAACAATGTGAAAATCTGGACTTTCCTCAGCCACCTTCAAGCTACCACAAAAGATTCAGGCTAAGATACCTGAATGATAAATTTTTGAAGCATAAGTGGATCATGATTTATATTCCTTTTCAGTTGACAAACCAAGAGAGGATAGAGACTTCTGCATTTTCAAGGAAAATAATTCTGTGTAAGTGAATCTGCCTTAGTCCATGCTATCTACTAAAGAGTAGATAGAACAGATTAATTCTGGATAGAGATTAAAAACTCCAAATCTTTCCAAATTCCAAACCTCACCCCAAAGCTATAACTGAAAAGATTCCAAGTAATAAATTGTACATGTGTGTTGTGTGTATTACTGAAAAGCTATTGAAATTAACCATGATCAAGTAAATTAGCAAACCATAAATAAGGAAAAGCAAATCAGCAGGATAGTAATTATAACTATGATATTTTAAAGTGTAACAGGAGCAGAACCATTACTCAATTACTTGTGAAAACAGAATTATGAAAAACAGATTTTTCCTCTCAGTTTGATTCATATGGATTATGATTTAAACCAAGACTAAGTCTTTACCAGTAGTGATGTGAAATTAACTAGTACTTATATGGAAGATTATAGCAGGCACATAGTGTGTGAGAGATAGTAAACCAATGAACTAAGATATCTCTTGTTTCTAGAGCAAGCTTTGATGTGAAAGGCAAATGATAGGAATATTTAAAGAAATTAATAAAATAAATGAAACATAAATCATGAAAAGAGAAAGTCCATAAAACCAAGGCTGTTTCTTTATTAAGATCAATAGAATTGGTAAATTGTAAACCAGACTGATCAATAAAAAATGAAAAAGGGAAAATCACCAGTATGAGTAATCACCAATATAGTTAGCATATTGCAAATTTCTGAGTTAAGTTTTAGTACCAAAAAGAAGAGCAAAACAATGCTCCTCATATGTTCTGAATATTAATCCTTTGTCAAATGAGTAATGCACATATTTTTTTCTGTTTTATAGTTTTATCTATTCACTATTTTTTTATTGCTTTGCACAAGCTTCTTGGTATATCCCAATTTGCATTAGGAATAATTACATTTGTCTATTTTTAGCTTTTCTTCTTGTTCTTTTGTGTATTATTGAAAAAGTTATTGCCTCTGTAAATGTCTTGAAGTGTCTCCCCATATCTTCTCTGATTTCATACATTCAGTCCTTATGTTTAGGTAATTGACAAGATAAGGGTCAATTTCAACTATCTGCATGTGAATATCTAACCTACCCAGCAATATATTGAAGAGGCTGCACTTTTTCCAATATGTTTTTGGCACATTTATTTAAAATGAGTAGTCTCTAAGTGTATAGTGTACTTTCTGTGGGTTTAGTCTATTCCATTGCTTTTGTGGTGTTTTATGGTAATATCAGGCTGTTTTGATGATTATAGCTTTGTGATATGTTTAAAGACAGATAATGTTATACTTTCAGTCATATTATTTTTGCTCAAATATTGATACAATATTCAAGGTCATCTGTGTTTCATTATGAATATTAGGATTTTTTTCTATTTCTATGAAGAATGTTATTGGTTTTTGAGGTCTATTGAACTGAAATTTTTCTAAGTGATATGGGTATTTTGACACTATTGGCTCCTCTTATTCATGAACATAGGTAATATTTCCATTATTTAAATGTCCTCTTCAATTTGGTTCACTTGCCATAAAAGAAATGCAAATCACAAGGCACATTGAAATATCATATTGCCCCAGCTGAAATACCATTACCAAAAAGATAAAACATAATAAATGCTAGCAAAGTTATGGAGAAAAGGGAACATTCATCCAACTGGTAGGAATATAAGTTACAATAGCTACAGTGGAGAACAATATGGACATTCTGTAAGAAATTAAAGTATATCTAACATTCGATCTAGCTTTTTCACTTCTGTGTATACATCCAATGGAAACAATATCAACATATCATAAAATCACTTGCATGTGAATATATGCTGCTGTATTAGTCATGATAACTAAAATATTTGAGCAACGTAAATGCCCATAAAAAGATGGAATAGACAGAGGAAATAAGTTATATGTATATACTGGAGGAGTGATCAGCCACAAATAGGATGATATCCTGTCAATCACAGCAAAATAGATGGAATTGTTGAGAAATCTGCTGTAATTCTGATGGGGTTTCCTTTAAATCATTAGTTACTTTTGTCTAGCACATAGGCTTTAAAATTCTGTGCTTGTGTTGAATTTCTGCTGTTTTAATATTATATAGCATGGAGTTGTTTTGTTTCCTGATTATGGCTCTTCAACATCTGTATGCCTCACTTAACTGCATGCTAAATTCATTTTTCCATGTCTGGAATATTTTCTGCTATTACTTTAGTAGTATTGTGTGTGTGTGTGTGTATGTGTATGTGCACGTGAGTGCCAGAAATTGAACTCAGGACCTTTCACTTGCCACATAGGCACTAAACCACTGAACTATATCCCCTGCTATTACATCTGTAAACAATTTTTATGCCCTTTGTGCTTTCTTCTAATTTTTCATTTATTCCTATTACTCTTGTATTAGTTCTCTGAGTCATCAGAGAGCTGCTGGAATCATTTTTCAAGCACTGTTATTTTTTAAAGAATCCCTCATTAATTGATTATTGATTGCAGAGTCAGTAGGGGTGGGATGTGTAGTTTCTTCTGTGCTTCTGTGGGGCTTCCATTTTAATCTAAATCAAGATGACTCATGTCCTAAAGACAAGGCTATTCTCCAAAGTAATGGTCCTAATGCCTCTTTTATAATTTTCTTGATTTGCAGAGAAAATGTTACCAGAATGGTTCTAAGGGCATTGTCAAAGCTGAGATGATGTGCTAAATGCTCTGGAATATAGGATGTTTCACATTTCAAGGTTCTATTGGGTAGAAACTAAAAGACACACACACAAAGAATGTTGGAAGATGTTGAAGCTGGAAATGTAACATACATGCAGGGCTATGGCATGGCCAGGGTATGGTCAACATGAGCACAAAGAGACTCTTCAAAGAGCAAGACAAGGCCACAGCTAAGGACCCCTGGCCCCAACCCCAATTAACAAGATAGAGATTGTAGCTGCAGGCATTTCACTCCTGCAGTGAAAGTCAGCCAAGAGACTTTCTCCTAAGATACTTCTCTTAAATTAACACAAGATAGTTCTCCTAAATTAACACAAGATACTTCACCTAAATTAACATAAGATAGTTCTCCTAAATTAACATAGTCTGTTACTTGGAAAAGTCCTTGCTTGAACTACTCTCAAGGTCCCCTCAGTTTCCTGCATTTTCTACTTTATCCCCTTCCTCGTTTGAAAACTAAATAAATACAGGCCACCCAGAGACATTCCTTGTCTCAGCCCCTAGAGTCTCAAACTCTGTTAGAGTGTTTTGATCCTCCTGGAGCCCTAAAATTATGCCACTTGTCTCATTTATTTAAACCTTCACCATACACTTCTTTGGGAGACTGGGCATCTTGGTCAGGTCCCTGATTGTTGGCCCTCAAAAAAGAGACCAAATGAATGGATATGGAGAATATTTTCTTAAGTAGTGAGATATAGAAATATAAAGTTTGAACATTCTCTCTTTTATTGGATGTTGTAGTCAGGGATTGTGCATAGAACAATTAGAATCAAGATATGGAGTTTATAATATTATTTATGATGGTCACCCAGAGTTAGCACAAGTTAATGCAGGAAGTTTATCCAAAACACTAAAGATATAGAATATTTAGCCAAGGGCCTGAATCCAACAGCAATGTCCCACATGAGTCCAGATGAAAACCTAGAGCTCATGACAGTGCCTCCCATGAGTCCAACTGGAGGTCTAGAGCTCACAAGAAGGACTTCCACATCTGTTTTATGGATCCATTCTGGGAAGGCCCAAGGTCCACAGTAGAAGCCAGAAAGTCTATGCTAGCAGAGTGAAGGAGCTGTAAGGATAGGCTGAAGGTTTTACACTGGAGCTGAGAAGTCACACTCACAACAAAGACCAGGGCTGTCCTGAAGAGCACCACAGCCATCCTCAGTGACATGGAGACCCTGAGCTCCTCCAGTGATAAGCACAAATGAGTACATGTCAGGAAGCCAGCATGACAAGTTCATCCTGGAGATTAAGTGACACACATCTTCCTCTCCAGAGCCAAGAAGCAATGCTCGATGTGAGGACCAGGGCTTCTCCAGGAGAACCAACTGCTCCAACAGCAACACATAGGAGAACCCACAATTCCTCAACACCTTAATGCCCCTCTTCCTCTTTTCCACATCCCTATTCATGCTGGCAGCTTTCCTCAGGTGAAGCATCTATGTTCAGTGCCATGGTGATTTAATTTTGCTGGTGTTAAGTTGACCACCAATTTATATATATATATATATATATATATATATATATATATATATATATATCTTTTTTATTTAAAGAAAAAACAAAGAGGGAAGAAATAATACATAATTTTTAAAAAGCAGTAAGAAATTACTAGTTGATAATTACATATTTTCCTTTTAGAAGTAGTTATTCAAGTTACATAAGTAAAGCACACAAAGTGGACATTAAACAGTGAGACTGCAACCAGTTCTGTTCCCTTATCCAACAAAAACTTAGCAATATGGTTATCAATCTTACACACTTAAGCATACATACAGTTTTATCCTTTAGAGTGCTTTCTTTTCCTCTCTTTTTTTACAATAGCTATAATCAATTCTTATAAACTGTTTAGAAGTTCTATGCATGCATGAATCTCTACATGTATACCTATCCTTTCTGTATTAGAGGGAAAAACAAATCAAAACAAGATGACAAAGCAAATTCCTAGAAAAACATGAAATGAAAAAGTCATATAGAACCATAATACTAGGTGATCTACAGTAGTTACTATAATTGTCTATATCATCGGGCATAGTATAATTGGACATAGCAGTACATAACAATATTAATAAAAACAAAATAAAATATTGGAGACATTATATGACTTCAAAAGCAGTTAATAATCCAACCAAATGGGTATCCTGTTGAATCTTGTTGTGTTCAGAATAGTTGCCTCTACTCTCAGACTTCATATTATGAAACATACCAGATTCAAATAAAATCAGTCAAGACAAAACAGAATAATCAAACTGATATGGGTATCCTATTGAATCTTGTGGTCTTCAGAGTAGTTGCCTCTCTTGTCAGACTTGATACTATTAAGCATACCAGATTTGAATAAAATCAGTCAAGACAAGAGAATGACCTAACATACCAGATTCAAATAAGATCAGTCATAGTAAGACAGTGTAAGTAATACAGGTCTTCAGTTTAAGTTTATAGGAAATTAAGGATAGTTACTGTAGTATATCCTACTGTTTGGGGGATAGCTGTCTGTGCTTTCAAATCTAGTATGAGTAGACAGACTGGAAAAGAATAAAATCAAACTAAACAGAGCGATAAGAATAATATGGCTTTTAAATCCTGATACACTATTAATAATGTCCTCTGCCTTCCTTTTTTAGATAATTCCTTTCTGTTCACTTTCTCAGGGTGCTTTGTACATTTCGAGTTCCACTAATTCCTTTAGTTTTTAAATTAGGGGGCAAACTGCTATCTACCTAAGTGGTTCTGAACCTTTTTACCCCTGAGCTTGATCATGAACTGTATTCCTTTTCTTACTAAAGCCTCAGATTTTCCTTCCTTATAGCTGAGTAGTTCTTCACTGCACAAAAGTGTCATGGGTTTCCAACCTATCTGCAGCTGTTGGATAAGCTGTCCCTATTTCTTTCTGGTTCCCTGTCACATAGAGCACTGTTTTCTCACCTTTGACTTTTGGTTCATTAACCCTCTTTCAGGTTGACTGTATTTCCTATTCAGAGCATCTCGATGGACCCTATCTCCTGATCTACTCTGTCTGTGTTTCTTTTTGTTAGTGTATCCAGGCCATCTGTGTTAGAGATTACAGCCAATCTTCTCTGCCTCATCTCTGCTATGCTATTTTTTGTTGTTGTTTACTTTTCTTCTTCATTCCACTGCCTGTCCCATTCAGAGGCCTGTTTGCGATTGTTCCTGGAATCCTGGTGATTTTTTCTCTCTCTCTCTCAAATGTCCTTCAGTATTTTTTGTAGTGTTGGATAGGTGGTCACAAACTCCCCCAGTTCCTCTTTGTCATGAAAACATCTTGTTTCTCCATTAATTTTGAGTAATAGTTTTGCAGGGTACATCAATCTGGGTTGGAGGTTATTTTCTTTCCAGGCTTGGAATACTTCACTCCAAGCTCTTCTTGATTTGATAGTTTGTGTCAAGAAGTCTGTTGTAATTTTCACAGGTTTTCCTTTATAAGTGATCTGCTTCTTTTTTTGACCACTTTTAATATTCTGTTCTTGTGATGAATTTCTGGGATCCTGATTATTATATGTCTGGGTGTAGATCTGTTTGGTTTGTAACTGGCTGGAGTTCTGTATGCCTCATGTATCTAAATATCTTCTCCTTTTCCTATGCTTGGGAAGTTTTCCTTGATTATTTCTGTGAATAGCCTTTTATTTCATTTGTATTTGCCCTTGCTTCTTCACTCATGTTTTTTTATTCTTAAATTATAGATCCTCTTGTTGTCTTCTAGCTTTTGTATTGTTACTTCCTAGTTCCTTGTTATTTTTAAGAGATCGTTCCTTTCATGATCACACATTGCAAATCTATCTTAAAGTTTTGAAAGTCTATCTTTAGTTTCTGTCAAGAAATTTTGCCAGCTTTCAATGTAGTTATTAATTTCCTGATATTCTTTGGATGTTTCATGTATTCTAGATTTTGTTTATATTCTTCATCAAATGTTTCTCTCCTTTTTTCTGGGTTCCTGCATTCTTCCACCTGTGTCTTCTTGAGAGGTGCTTAGCATTTCTCTTATTATCTTCTTATATCTTGCTTCACTTGAGTTAGAATTTCAGATTTAAGTTTCTTCGAGGAGGTCATGAAAGTATTTCTTTATGTCTGTGGAGGCCGTGTCTGATATTGCATGTTTGCTGCCCTCAATCTCTTCTGTATGTACCTCTCCTGGATTTATTTTCCCTGGGTCAGTGGCTGGAGGCTTTTTCTTGTTTCTTTCTCTTGTCATGTTTCTGGTTTCTTTCAGACAGGTGTATGGTGGAGGTTTCAGTTCCTTTCTGTATTGCTTACAGTTTTTCTGAAGTGTGCTGGTTAGGGGATTGCTGCCCTCTCCTGTTTGCTGTTGACCTGTGAAGTGCACACAGGGGCAATGTGGGTTGGCCCCTCTCCTCTGAGCCAGTCAACCAATGAGTGCCTTCAGCACATTAGTCTGTGCCCTGCGGGTGTCACAGGTTTGGGACAGTTTCATCCCTGGCTATTGGGTACTGACCAGGGGCATGACCCAACCCAAGCAGATCCCACCAGTCTGCTTTGGGCCAGGAGCAGCTGACTGATGCCGCTGTGGTTGCTGGTTCAGGCCTGTCCTGCCCAACTCCAATATGTTGTCTAGCCGGTCACCCCCTCTGCGGGTCCCAGCACTCACCATGGGTCAGTGCAGCTTGCCACGGTGGTTCTGCTCCCTGTTGCAGCACATCCTCCCACCAAGGGTCTCAGGCTCACCAATCCCTGATTTCGGCAGGACCGCGACCTTAGCTTGTGAGTCGCCTGACTCCTAGACATGCCCACCATAGTGCGGGACCAGGTCAGGTGAGAGTGTGTCCAGCCCCAGCCCCCCCACCCACCCAGCACAGCACAGGACCAGCTCCAGCCCTCCATCTGAGTTTTTATTTTTCTTTCTCTTTTTCTTCAGTTTCTTCCTGGGTCATGAGAATCTCTCTCCTTTCATCTGATCATCTTCATGGTGTTAAATTCTAGCATCTGAGTTATTTTTCTAAGAGAGGCTCTCTATTCTGCTACCTATCAAGCCACCATCTTTTCAATTCACCACCAGTTTTTAATCTATAACACTGGATTTTTATAAACTTGATTGGCTTATCCATGCTGATTACTAGATACTGGGAAGACTTGGGAGATTAGCAGAAAGTTAGATAACAGCTATTCAAACAGAGAAAGAAATAATAAAATTTAGTGTTTCACTGAACACTGAGGTGATTAGAATTCACAATAATTCTTTCACAGTATATTTTTTAGAAATAACTGGAAGATGCCTTCAAAGTTTCCAACCAATAAATAAGGATAATGAGGTGAAAATGTTTATTAACTGAATTTTGGTCTATTATCTGATTGGAATAGCATATGTTTTATATAATGAACTATCACATCATTGTCCCCTCTACTTCTAACCATCAGAAATAGACTGCTTTGTTTCACAGGTCCTTCCATAGTCAGGAACCTGCCTTGGAGTCAAGGAAACATGGACTGAGTTGTTTTATAAACTGTCAGCAAAATTAAACCTCTTCCTCTTTAAGTTGTGAGTTTTGAGTTTTGTCTCTCAGTGACTGACTGAAAAGCTGACTACAACAGAAAACTGGTATCAAAGAAATGCGATTGTTGTGACTTTACCTGATCATATGGTTCAGACTTCGAAACTGGTTTGCATAAGAAATTTTAAAAGGTTGGGCGATTCAGGCAAAAAAATGGTCTGGAATACTGTAAACAAAAACTAATGATAGGCAGTATTGCTTGGAGAAGACAAGGACAAGATTTTGATAGGAATGCAAATAATGGGGGTAAGGTCAGGAGATTTTAGCTGAAAACAAGAATTCCATTGGCAATTGGACAAGAGGATCTGTATATTTTATTGCAGAAAATTTTTCAGTACTTTTTCCAAATTTTTACACTTTGTGGAACACCAAAGGGTGATGAACTCATTAATCTAAACCCAATAGAAGAAATACCAAGACAATATATCAAAATTCAGTGTGTAGTGTGGGTACAGATAACTAGTTTTAGCCAGATTTATGGTAAAAATCATGGCCAAAAGCAAAGCAAAAAATTTGAAAAACTTTATGTCACAAAAGGAGCCATGTATAAATTTTGAGTAATGAATATGGGGCTACTAATGAGATCCATACCATTAAAAGAAATCTAAATATTTTGTCCAGAAACAAGAAGAAAAATATGTTGAGGACATATTAGGAATCAGCAAAATCCCACCCACAGGAGGCTCAAGGATGCAAAATTGCTAACCTTTCATTTGAGAAGAGAGTCCTTGGGTCCCCCGTTTGAGAAAGGTCTCTTAGGCAGTTGGTTCCCTGAAATTCATTTCACAATGTTCAGCCATCTGGGAATTCAGAGGTTTCTGCCATAATGGCATACAGCGGCCTGGCTATAGCTTCTACTCACAGTAGACCTTGGCATTGTGCATAAAATCATGATTTTACTGGCATGAAGAATGCAAGAGTTGTGATGTCACAGAAGCATCAAGCTAGATTTCAAAGGAAGCCTGACAGTCCAGGCAAAGACCTCCAAAGAGGGCAATGCATAAAACCTTGGGAAAGAAGTGGTAGCTGAACTAGAGACCTCAGATATTTGGAGATGACAGGAATATGGAGTACGAGCTGAGGAAAGCTGAAGCCAATAATGGAACCAGCCCAAGAGAGAGGACTTGTGGGTGGTTATCGGGGACCTGGCCGAGATCCCCAACTGTCTGTTTGAAAATTATGGCAAGGGATGAAGAAAAAAGAGAAATTAATTTAGTAATTCATAAAAGAAGGGGCTAGGAGATCAATGCCTCAGAATGAGGCAAAACAGACTAGCCAGCTTCTGTCTATTGTTATCAGTCAGTACAGGGAGAAGGGCAAGTTGCTTTTCTGGAAGAGCATTTTTTAAAAATTTCAAAACAAGATAGGAGAATAACAATGTTATTACACATGTATTGTTATCTTTAAAGTAGTTGCTCATATCATAAGTCATAGGCAAGAAAAGTTGATCAGACAACATGTTCATCAAACTTTCTTTTCAATGAACTAATTGTAATTAGTAGTATAACTATTTTAATTATTTTTTGTATATATGGATTTTTTCCTTTTCCCTTCCATTTTTCCTCCTTTCTCCCACCCCAGTTTCTTTTTCCTTTTGAACAGTTTCTTCTCATTTCACTATATCTGTTCTACATGTTGGATCTTATTTTCTCTTTCAACTTCTTACACAAGGGAGACAACACAATTTATATGAATCTGATTTATTGTATTTGAAAGTATGATCTCAAGTTGCATCCATTTCCCTACAAATGCCTCAAGTCTATCCTTCTTTATAGTTGAGTGGTACTCCATTGTATAAAGCACTACCTCCTTTTTATTCCTTGGTTGATGGACATTTGGGTTGTATCCAAATTGAATTCAAATTGCCAAAATATAAACATGGGTGCACATATATCACTGTGGTATGATGTTTTTAATTCTTCTGGAAAGAGACCCAGAAAGAGAATAGCTGGGGAGAATGGGACCTCTAACCTTAGTTATTTGAAGACTAGCTACACTGATTTCCATAGCAGTTGCACCAATCTGCACTCCCACCAGCAGTGGAGAAGGGTTCCTTTTTCCCCACAGCTCCTCCAGCATATGTTATTTTTTATTTCTATGACCAAATGGGATTCATCCCAGGAATGCAGGGATATATCAACATATGTAAGTCAACCAATGTAATACATCATATCAACAGAGCCAAAGACAAACACCACATGATCATCTCAATAGATGCAGAAAAAGCTTTAGATAAAGTCTAGTAGTCATTCATGATGAAAATTCTACAAAAAACCAAAATAAACGGTATTTACCTCAATCTGATAAAAAGCCGTCTATGACAAACAGCCAACATCATACTAAATGGACAAAAACTGAAAGCTTTCACTATAAAATCAGGAACAAAATAAAGACATCCGTTTTCAGCACCCCTATTCAATATAGTTCTGGAAACATTAGCCAGAGCAATTAAATAAAAGAGAGAAATAACAGGGATCAGGATAGGAAAAAAAGAAGTTAAACTATTATTATTCTCAGGTGACATGCTACTCTACATAAAAGATCCAAAAACTCTACCCAAAGGCTCCTAGAGTTAATAACCAAATTCAGCAGCATAGCTGGATACAAAGTCAACTCACAAAAATCAGCAGCATTCCTATACACAAACAGCAAACTCCTTGAGAGAGAAATTCAGGGAACAACATCATTCAAAACAGCATCCAAAAAACTGAAATATTTAAGAATCAATCTAACAAAAGCAGTAAAGGATCTATATTTTGAAAATTAAAGTATTCTGAAAAAAGGAAATCAAAGAGTATATCAGAAAAGGAAAAGATATACCTTACTCATGGATAGGAAAAACCAACACAATGAAAATGACCATACTCTCAAAATTGTTATACAGATTTAACACACTCCCGATCAAAATACCATTAATATACTTTACATGAACAATACTGAAGTAGTGGTAGAATGGGCAAGTTCAACATCATAAAAGAAACAAGTTTAGATCCATCCCTACACATGGATACTATCTCTCCCCTTATTACCCTCCGCAAACTTCATTCTGCCCTGTGAGCATCACAGCACCATGAACCATTAAGGTCTCAACTGTGACTAAGAGAAAAAGGAGTTTCTACATTCCAGTCAGCCAACAAGGCAGGGCAAGGAGCATCTTGAACAGATTGTATGTCAATTTACAATTTGTGGTCCCAACAGGCTGTAAACACCAAAGCCATAGCAACAGGTGAACCTATGCCCTTTGGAACTTAGATTTTACCATGATTTTCACCACTGTGGGGTGGACAAAGAACTATAAGACTTAATGTTTGTCCTGCCGGTTTTCAGCCTTGATTTGGTCTGATTGTTTTCTATCTCCTATTACTTCTATTTGAAATGGATTTTTTTATCCTGTAATAGTGTAGCTAAAGATTGTATAAGGTTTTATTTTATTTGTTTGTTTTGTTTTTGATGTGTTTCTTACTTTTACAGAGGTTACTCAATAAGTTTGTCTTGAGTCTCAAAAGAGGATTTGATTTGGACTTTTGATAAACACTGAAACTGTTGTGACTTTGAGGAACACATGACTGCATTTTTAGATGATGCAGGAAAGTTATCAGAAGTGCATTATTGTCTTTCTTTGAAAATTGACTATGGTTTAAGGAGATGTGTTTGGGTTAAAATAGTAACAGTTTATCCTGATGTGTCAATTTCATTGTATTAAGAAATGCCTAATAGATTATTACAATAAGGTCCTAGTTACATCTATAATGTATCATGATGATATAACCTAGAATAATCTACATGGTTCTTCATTCATTCCTCTCTGGCACTGTGTCCCTACTTCACTTTCAGACGACCATGAAATGAGAAGTTTTAATTCACCATTCCCTTCCACCCTAATATTCCTGCCTTGGTGCCAACCAACCATACATGAAAATTGTCACAACTGAGCCAAATTAAATCTATCCTCTTTTAATTTGTGGGTGTCAGACATTGTGCCCCAACAACTGAAAATCTGACTAATACACATACTATACTTTATAAGTATGTTCAATGTTATGTGCTCATAAAATTAAGAAGAAAAATAAAAAGGAGGACTATGAAAACATTAATACAGAAATAAAAAGGCTTTGTCATAATTAACACATTTTACACAAGATATATATAGCCAAATATCCTTCACTAAATAACAACTTTGTAGCTAAAATATTTCCTACAAAGTATCCTCTAAAATGAATATAGCACCAATGATTTATTATGTAATATATTTTAAAGATAAGCTATTACCAAAATTTCTAGGAAAACTTAAGCAAAGTAAACACTTCTCAACTTACCTGAGAAGACTACATTATTATTTTATTAAACTGGACAAAAACATAATTAGACTCCAAATCAGTGAGTTTGTTTAACACTGACACACAATGCCTAATCCTTTGCAATTTAGAGGAAGAGAGATTTATCCTGACTCTCATTTTTACTCCATGGTTTACCAGCTCTAAGGCAGAAAGGGCATGGCACAGACGCATAGCAGAGGACCGTCACTCATGTCACGGCAGCCAGGAAGCCAAAAGTCAAGAGAGAAGCCTAAGAAAGAGGTATGCTCTTCCAGGTTACATCTTCTGTGTCCCACTTCCAACCATGTCCCACCTCCTGACAACACATTTAGCTCTCATCTCATCCATGGATCAATCCAGTGATGAGTACAGAGTACAATCACCTTGCAAAATCCATAACTCTGAACAGTTGAGGCTTTGGGGGGTATTCTAAGTCTACATTGCTGCAGTGACTCTTATGAACACTTATAAAATACTCTTCATGACGTTTATAACACTTTAGAAAATTTAAAGCATTTATAACATCAAACATTACAAAGAGAGAAAACTATATCATGATCAAATGATATGCTATGATGATTTCATTTAAAAAAGCACTGAAAACATTTTAACATTTGAAGAAACTTAGAAAGTAAAATCATGTAATCATCTCAGTATGTATTGAAGAAACCATTTCACAAAGTCCATAATCTATTTCTGGTAATAGAGTCTTTTTAAACTAGGAGTAGAATGGAATTGTCTAAATCTCAAAAGTCAATAAAAACATAGAAATGATGCACTAAAAAAAAAAAACCGCTGCATGCTGTCTGCTAAAATACAAAGATATGTGCTCTCACATCTTCTATTCAACATTATCCTGCAGTTTTATTCAGTGCAGTAAAGAAATAATAAACACTAAAAGACAGTCATATTGTATTTTATTTTATCTAAACACATAGTATTTTACAATAAGTCTTGAAGAATATTTCCTTGATATAGCATTGTGTATTGGAAACTTTTTTTCTTACAGAATTTCAAAGAGATTCTGCTGGTTTTTGGGCTTCTAAATTTCAAGTTTTATTGTTTTTCTTACATTTTCTTACATCTGCAAATTTGTTTTTTGCATTTTTTTCAACAATATGGCTTTAATGCTGAGTTGCTTGTAACAACTTATTTCCATTTTTATTTTTTCTGAGCATGTCCTTTTTCCTCTTACTTTAGTATTTGAAGGTTTTTTTTTTCTGACTGTAGCCTATATTATAATAGTCTGAATCCATTGAATGAACATTCTTTTTTCTTTGGATTACCTTGTTTCAATTGAGAAAACTATTGTCAGTCTTATTATTGCTTCTTTTAAAATAAACACATTACTTTCTCTTTTAAAGTTGTCTTCAATATTCTGTATGTTTGAACATATTTAATTTGATGTGCCTATGTGTATTTACCAAGGATTAAAAAAAAACATTTCTTAGGTTTCATAGTTTTAGTACCTTGAATCTGTGTTTCATTATAAGTTACAACTTGGGAAAATTTGGTCAATATATTTTGTAAAATTACTTTAAACTTATTCTCTTTTCTTCACTGTGATTTTATTTATACATCTCTTTGAACTTTGTATCACTTATGTCCCTTAGGACATTTAGATTATCTCCTACTAGACTTTATAGTTTTCTGTATCTCTGCATTCTAAATAATATATTCTGACCTATATTCTAGTACACTAATCCTATACTTTGCTATGCTTTGTTATATCTTATTAATTTTTGAACTTTATAGTTATAGAGTTCCTATTTTTGGTATATTCTACATATTTGCAAATATTATTAGATTTATTTTATGTGTGCACTAACATTTTAAAGTTTTATGTCAAACACCTCATTTTCTGTACGTACCATATATCTCTTTAAATTACCTTTTATTCATTTTGTGTTTATATTTTCATATTTTTCATGACATTTTATTTGTGACTATAATAGTGTAGATGGAAAATAGGGCTATAATATAGTTGTATATAGTTTTTAACAAATTTTGTATAGGAAGCTACAGTCGCTCACACTATCAGATTAGTTTACAAGAAACAGTTTATTCCTAGTTTATTCTTACTCCTGTTAGCTAGCCATAATGGATTAGGGTGTCTTTTTAATTTGTGAATGTTTTCAGATTGTGCTCATTTTCTCATTTTTTTGGATACTGCTATAGGACTTTGCATTTAACTCTAAAATAGCAGTGACTTCAAAGGTAAGTTTTACCCTTTTATGCTTTTTCTTTTATTTTTCCTTCAAATTTTTTTCACTTTTTGTAATTCATTAGTGGTCTGATACATTGAAAATATTTTCCAATATTTTAAACAGATTTTCTAACTTTCATAAAACAAATTGTCTGAGATATCTTGCCTGTGGATACCAGAGATAGAATTTACATGCAGTAAGTTGATAAGGAAGACTGACTTACTTTTGAAACATGATTGCTTGACACATTTCTTGACACACAGTTCATGCTTCTAGAAGTTAACATACAGCTCTATATGACAAATGCCTCATGCTTGACATGAAACCAGCAGCAGGCACAGTCCTATTACAGTGTATATAACAAAAAGTGTGAATATTTTGTAAATATACTTTCTCTCACTCTCTTTTTCTCTGTCATTTATATGCATATATATGTGTGTGTGTGTGTATCTGTGTATATACACATGATATATTTATAAACATATAATACGTTACTTGCTTTTGACATTGGACAATTTATTCAATATTTTCAAGAGTATATGTATGTAGATATACACATATAACTATGTATCTATATGGGTGTAAAATAACTATACCACTAATCTCTGTTAGTTCATCAAAAAGGACAGTTTTTGCTGTCACTGTGTGATTGTTTGATTATTTTTTATGTATAGATCTTATAACCTGGATGAGTACTTCTAAGAACCAGTATGGAATATACTAGTTAGTGCTGATTTGTTACTATTTTTTTGAAATGCTACATTATTTCTGTACTTTATTCTTTTTTGCTTTTGAAAATAAAAAAACCCATGATTTGAATTTTTCAAGTAATAAAAAGAGCATAGGATTTCTTGTAGAAATTTCTAGTTCCCTTCCATGCCCCTACCATCCCGCTGTCTGCCATAGGACACAGGACCATCAGTGGCACGCAAGGCCAGCCCTCTGAGCCCAGCCCTTCCACATCCCTGCCATCCTGCCATCTGCTATGTGACACAGAAACTCTAGCAGCACACAGCACTGGCTGAGCTGGCCTCTTCCATGCCCTTGCCATCCTGCCACTGCCCTCTGAGACCCCCACACCTCCTGGACCTAGTATTGCTGTTGATCTTTGGCTCCCATTCTTCCCCCCAGAATCTTGGACTGCAGTGGATTAACCATGCTATGTCAATGAGAGATTCAATAACCCCCTGATCCAAACAGAAGACCTCAACAGGCTTCTATCAGTGTAGTGAGTTTGCCCCTAAAATAGGAATAGTTTGCCATGTTTCATAGGTAAACAAGAAAAATAGCCAAGCCTCCTCCAGAAGTAGAACCTTGGTGAGTTTGGAAAGAGTGTGGGTGAGTTCTTCCTCCACACAGAGAACATCAGGTAGGTTTAGGAGGGTGCCAATAAGGCCTCCCCAACCTGGAGAAAATTAAAAGGGCTTATGAGAAACCCAGTGATACATTAGGGTCCCAGCCGAGACAAACACTATAAATGATCTGGTGACTCAGAACAACCTGAAAATACAGTAACAACAGAAACTAAGGGTTGATTTACATCAATACTCCTAGGTTTGTCAGGCTAGGAAGAATATAAGACTCAACCAACAGGCCCTGCAGGAGGAATTCAGGTGACTGGCCCACCACTTCATAGTGGCACCCAGCAGTTGGACAAACATCAGTATCAATCACACAGTAGGATCCTAAGATACACACTACTGATGGTCAGACTAGTGGGATTGAAAGACCAAATATTAGTCTGAAAAGTGAAAATGACAAAATGAAAAAGCAAGATCCAATCTCAAACATCTAGTCCATTAGGAGCAAGTAGAGGAGACACTGAAATAGAGAACTTCAAAAGTAACACACTGGAAATCTCTGAAAAGATGACAAGTGAAATAAAAAGACAAATCCATGAGGCTATATAGGAAATGAAATTAAAAGTAATCTCCCATGTAAAGACAGAAATAACAACCTCAGTAAAGAGTTGCTAAGCGCAGCTAGAGAAGAAATAGATTTAAAAAAGTACAAGAGCATGGGAAACTGGTTGACAACTTGAATGAACAGTATAGAAAAAAGTAGAATTCATGAAACAAACTCAAAGAGATATCCAACAAACAAAAATTCTATTGAAAGCTGACAAAACCATTTAAATGAAGCTGAGATTAGAATTTCGGACCTCAAGGACAGGATCACAATTAGCGACCATGAAAAGTTAGAACTTTTAAAAATAACAAAGTAGCATGAAATGATAATGAGGCAGCTTCAAGATGATGACTATTGAAACAATATAAAACTAATAGACATCAGTGAAGATGCAGGAGTCATGCAAATGACATAAACTATTCACAGAAGTAATATCAGAAAATTTCTTAAACATGGGGTAAAAAATATTATATGCAGATAAATGAGGCATATAGAATGCAAAACAGTCACAACCAACATAAATCTACACACAGACATGTAATAATTAAGACCCCAGACATACAACATAAAAACAGAATACTAAAAACTGTTAAGAAAAGACACAACTCACCTATCAAGGAAAGCCCATTCGAATCATGGGAGACTTTTAAGCACAAACCCTCATGTCATGACAAACTTTGAGTGAGGTGTTTCAAGCCCTGAAACAAAACAACTTTCAACCAAGATTGATGTGCCCAGCAAAACTTTCTTTCAAATTTACTGGAGAAACAAGATACCTCCATGACAAAGAACAACTGAAGAAATTTATGTCCACCAAACCAACCCTAGAAAAAGTATTGAAAGACATACTAGATAGAAATAAAAATGACCACAATCTCCAGAACAACAACAGAAAGAAACCACGAGGCAGGACATGCAATTAAACAATGGGCAAAAGCAAAAAACAAACAACTGAAACATAACATGGCAAAGTCAAGCCAGTACATATCAGTGATATCCATAAATATAAATGGCCTCAGTTTACCTATCAAAAGAAATATGTTGACAAAATGGATCAAGAAACAGGATCCTACAATATGCAGTATACAAGAAACACATATGACTCAAAAGGAACTCATAGATTAAAAGTCAAAGGATGGAAAACAATATTCCATGCAACAGGAACCCAGAAAAAAGCAGAGATAACTATTCTGTTTGCAGACAATGTGAACTTCAAACCTAAAATGATTAAATAGATAAAAAAGGTCACTACATACTTGTTAGTGGAAAAATTCAAGAGGAAGAACTAACAACTATAAATATATATGCACCAAATACAGGAGCATCCAACTATATAAAACAGATACTAATGGATATGAAAAACCAAATACACAAGAACACGATTGTATCAGGGGAACTTAATACCCCATTGTCACAAAGAGATAGATCAACTAGACAAAAAGTCAGTAAAGAAATAATAGAGCTGAATCATACCTGTGAGCAATTGGACTTAGTATATGTTTACAGAGTGTTCCACCCAACCACATTAGAATACACATTTTTCTCAGCTGCCCACAGGACATTCTCCAAAATAGACCATATAATAACCCATAAAACATTCTTAAGTAAATGCAAAGGGATTGGAATTATCCCATGCATATTATCTGACCATAGTGCAATGAAATTGGAAATTAATGGCAAAAGAAACAGCAAAACCTGCATAAATATATTGAAATTGAATAACAACCTTCTGAACAATCAGTGGACTACAGATGAAATTAAAGAAGAAATAAAAATAATCCTTACGACTCAATGAAAATACAGAAATAACATACCATAATCTGTGGGAGGCAATGAAAGCAGTCTTATGATGAAAATATATAGCAATAAATTGTCATATCAAGAAAACATAATGAGCCCAAATAAACAACTTAATACTACATCTCAAGATTTTAGAAAAAGGGCAAGTTAAACCCAAAGCTCATAGAAGAGAGGAAATTGTAACTATCAGAGCAGAAATCAATGCAATTGAAACTAGCAAAACAATACAAAAATGTAATGAATCCAAAAGTGGATTTTTTGAGAAATAAACAAAATTGATAAACCTCTGGTTAACCTTATCAAGAAAAAGAAAGAAAAAAATCCAAATTCACCCAATAAAGACGGAAAAGAATGAAATTACCACAGATCCCATGGAAATTCAAAAGATCACGAATTTCCTCTTCTCATATAGGATGGAAAACACAGAGGAAATGGACAGATTTCTAGGAACATATGAACTATCAAAGCGCAATCAAGAAGTTATACAAATTTCGAATGACCCAATTATCAGCTATTGAAATTGAAAATGTGATTCAAAACATACCAACACAGAAAAAACCAGGTTCTGATGGATTCATGGCTGCATTCTGTAAGAAATTTAGAGATTTGATGTCAATACTTCTTAAACTCTTCAATGAAATTGAAAGGCAAGCAATCCTCCCTAAATCATTCCTGGAGGCAAGTATTACTCTGATAACAAAATCAGAGAAAGACCCAACCAAAAAGGAGAACTATAGGTCAATCTCACTAATGAATAGTGATGCAAACATTCTCAATAAAATACTGGCAAATAGAATGCAACAAATCATCAAAAAGATTATACATCATGACCAAGTGGGATTCATTCTGGGAATGCAGGTATGGTTTAACATGTGCAAATCATAAATGTAATACACCACATCAATAGAAGCAAAAACAAAAACCACTTGCAATAGATGCAGAAAAAACATTTGATAAATTCCAACACTTGTTCATGATAAAAAAAGCTTCAGATACTCGGAATATATGGTGTCTACCTCAATCTCATAAAGACCATCTATGACAAACCAACAGCCAACATTATACTGAATGGATAAAAACTGAAACCTTTCACACTAAAATCAGGAAGAAGACAAGGATGTCCACTATCAGCATTCCTATTCAATATAGTTCTGGAAATATTAGCCAGAAAAATCAGACAAGAGAGAGAAATAAAATGAATAAAGATAGGAATGGAAGAAGTTAAATTACCATTGTTTTCAGATGACATGATACTCTATCTGGAAGACCAAAAAAACTCCATTAAAAGACTGATAGAGGTGAGAAACAAATTCAGGAGTGTAGCTGGATACAAAATCAATGCTCAAAAATCAATAGCATTCCTGTAACAAACAAAATACTCAGAGAGAAATTATGGAAATAGTGCCTTTCACAATAACATCGAAAAAATGAGATAATTAGGAATCAACCTAACCAAGAATGTAAAAGACCTATATGCTGAAAATTATATTACTCTAAAAAAGGACATTGAAGAGGATATTAGAAAATGGAAGGATATTCCTTGCTCTTGGCTAGAAGAACCAACATTGTGAAAATGGCTATACTCCTAAAACTGTTATACAGATTGAATGCAATCCCAATCAAAATGCCATTAACATACATTACAGATCTAGAAAAAATATTCCTAAAATTCATCTGGAAAGAGAAGAAACCTAGAAAAGCAAAGCCGATTCTGGGGAACAAAGGCAAGACAGGAGGCATCTCAATTCCTGAGTTAAAACTATACTACAAAGCTACTGTGATAAAATCAGCATGATACGGGAAAAGAAATAGACCTGAGGATCACTGGAACAGATTAGAAGATGCAAGCACAACTACAAAGACACTCAACCACTTGATATTTGACAAAGGGGCTAAACATGTTCACTGGAAGAAGGATAGTCTCTTTAATAAATGGTGTTGGAAAAATTGGCTCTCCACATGCTGAAGACTGAAACTAGACATGCCTATCACCATGCACAAAACTACAATCAAAATGGATCAAAGATCTAAATATTAAAACAAAAACCCTAAATCTACTGGAAGACAAAGTAGGCAGAAGTCTTGGAGACATAGGAATAGGCAGAGAATTCATGAACAAAACACAAACTGCACAAGAAACACTTCAAAGAATCAACAACTAGGACCTTGTATTATTAAAGAGTTTTTACACTTCCAAAGAAATCACCAACAGAGTGAAAAGAAAACCCACAAAATGAAAAAAATTTTAGCCAGCAACCTCTCAGACAAAGGACTTATAGCCAAAACATATAGAGAATTAAATAACATCAGGCCCCCCGACTTTAAAGACTCTCTCCAAAAATGGGCATCTGATGCTCTGGGCTTTAGCTTAGTTGGCTAAGGGCCCACCCTGGTAAACATGAGGTTGTGAGTTCCATCCCAGATGCAGCAAAAAAAAAAAAAAAAAAAAAGAAAAAGAGGGGGGGCATCTGAGACTAACACACATTTCTCAGATGAAGTCATACAAATTGCAAATAAATACATAAAGAAATGTTTACATCACTGGTCATTCGAGAAATGCAAATTAAAACAGCATTGAGATTTCATCTCATTCCAGAAAGAATGGCTGTCATCAAAAAATCAACTGATAACAAATGTTGGCGAGGCTGAGGGGGAAAAAGGAACACTGCTCCACTGTTGGTGGGAGTGTAGACCGGTGCAGCCAATATGGAAATCAGTATGGAGGTTCCTCAGGAGACTAGGATTGGAAGTTCCATTCAATCCAGCTATTCCACTCCTGGATATTTTCTCAGAAAAACTGAAAATGTCATGTCACAGTGATATATGTGCACCCATGTTTATAGCAGCAAATTTATAATAGCTAAAACTTGGAAACAAACAAAATGCCCATTAGCCAGAGTGGATAAAAAAGATGTGGTAATTTATACAATGGAATATTACTCAGCTATAAAAAAGGATGATCTTGAGGCCTTTATAGGTAAATGGAGACTATCCTCCTGAGTGAGAAAAATAAGAGTCATATTTATAAATATCATGTTGTCTCTCTGGTGTAAAAAGTAATACAAACTGTAGGAGTAATAAGAGCTGAAATGTGTAATAGCTATTATAAAAAAGAGGGAAAGAAAGTGCTCTAAAGGATATAAGTGCATATATATTTAAGAATGTTAGCTAGATAACTGTATTACTGAGTTTTTATTGGATCATTGAACACAACAGTTTACACTCTCATTGTTTGATTTTCCACTTTTTATGCTTTAATTTTGTGACTTGAGCAACTATTTCTAAGATAAAAATATGTAAATTATCAACTAGTGATTTCTTATCAATATGTTTTTTGAAATTCTGTATTACTTCTACCTTTTTTTCTGTTTTTATTTTTTCTTTAAATTAAAAAATTGAAATTTCTGGTTAAATAAAAAAGCAATTTAAACACAGTATCTTCTTATGTTATAAGTGCTTCTGCACTAATTTAAGATTACTTCTTTGATTGTTTTATCTTACATACTATATTCATTATTTTCATCTAAATAACAGTACTCCTTGCTGTCAAAAGTAGTCTGTCAACTAAGAATCTGACACATATCTGTTAAATAATAAATTTACCTAGAATCTCACGTGTCAGATATGAAAGCATTTTACACAAGATAAGGGGTATAAAATACATCATCAGTGATGTATCTTACTTGTCTCCATAAATAAAGCAAAAATAGGGCACTATCTGTGCATTGGTAAAACACAAACAAAAGCTAAATTCAGCAGTTTTGAGAAATTACAATAAATCCATTGCTTAATAGTTGGTGGAATTGAAATTTTCACCCACTACAAATGTTACCCATAATAAGTAAAATAAATACTAAGACACAAAGTCCAAAAGTATAGACACAATTTGACTAAGAAAATTGATCATTTTCTTTGGTCTTTGAAACAGTAACTGTCCATCAATAGTAATAGCATTAATAGTAATAGTCATCGTAGTCCTAGTGGTAGTGATAGTAGTAGTAAATATACACAAACATTCCTATGACCAAGTACTAATTACTTTTATATAATAACTCATAATTTTCCTCAAAGCCTTCTTTTATGGACAATAGAATAAAACTTACACTTCTTCCCCCAATAGATGTCCTGCTCAATAATCTATAAGAATACAATTTAGAAAGGACATTGAGTATCATGATAATGTACACTCTTTGCTACTAACCAGCCATGTTTAGCAGTTCTGTGATCTAAAGTTTCATAGTCATTGACTACAACAAAAAGTCAGGAAGGACTCACTAGTGTCCAATAAATCTTTACCATTTTCTTTCTATTCCCAAAATATCTGTTGTACACATACATTACCCATACTCACTGTGACCATATCTGTATCTTGATCATCTTCACAAAGGATAAAGGGTTCTCTTTGTTCTCAGTCTTGCTCTTTCTAATTCATTCTTCACCAAGTAACTAGATTGAAACATTCAGTAAATACTGATAGTGTCACTTTCTTGCTTAAAATGAATCTATGCCTATTCATGGTCTTAGAATATAGTGTAAACTCATAACTGCTAGGAGTTCCTTATAATAGATTTTCATTAGCAAGATTTATAGCTTTAATTCAGACTAGTTTTTGTCTTGCACTTTTTATTCATAACATATTTGACTTTTCCAAGTCTTTTTATCTGTCTGGCTCATCTAAGGTTGAGCACATACTGATCGCTACCCAGAATACCCTTTAGAAACAATTCCACCTGTTCCCCAAACCTATCCAGTAGCTACCTCCTAATCATCTATAAGCCTAACTCTAAATATGATGTCACTAACCAAGCTTTTCATGACTTCACCCATCTTTTCATGAAATAAACTGTCTTTTATATTTGTGTTTCTCTATTCCTGTTATAAAATATTTTGTCTGTTTTCCTACACCCAGCAAGTGTTATAGCATATTGTATACAAATAATACTGAAAAATCAGATGTGCCACAGAATCATTATTTCATATGGACCCACATGTCACATATTAACTCATTACATATCAGTTCTTGCTGGCCATGGTGATAACACAGCTATAATCCAAAAATTCTGGGATGATGAGGCAAAAAGACTGCAACTTTAGAGATCAGTGTGGACAACTTTGAAGATTTAACAAAATTTTGTTTCAAAATGTAATTTTAAAGATAGCTGGCAAGGTACATAGGTCATTGTGAAAGCCCCTGAGCCAGTACTTGGTACCAAAAAAAGGGAGCATTTAGTATTTCTTGTGACATCCTAAAATGATGAGGTAATGATACAGATAAAACTTTTAATTTGTCTTCTGATAATTTTCTCCTATGTCCACTTCCTTTTTTTGTAATTGATTAGTAAGGACAAAGATTAGGGCAAGGTGGAAGTTTTACACCTTAATTTGAATTGAAGAATGAGGTACCAGTCATGTGCCTCACTTCAACTTGGCTTGGGCAATGTGACTATAACATGCCCTGGATAATATCTGGAGATAAAAACTAATAGAAAAAAGTGGATAGCTATTTCTTCTCAAAGAGGTACCATACTAGACAAGGAAACTGACATTAAATTCATAATTACACTAGTCAGTTTACATATATACACTGAGATGTTGTGTTAGATGTCCATTAGAAAATCAGCTTCAGGAGGAAAGACTTATTTTGACTTAAGGTTTCAGAAATTTTCCGTCAACAATAAGCTGATGGAATTGCTTTTAGGCCCGTGGCAAGGCAGAAACACGGTGGAAGGATATGCCAGAAATAACCAGTTCACATACTGCAGCCAGAAAGGCGAAAAGGAGAGGGGGTGGGGAGGAGAGGTGAGACAGGGTTAGAGGGACAGAGAGAGAGAGGCCAGCTTGTCTGGCAGGATTTCTGGTTCTTCAGTTCTGGTTCTAACTTGGCCCCAGTAGATTGCATGGGCGCCACCACACACAAGGCAAGTTTCCCTGATCGGTGTGCTCTGCCCCTTCTCGGTCCCAGTCTTGAATCTTGTCTCGAAGCCCCATCACAGACTCACAGGAAAGTGCGCTTCATTAACGTCCAATGCATTTCTCAGTCAAATCAATTTGGCAATTAAATCTAATTGAAGAACAAGTACAAAGCTTTCAGGTAGAGAAATAGACTAGAATATGTAAAGATTCTAACTGAAGAGAATTACCACAGATCAGTGGAACTAAAAGAAAATGAATAAAAAGAAATACAGAGTAAAAATATATCAGTTTTGGAAAGAATTTTAAGAGTTTAAGGACTCATTCATGTATTTTAATGATGAGTGACAAAATAAGATTTGCATTTGGAAACAATTTACTTTTATTTGTATCTTGGAATTAGAAAAATCATTATTCTTTAACTTCTTATTTCTGTCCATTCCATTTCAGGAATAGAAAATTCAGTTAATGGATGAACAAATAGAATAACTATATCCTGTGAGATGTCATTATTTCCAAGGTTAGCTAGAAAAAGGCATTAATGAATTGAAATGAATTCTCCTCTTAGGTTTCACATAGGGTCACCTTGATACTCATTTTTGTTTTGTTTCAGTTTGGATTTCTTTTCTTCATTTTTGAAGTTATGAATCCTTTGAGTATAAAATTGAATCTTTACTGCTAGGCATACACAGTATTATGATATTTTAAAAAGGAAAAATCTTAGTTTAATATTGCAGGAAGAAACAACCTTCATGGTATCCTTAATAAAAAAGGGCTTCAGAGGTCAGTATTTTGTGTCAAACTTCAAAACAACTGTAATAAACAGAAACTAGATAGCAATATAAATACTATTCCTTAGGGAAAGTATATATGCTTAAAATAAAAATTCTTACATATAAACATGATATTTCAAGAGGCTTAGAGAAACAAGTATGATGAGCTATATACAAAGTAATTTAACATAAAGCAAATTTACTTAGAATTTACATTGCATTTTCTGTACTTCATAGTATTGCTCTGACACTATCTCCCTAGACTTTTAAAGCATACTATATTGCCTGGATCCTTCAGTAAACAGGGGAAAAAGAAGGTTCAAATTCTTTGTTTCAGATAAATGAATCTGATAAAATAATATATGTAATTCAATGGATTTTTAAATATAAAATAAAAGAGCTCAAGCCTAGTATCAGTAAAGTTTTAGAACTGTTTATATGTTATATTTTAATTATTTGAAACATGTAATAATTAAATATGTTTCAGAGTAGTGCAAAATAAAATTGCAGTGTAATGCCACTAATACATTTTAGCTTACTGCTAAGTACAAAAATCCATTATTACAATATATCTTGGTTACTTTTTTCTTGTTACTTGGTCAAAACATCTGACATCCAAAATTAAGGAAGGAAAGATTTATTTAGCTCACAGTTTGTGGAGGTTTTAGTCCATAATCAGCCAGCTCCAAGGCAGGGTGGTACATGGCAGAAGGGCAGCACTTCAAAGTGGCAGAAGACAGCAAAAGCAACAAGAGCAAAATAGGGGGAAAGCAAATCTCTTCTACTCACTTATATTGTAAGCAGGCTTTTTGCCCTTGCTTTAGTGTAGCACTCACACTATCTCAGTGCCTTCCTCTTGCACAGGCTCAGCATCTTTACAAGGAGAGGACCCTGGTCCCCTGCTAAGTCACTTAGTTAAATTTCTAGACTCCTCAAGTTGGCAGGATCTTTCAACTATTACACCATCTAACACTGCTAGTTAGAAAGGACACATGCTATAGAGTTAGAATTAACATTGAGCTCAATTTCCTCACCCTTGGAAAATTTAACTGATCTAGACCATAGTTTTTTCAATGCCAATTGCACTTGCTTCAGAGCCTTACAGTGCATATTAAAATTTATATAGAGAAATGATTAAAATATATCTTGCCCACAAAACAGAATAAACATTTAGGATTATTCCAAGAATTACATGGTACTGTCAACTTGAAGAATATGAAAGATTTTTTATAAAAGATGACTGATAAATAATTATCTAGAATTTAGGAAAATCACATGGTATAGAACAGTGATTCAGGAGTAAAAATTACAGAAGAGTAAAGTGAAAGACTTCCAATAGTAGGAGATTTGGCCTTCAGTGGTACACATAGTACACTTAAGGAGCTCTCCATGTTGGAGACCATGTAATAAAAACACAGACCTCAGTCTCTTATTGCTCTCCTTCTCTGTGGATCTCCTATCAGTACTTACTTTTGGAAAAATTAAATGGAAACTGGAGAATAAAGGCTGCACCTATTCAGCCTTTATAATTAAGTGTTCTGGATATAAAAGAAGCTAAAGACAGATTAGAGTAGAAGCAAATAGAAGATTGAATACACAATAAGTATCATTAATCTTTTAGCAAACTTTTTTGATTAGTAGAGAGATTGAATTTACAAAGTTGTACAATTGATGGATATTCACAAAGCAAATATCCAATTAAAGAAATAAAATAAATAAATAAATCTCATCACCATGGAGAATATATGACTATTTGTAGAACACAATCATTGGAAGTAATTTCTGCTATTTTCTGTATTACCATCTTTTGTCTTGAGCTTGAATAACCACTAAAACCTTTGAAAACTGAAAGAAATTGCACCTAGATTATTGACAGGGAACTCTTCTCTCCTATAGTGCTCCCTGTTTCTTGTTCATGCTACTTCAAGTTATCTGCTTAAAGGAGAAACCCCAAAAGGAGGCTAAACTCTCCATTTGCCAAGTGAAATGGGAAAATATAGGCAATTTAGTTATGCTCAGAATTTGAGGGAAGAGAGTGTCTCAAAATTATCTCCTTCCATGTTATAGAAGAACCCAAGACTATAATGCACTAATCTGGACAAGTTTACTTCTGAAGTCAACTAATAGGGGTTTGTTCAAGGTTTACTGTAAGGAAAGAATTTTCCATGTGGCAATCTATTAAGGGTGGAGCCCTTTTGGTCAGTCCAATGCACTGTTGTTGCTTCTGTATGCATACACATATAGTAGAAATTAACATGTAAGTTTGTACTTCTATAAGCATCAGAGGCAATATGCTGCATTCATAAGATGCATGCATCAAGAAGTGCTACTGGGACAGATAAGATTATTTTATTAGCTCCCTCTACTCCCTCCCATATGGCATAACACAATAAATTTGAAGAATAATGTGAATCATAGCTGTGGATAAAGACTTAAAGTCACCAGGATTCAAAAGAGGTACAGTAAAATTGCATTAGCCCTATGTCTCCATTAAAACACAATAGATGCTGCAAGTTTACAGAGGTTTATCACTGTCTAAATGGACTCCTTACTTATTACTCTTTTTTATTCCAACTGTTCCAGATATTGTGAGTGCAATTAAACCCATGTCACAAACTAACAGAACTCATAATGCTCTTTCAGTCATTGCAAATATCTTTCTAGTCCAAGGACAATTGATATACAACACTAATTCACATTCATGTGAAATGGCCTTGAACATATATTTGCATTGTATTTAAGAAATATCTAAATGACTTTGGCATTTGTCATAAGGTAGATGAGTCAAGATATATGGAAAAAGTCTCTCTCACTTCTTATGTTCAACAGTTTTACTATATAGCTGATACCATACTAGTTGATAAGTCAAAACCTCCAATACAAGGGTCTTGATATGATACATTCACCTATATACCAGTAGCATAACTATTAAACTTTGACACAATTAAGGACTTTGATGAAACTTCTTCATATCCTATAAGTAGATTCTCAATATATTCAGGTCTCTCCAACAGTCTATGGAGAGCTACTATCACATTGAGCCCCAATACAAAGAATAAATGCAGCATCTAGAACTAGAGGGTGCTTGTGCCTCATTTAGACATTCTACTTGGTCTTATTGGTTAATCTGTAAATTGGTATATTGCATAGTGAATGACATGCATCAGGAAGGTTTGGAAGCTGTACAGTGCTGCTCATTTATGACAGACAAGTATTCTACCACTGAACTACATCCCTAGCATCTAGCATACCAATTTTATTTTAATAAATATGTTCCCAAAGGACATTTTCAAACAAATATCATTATGTTTAATGACAATATGAATATCTTCAAGTTGTCTGTTCAAAAATTGTCTGTCTGATTTAATCCAATTCTGATAAAAATACCATTAGCATACCTCACAGATCTAGAGAAAACATTCCTAAAATTCATATGGAATCATAAGACCTAGAATACCAAAGGCAATCCTAGGCAACAAAGGCAAGGCAGGAGGCATCACAATCCCTGACTTGAAATTATACTATAAATCTACTATATTAAAATCAGCATGGTACTGTGGAAAAAAAAAACAGACCTATGGATCAATGGACCAGAACAAAAGATATACACACAACTACAAGCACACTTGACCATTTATCTTTGACAAAGGGCCCAAGCATATTCACTGGAAGAAACAGCCTCTTTACTATGCAGTCTGGGAAAAACTGGGTTTTTACATGCTGAAGACAAACTTGATCCATGCCTATCAAAATGCACAAAACTAAATCAAAATGGATCAAAGATACAAATATTAAGAAAAAAACACTAAATCTATTGGAAGAGAAAGTAGGCAGAAATCTCAAAGACATAAGGATAGGCTGAACAAACACCAAATTGCATGGGAAGTACTTCAAAGAATCAACAACTGGAATCTTGTCTTATTAAATTTTTGGTACATCAAAAGAAATCACCAATAGAATGAAAAACTCACAGATTTGGAAAAGAATTTTGCCAACTGTCCCTCAGGTGAAGGACTTTTACCTAGAATGTATAAAGAATTGAAAAAATAAGGTCCTCCAAATTTAAAGACCCAATCCAAAAACAGAAATCTGAGATGAATGAACAATTCTCAGATGAAGAAATACAACTGACAAATAAATATATGAAAAAATATTAAACATCACTGGTCATGCAAGAAATGCAAATTAAAACAACACCAATATATTATCTCACTCCAGAAACAATGACCAACTTCAAAAAATTAACCAATAACAAATGCTGGCAGGGCTGTGAAGGAAAAGGAACATTTCTACATTGTTGGTGGAAATGTAGACTTATAAAACCGCTGAGGAAATCAGTATGGAGATTCCTCAGAAACTAGGATTAGAGGTTCCATTTGGCCCATCAGTTCCCTTTCTCTGTATTTTCCCAGAAGAATTGAAAACATTATATCACAATGATATGAGTGCACTCACATTTTAGCAGCACTACTTGTAATACCTAAATCTTGGAAACAACCCAAATGCCCATCAATTGAGAAATGGATAAAAAAGATGTGGTAGTTTTATACAATGATATACTACTTGGCTATAAAAAATAATAAACTCAAGGCTTTTATAGGTAAATGGATGCAACGGGAAGCCATATTCATGAATGAAATAAATCATACTTGTATAAATACTGTATTTTGTCTCACTAGTGTAAAAAACTGAAAGATTAAATGAGATTGAAAAGTTATGATAGATATAGTAAAAGAGAAAGAAACTGCTCAAAGGGAAATAATATTTTTTGATCAATCTTGCATGCCTTTATCTGGTAGCCAGAGCAACTACTTTGAGGATTTCAATGTGCAATATAGCAACCATTGTTGAATTACTGTCATCTTGTTTTAAAATCTCATAGTGCCATTTTTTTGTTGTTATTGTCCTCATTTTGCTTATGCTGTTGTTTTTTGTTTGTTTGCTTCTTAATTTTTCTAGGTTATTTTTTTCTTTAGTACATTTTATTTTTTCTTTCTTTACTGTAAAAAATAAAAAGAAACTTGTCTGTCCAAGTTTTTGTGCATTTTTTATTGAATTATTTTCTTGAAGTACATTTTTTAGAGCTTATTTAACAGCAAGTTCTTCAGCATAAAATTCAGACTCATTTCCTGATATTTGAGAACTTTGAATTTTAGACCCAAAGCTAGAAAAAAATGTTTATTTTGAATATTCAGCTAAGCATAATTTTTTTAACCTGTACAGTTGGATTTCAAACTTCAGTGACTAATTTTGTGCAAAGCAATGCCTTTAATATCTTTAATTATTTTGGGTATAGCCTTGATCATAAGCAAAAAAGACAGTTAATTAGCAGGAAAAGGGTCCTGATGTGTACTTCCAACCTTTATGATTTTAAATTTATCATGTTTTTTAATCTTTGCTGTAAAAGTAAGTCATTTTATACTTCAAACCAAAACCCAAAATCATTACTTCCTTCCCAAATGATGACAAGAAATTGCATTCATTCTAATACCTCCTGTAAAATTTCACAGACACATGTAAATTTGTCAGGAAATATTCAGTTTTATTCATGTGTAATATCAAAAATTATTTTAATATGATTTAAATATTTTCAAAGTAGCTTTGAATGAGGGAATAGTCACTATGAAACATAGTATAGATTTGCCCTATGCAATACTAAAATGATTTGGAGAGAAAGAGATTGTAAATTCAGTGGTTTATAATGCAAAAGGAAGGAAAGATTAATCACACAAAATATATTTGACATGTCCTATGAAGGATATTTGAAACAAAAAAATTCAAAAATATCATTAAAATTTCTGTTAATTCAAGAGAATTGCAAATTTAAATGAAATACGTTTATTCATCTATCAGTCAAATGAATCACACTCTATATATCTTAGTATAAATAATGTAAAAATTTAATATATCTAAAGTTTTAAAATTAATTGGTTTCCAGAAAATCTTGATAATGTGTATTAATAACAAAACTCCAAATTAAAGCTCTTAATAAATCTAATTCTAAGAACTGATACATGAGAATATTGGAAGCAATTTAAAAAGATATGCATAAAAAGTCAACAAAAGAGTATTGTTTACTCTAGCCAAAGTTCTCTTTCAAGACTGAGTTAATTAATTAATTTTATTTATTTCCTTAGAATCTGAAGTCATTCAAATAATGATCATTTATATTTTCTAATAATATATCAAGCATTTCTTAATAACTAATAGAGGAAAAAGTTTTTTAATACATTAGAACATTATTAAATTTTTATGAAATAAATGATGTGTATATGCCTTGAAAACCCATTATGATATACTAAAGAATCTTAATTTTCTGTTTTTCTGTAGAGGGATTATGGATTAGATTTTTCCTTACAGGTTCATTGCTTCACATAATTCTACAATAATCTTTTAAGGTTTGAGCATTATTTCATTTTATAATCCAAAAAATCTGTTCATAATATTTAAAAACAACTTTGAAATAATTATCCTAGGGTAAAGAACTAATTGTATATCAGAATATTTTCAAGAAGATATGAATGACTGTATCTAAAGGTTGATTAAAAGTTTTACTTCATAAAACTAAAATAGGTTTTTACTGTAGATTCTTTTGATTGTAAATTCCAAGTCTAAGTTAATTTATGTTTACATAATGTATGTATGATTTATACTTATCATGCTTCTTACACAAATACAAAATTATATTCATATTTGTACAGATGCACTTGATTGTACAATGCCTATTTTACAATTGAAGTTATTTGTCTTAGTTTGCTTGCATGTCATAGCATAGCTCATTCATGTCAAGTTGTTTAAAGGTGGGAACAGATCCTAGAATTAATTGTATTTTTCTATGTTACCAATCATAATAGTCAATCATTAGTCAAAAGGCAAAAGGTTAACTTCACAAAACCAAACACTTTTTTTTCCCTTAGTTTTCTGTTAGATCCAATTCTAGAATGTATCCTGGGGCTGGGGATTTAGCTTGGAGGCATAAGTGCCTGCCTTGCAAGCATGCAGTTGTGAGTTCGATCCCTGGTACCGATCAAAAAAAAAAAAAAGGTATAAAATAGAATGTATCCAGCATACAATAAGTACTCAATAGTTGCAACAGTAGTGAACAGTAAGTTACAAAATATGAAGCAAAATAAGATAATCAATGATTCTTCACATGCTCAGACAAAACTGTTTTACATATCTGTATTTCAATCATAGTTTACCAAGAAACCAGTGAAATTATATTTTCTATTGGAAAACTTTAGAAGCATTTCCTCAGGGTTCTAACTAGTTCATATTTAATACCACCATTAAAATTCTACTTTAAAGCACAGTATATTTAAACAACTTGGCCTTTGGTAAAATACAAACTTTGGTTGCAATGAGAATGTGTTCAGTAGTTGTCTTACTCAGAGATTATAAAGCTGAGAAGGAAAGAGACAAGAAAGCCAGTGATATTGTGGTGCAATACAACTTACTGAGGGCAACTGAGTCACATTATAAAACTGCCATTCAAATTCGGACAAGAAAAACTCATACACTGCATCTAATTTTTCTCTGATTTCAGTTTATGGGAGGAAATCCTGTGATGCGGCACCCTTTTCTGTCCATGCCGCGTCCTAGTCCATCCATGCCTTGTGACAATGGCTTCTCCAGGAAAAGGACGCTGCATGTGGGAATTGGGCTCCAGGATCTTGGATTGTTTTGTACTGATAATTGTAATTTGTGTAGTTCACATGTGTATGTTTTTATGTAATGCTCAATATGGAGTCTAGGGTGGAGACTCCAGGGGGGTTGCTGGAGGCCCTCTAGATAACCCCTTTGTGAGGACTGATTGTGGGGTTTTGCCTTCTGTGAATAATGTGAGAGAGTTTATGTGGGAGCTTTGGGTGAAAGAGCTCATGGAGGAGGATTTACAAAATTCCTGTGAGACAACTGGCCTGAGACACTGGACAGGCAGCCAGAGACAGGCAACTAGGACACATATGTTACGCCACCAGCTGCCTAAGACAGGCACAGGACCAATTGTTGTCCTGCAGGCCCATGACGGGTAAGGCCTGGTTGGGTTCATGTGAAGAGTCCTTGACCTAAGACAGGTGCTGTCCTCACAGGGACTGCCACTCCCATAAGTGATAAAGGAAACAATGTAGGGAGCGGCATGATAGTCTCACACATCTCTTCCTCCTGCGGGCATCCAGGTGCATCGGCTTACATTTCCCAAGCTAACTAAATAACAAGGTTGAGATGTTAATTGATACCTATTGCCCTGAGCCTGGGGCGCTTCCTGCTTGGAGTTGAGGTCAATTAAAACCTATTGTTTAGGATTGTCCCTGCCTGGCCCTAAGCCTGGGGCGCTTCCTGCTTGGGGCTGGGGGTTGCTGCCAAGGTTAGCAAATATATATTCCAGCTTCTAAAACATAAAAGGGGATTCGGATTCGCTCACAGACTGGTGTGCAGTGTCTTCTGTCTCTCACTCGCCGACTCCCTGTCTACCTTTGGGAAACCCTAGCCCTGCTGCAGCTGGACTCCAGCACTGTGACAATCTTTATTAAGAGCCAACGTGTTAAATTACCCTTTTATATTTGCATAAGTAACTGGGAAATATTTTCTCTGACTTTTTTTCAGTAAACACTCACATATTGTGCACATTTTAGTATTAAGTATAATACTTTTGTTAAAGATGAACATATTAACAATTATTCAAATGCAAATCAGATTTTTGAGAATAATGACATCATTTTTGAAGGTATATGGATTAACTTCTACTTCCTTCACTGTTCATGCATTGATGTTCCAAACCCCAGTGTAACTACATATAGAGATGGGACCTCTGAAGAGATAATTAAGTTGAATGAGTGGGTCTCTAATCGTATAGGACTGGTGTTTGCATGCTCAGTGTCTGTGTTATCCCAAAAAATCATATCCACTCTAGTTTACACTAGCCCAAACATTATTTCTGTTGAGTCTTGGTCACTGTGACCTTTGTTCATAGAAGAATTTGCTAAAGCACAGCTCAATAAATTGTCAACAACTTGGGATCAACAACTGGGATCTCATATTACTAAAAAGTTTGTGCACTTTAAAAGAAATCACCAACAAAGTGAAAAGGAAACCCACAGAATGGGAGAGAGTCTTAGCCAATAATCCCTCAGACAAAGGACTGTTATCCAGATCATATAAAGGACTGAAAAACATAAAGCCCCCCAAATTCAAAGACCCTCTCGAAAAATGGGCATTGGAGATGAACACACTTTTCTCAGATGAAGATATACAAATGGCAAATAAGTACATGAAGAAATGTTCACCATCACTGGTCTTTTGAGAAATGCAAATTAAAACAGCATTTAGATTTCATCTCACCCTGGAAAGAATGGCCGCCATCAAGAAAACAACTGATAACAAATGTTGGCGATCATGCGGGGGTGGAGGGGAGGAAAACTTCTCCACTGTTGGTGGAAGTGCAGACTAGTGCAACCACTATGGAAATCACTATGGAGATTTCTCAAAAAACTAGCATTGGAAGTTCTATTCACTCCAGTTATTCCCCTCCTGGATATTTTCCCAGAAAAATTGAAAACATCATGTCACAGAGATATAGGTGCACCGATGTTCATAGCAGCACAATTTGTGATAGCTAAATCTTGAAAACAATCAAAATGCCCATCAACCACAGAGTGGATGAAAAAATGTGGTATTTTTATACAATGGAATACTACTCAGCTATAATAATGGATGATCTTGAGGCCTAATGGAGGCAACTTGAAAATGTCCTCATTAGTAAAATGAAAAAGATTCACGTGAATAAATATCACATTGTCTCTCTAGTGTAAAAAATAATACTGATAGAATAATGGGATGCAAAAATTTTAACAGATATTGTGAAAGTGAAAGGGAAGGAAAGTGCTCTAAAGAATTTAATGGTATGCACAGTTTGTAAGATAGATGACCATATTACTGAACTTCTGTTGGAACATTGAACAGAAGGGTTTTTGCACTGTCAGTGTTTGAGTGTCTAGTAACTATGCTTTGATTTTGTGACTTTGGCAACTAATTTTTAGGACGACAATGAGTAATCATCAATTAGCAATTCTATGATGATAATTGTTTTTAATTAGGCATTGTTCTACCATTCTTTTCTGTTTTTCTATTTTCTTTTCTTTCTTTCAAAAAATAGAACAATATGCAATATAACAATCATTGTTAAATTTCTTTCATTCTGTTTTGAAAACATACTGTTATTGTTGTGAGTTTGCCATTGTTGTTTATGCCTTTTGCTTTTAATTCTTTTCTGACTTTTTAAAAATAAAATTAAAAAAATAAATTCCTAGATTATAACTGAAAATAAATAAAAATCATAATTTTATATAAGTATAATGAATGCAAAGTTTGAAATATGTGAAAGTTCTTTTTTGTAATTCAGTACATACAAATATTGAATGTATCTCTGAGAAATATGGAATCTCCATTATAATTTTTTTGACAGCCATCTTCCAAGGGTTAAATACCCATAAAAATTGTGATGTTTGATGCTCTCTCATGGCTGAGGTTGTTGTTTGTGCCTGTTATGTTTTGATTTGTTTTTTCTTTCTTTTTTATTTTATTATTCACTTACATCAGGAATTTAATGAATTTATTTAATTTTGTTAAAAAGTGACTTTAGTCTTTGTTGATATTCTATTTTATAATTGTTTTCTACCTTATTTATATATTGTTTTATCTTTTTAAATTTCCTTCCTTCTTTATTAATACATGGATTTGGCCTAATATAAAAACACCATGTTGTATACACAATTAATTTTAATTAGAAAGTCATCCAGTATAAATTTTACTTTTACATATTTTTGTTGGAAAACACTTATTTTGCTTTCATTTTGAATATATTTGCTACATTTCAAGTCTGTCAGCATTTATTCTGCTGGACTCCATTTTTACAGTGAGAAATCAATATTGATTGCCATTGTTTACCATTTTAGTTTCACTAAAACTTTTATTTCTCTGCTACCTGTTAGAATATTCTATTTATCTTTAATTTTCTTGTGCAGAGGTTACATGTAATTTTTTTTCTTTCCTTTGTTGAGGCTAATGGCTGTATCTCCTTAAGTAGGGAAAATCCTTTAAATACTGATTTTAAAGCCTCTTCTTAAAGAAATTTAATCAAATATTTGTAATATCTTTGCCTTATGCCATGTGATCCTGATTCATATATCCACATATTAATTTTTCTGTAATTTTATGTGGCTATTTTTGAATCAAAATAATTCTTCATTCAGTGATTGTGAAAGGAAGAACAGCATCCTAGAAAACACATCTTAGTCCCTGAAACCCGTACATGGAATACATAACAAAAGACTTTACAGATCCAAAGTTATGGACTTTCATATAGGAAAATTATACTGAGCAATATCAGAGTCAATCTAATCACAGGAGCCATTAAAATCAGAAAGAGAAAAATCAGGCAGAAGGAAGATTCTGCTAAAGATATAGCTAATGTTGAATAACTTTATGTATGAACAGGATTTGACCTGGTTATAGCTGTGAAATATAGACACTTAGTGGGCCAGGCAGAGAACTTTAATTTCTATGGGCTACAGCTTTCTAACAGCTATCAGGCCAATATTCACTTTAACCTACAAGTTAAATAAAACAAGATATTATACACAAATCCAGGCAGATTACATTTTGGGCACAAATAATCTCATTTACTGAAACTAGATGAAGAATTCTATAATATGAACATTGCAGAACTCAGGTGTAATTCAAAAGAAAATGTCTGAAAGAAGAAAAAAAAGTCATTCAAAACTTCCAATTGTTCCTATGATAATTTTGAAAATGCATTTTTTAGATAAAATTATGTGAGATACACAGGCAAACAAGGAATTTGAAGCAAGGCTTATTTTGTTCTAGTTATTTTACTTCCAAAAGCTAACTTAGTTGTATGATATCTGCAGCCCCTGTAGATAAAATCTGTCTAATAAGTCCCTGATATAAAGTAGTAATATTTAAATATCTTGTGCACATTTTCATGCAAGCTTTAATTTATCTCTGGATTGCTTCCAATACCTAATACACTGCAAACAGCTTTTGTACTCAGCCAGAAGAAAGGTATGGCTTGCAGTGATCTATTTTACCATATTTGTGAGTTTATAGACAACTGTCTTGGTTACTTTTCTCTTTGTTGAGACAAAATGCCTGACACTCAAAGTTAACAAAGGAAAGATTTATTTAACTGATACTTTGTAGAGGTTTCAATCCATAGTCAGTGGCTGCAAGGAAGGATGGCATAGCAGAGCAGCAATGCAGAGGAGAAATAGTCCATTGCAAGCAGGCAGGAAATAGCAAAACAGCAAGCAATGAAACAGCAGAAGCAGCAAAAAAGTAGGGAAGCAGCAACAAAATAGTGAAGCAGCAGTAACTTCTACTTTTTATCACTTTTGGGCTATCCCTGTCCACCCATACCCAGAGTGGGTCTTCTCACTATCTGCACCCAGAACTACATTAAGCCAATAAGTGGGCTATTTTAGTATCACACACCCTTAATCCCAGCATCACATCCTACCTATAGCCAAATTGAAAATGCCCTCCCAATGAATGCATTAGGCTGTGGGTGCATATCCAGATGTACATCATAACATACAGCTTACCCAACTTGAATATTTTCATTAGCACACTCTCCCTCATTTGTAGTAAAAAAGAAAAAAAGTTAGTAAGTGCATTCTTCACTGCATAACTTTCATGGGAAGGAAATCAAGATAATAATAAATAAAAATAGGATTTGCATTTTCCTGGCCACTCATTGATTTAAGATATTTTATTTAATATGTGGTAAATGTTTAAATAAAAATGCAGTGGTTCCTCAACTTACAAACTCAATTAGTTCACAAGGGCTGGTTGTAACTCAAGTTGTTTGCAATTCAACACTATGTTCCCAATAAGAAATAATGCAAATAACCATAACTAAAAACTGGTCTAAGGTTATCCACCTCTGTGTTTTTTAAATACTGTTTTGTAGTATGACATGATATTGTCATTAAGCAAGTAAATGCAAAGATTGGCTTTTTCTCTGTCTGGGCAGCTCTTCTCTACAAACGTTCACAGTTCTGTCCACTTTTTCAGGATTGCCTTTATTTCAAAAGAACTTTGCTGCACTGATTGATAATATTCCCCCTCCTCTTCAGAAAACTCAGCTGCCATTCTCTGTGGCTCAGCTAGAGCTTGCTGAAGTTCCTCTGTAGAAAATTTCTTTGAGTGTTCTTCTACCAGTTCTTCAATCTCACCACTGTCTACCTGCAAGTCTATGGAATCTGCTATAATGAAAGTCTCATCAACTACAGGGTTATTTGAAGGCTCAGGCTCCTCTACACAGCTGTCAAAGACTCTCTCCTACATAATTTAATTTATTTTATTTAAAGAAAAACAAAACAAAACAGAAAGAAATAATACATAATTTTAAAAAAACCAGTAAGAAATCATTAGTTGATAATTACATATTATCCTCTTAGAAGTAGTTGCTCAAGTTACAAAAATAAATCATAAAAAGTGGACATTCAAACAGTGAGACTGCAAACAGTTCTGTTCCCTTATCCAACAAAAACTTAGTAATGTGGTTATCAAACCTACATACTTAAACATACATGTAGTTATATCCTTTAGAGTACTTTCTTTTCCTCTGTTTTTTACAATAGCAATTGCATACCTTCCTATATTTCTTATTACTTTTTACACTAGACACACAATGTGATATTTATAAATATGATTCTTATTTATTTCACTAATGAAGATAGCCTCAAGTTGCCTCCATTTGCCTATGAAGGCCTCAAGATCATCCTTTTTATAGCTGAATGATATTCCATTGTATAAAGATACCACATCTTTTTCATCCACTCTGCAGTTGATGGGCATTTTGGTTGTTTCCAAGATTTAGCTATCACAAATTGTGCTGCTATTTTAGACCACACTTTCTTCTAGGTCTTAGAGAGCCACTATCACAGGATATCCCAAGTCTACCCAGTTAAGAATGTTGTAGTGTTCCTTCCAGAACTCTTTACAGGTTAGATCTGTATCTGAGACTATCTGGAAGTGTTTAAGTTTCTTAGTGTATAGCTTCTTAAAATTAGTTATAACCTACTGGTTCATAGGCTGCAGGAAAGGAATTGTTTTAGGTGGGAGGAACTTGACTGAGAGCCATGGGAATTCTTCAGCCAATTCTTCCAAATCTCATAGGTGAGCAGAATCATTGCCTCTAATCAGGAGAGCCTTGAGTGGTGAAACTTCTCCTCTAGAAATTTCTTAATAGTAAAACAGAAAGCTTCCCAGATCCACTCAAGAAAAAGTACTGATGTTACCAAGGCTTTTGCATTAGCTCTTTATATGACCCTTAGCCTATTCTTCATGACTTTGTTTTCTGAACACTCGAGGGTTCTCAGAGTGGAAAACTAAGAAGGCTTTATTTGAGGTCAACACTCACCTTTGCACACAACAATAAGTTTAGCCTATACTTTAAGGGCTTGTGGCCTGGCACTTTCTTCTCTTCCTGAGCATCATATGTTCTCTTGGGTATTTTCTTCCAGAAAAGGCCAGTTTCGTCTCAGTTGAAAATTTGTGTCAGCATTTTGAAGTAGTATGTGTAAGTTTCAGCAGCCCTTTTTATCAGGACAGTGATACTATTCATAGTTATGCTATTAACCCCAGTTCTCACTTCAAAATTATGAAACCAGTCCTTACTGGCATGAAATGTTTCACCATTATCATTTGTTGATGGATTATCCTTTACAAGATCCATATTTATAGCTCTAGCTTTTTCACAAATTGTAGAGTTAGGCAATAACTTGCTATTTGCCTTCTTTTATCCACACTGATAGCCTTTCTACCTCATCTAGCAGTATTGATCGTGCTTACTAATTTGAGCAACACCTTCAGCAACACTAGCTTCCTTAAGTAAGTCTTTTATGTATAAAATTGTTGAGATGGTTTCAACATATTTGTGAGATCAGTTACATGAACACTACTCTCATGGTTCTCCACAATTTCCTTCTTTTTTATTGTGATTGTTTCCTTTACTTCCATAGCTTTTTTTCTAGGTTTTTCTTTTTGAGGCTAATTTGATACCACTAATTACAAGGATTATATAAAATCCTGACCAAAATCATATACCCAAACATACACAGCTGGGCTTAGACTGACACTTATGTACACTTACATAAACGTTTTTGTCACTGTGAGTCTTTGTTTACAACCACATAAACAGCCAGCATTTGGGTTGTATCTCAAGACTTCAGTCAGGAGTTAAATCTAAATTTCTTGTGATACCTCAAGTTGTGGTTATGTGAGGCCAGTTGTAACTTGAGGGTCTACTCTGTGTGTTTTTAAAAATTACAGCAAAAGATGCCTTGTCATTGAGAACCATCAGATTACTCCCTCTCACTTCCAACACACCCCATTGTTCTTGCCTTTTTCTGAGACAGTTCTCAATGTTTTGTGTGTGTGTGTGTGTGTGTGTGTGTGTAAGTACCTTTTTCTAGCTGCCTCGATGCTTGAATCAATTCAAAAATTGTTATGGTAACTTCTGTCAAATAAAAATATTGCTATGTCTTTGTCCATGTTATTCACTGCATATGATACCACATGACTCCCAGGCCTCCCCCAAAGTCGAAATGATCCTCACTGGTAAACCTTTTCAATCTACTCAGGATAGTGAGACAGCTACTCATGAGAGAAAACTTCTAGCCCTGCTTCAAAAGTGGTAAGGACATTGTGTTAAGTATTCTCCAGGTAAGGGAGAGGGTTTTTTTTCTTGGTACCAGGGGATTGAACCCACAACCCTGGGCTTGCCAAGCAGGTGCTTATGCCACTGAGCTAAATCCCCAATGCTTAAAGGTTGGTGTGGACTTCTAAGGCCAGGGAAGGCTGAAGGAATCAGTGTAATCATAACATGGTCAGTCAGTGTGTAGACATTGACAACCAAGTTACTGGTCATATCTTTTTTGTTGTTGTTGTTGTTGTTTGCAGCAGGGATCAAACTCATGACCTCATGCTTGCCAGGCAGGTGCTTGTGCCATTGAGCTAAATCCATGGCCCCATAAGGGTCAGTTTTTAAAGGGAAGTAATGGCAATGTGTCTTTCACTGTGTTTACTTTTGTTTCTATTTAAGCATTCATGGTATTTTTTATGACACCTTGTATATGTAGGTAAAGGATGAAATTCTGAAAAGTAGTTGCCAGTGCTTGAAGGCTTTCATGGAAATGAAGGATACAAAAAGAAGGAGTCCATCTTCTCCTGCAGAAAAATAGTATTTTAGATAAGCATTCAACTCTGATAAATGGAAATTTCATCTGCTAACATATAGAGCACAAAGGAATGAATTTATGGGAAGAAACTAGGCACTTGATGAAGTCTCTGTGTCACTGGATGCAGTAGTGTTGTGCTACTGTGAGATTTTCATTATGTGAGAAAAGAAATTATCATCATCACTTAAGCCAAGTTGATTTGAGATGTAGCTGAAGTCACCTTACCTGATATAAACAGTATTTTAGTGCTTTCTTTTTCATAAATACCATGTCAATCTATCCCATTCAGTACTTCACTAGCCAACATTTGTGTTTCATTTTATAAATCCTGCTAAAATTTGGGGGAGAGCACTGAAAGATGAATGGCTTCTAATAATAGTGTACTAGATTTTTGTACAAAACTACAGAACGATTATTGGAATCTGCTGACCAGTGTTCACATAAATGTTCACTGCCTATTTGAAAACAATTAATTACTTTTCTGTCAGAACCCCCTGTGCTATAATAACTTCAGTTTCTTTAAGATTTATTCATAAATTTTATCTCCTTTTATCACTTTCCACATTATATTGGGAATGTTCATTTTCTCCATATTCATTTAAAAATGAGAACATTGGAAGAGTACTGAAATAATCTAAATAACATTTCTGATCAATTTCACCGTAATCTCAGTTTGATAAAGGAAAAATAAAGATGCATTGCTAGTTATATATATATATATATATTGAAAAAGAATGAGTAATCAATTTTCTGTGAATTAAAGGATCTACTTATTTACCTATGGGAAAGAGAAATTAGAATTGACTTTTGGTAGAGAATTATGGCATGAGTTTATCGAGTGAATGGCCTTTAAAATAAAGCTATTAAATAATAAGTAATCTCATTAAAGTGAGACTATCAGTTCAGTGACTTTAACTCTATCATGAAACATTACTTGTTCCACATTGTGAAGAATAGTTTACACACTTGAGATAATAGTTAATGATAAAAATAGCATTTGTTTACTCATTTTATCAATTTGAAGGAAAATAAAAAGAGATTACAATGTCATTAAATATTTAAGAAAATGTCCATCTTCAAAGTATCAATAATTTTGTCATTCTCACATAAAATGTGTCATCAGGGCATGGTGGCTCATGCCTATAATCCCAGCACTTGAGAGGCTGAGGCTGGAAGATTTGTTGTGAGTTGAAGACTAGCCTACGTTACAAAGTGAGCTCAAGGTCATACTGAATTGCATAGCAAGACCTTTGTCTCAAAAAAGACAAAAAAAAATGTGTTTCTTATTTTATCTCTCATGTGGAAACAATTTATTACCACACATCATATTTCATATTTTTGTAATATTTAGTGGACTTTGTTGAATTGTATTTATTAAGAACTAAGAAATAAATCTGCAGGGTATTTTATATCTAGTTAACTAGCTGGATATACACATAAGTTTATCTGTGTGTGCATACCAAAGAATAGAGAATTTGAACATTTTAACACAGTGTCCAAATAAATGAAAACTTCCAACTTGATCCCATCTCCCGATGTCCACTAAACAGTATAGTGCTGCCACGAATCAGTCACTGTCCAAAAGCCTCACTCTGAACACACGAAAGATGTTTTGGGAACCATTTTAGATTTAAACCTATCAAACATACTTTTTTGAATCTAGGAACTCACACATGCTAGGCAAAAACTCAATCACTGGACTTCACATAAATATTTCAGTGAAGATGATTTTAAATTTGAAATTTTTATCCATTGAGCTGTCATTCAGATATGGAAGTTCAGTATATATTTTCAAATATTTTAAATATTGTATTTTATTTGTGCTTTCTTAAGAAGCTTTTGTACTTACCAAGATAACAAAGAAATATTCCAAATATGGGACATAGGAAATTCCATGAGAGTGAAAGTAGAGGAAATTCTGGAAAGCACTCCCCACTTTTTTTTTTTTTTTTTTTTTGGTACCCGGGCTAGAACTCACAACCTCATGCTTGCCGGTAAAGTGCTTATGCCACTGAACTAAATTTCCAGCTAGGAAAGCCCCTTGTGCTCATGTAGCAGGAGAGCCACCAGGAGCAATCAGAGGGCCCCTGGAGGGCAGTCCCAAGGTCAGAAAACCCCCGATGTGCTAGAGTGCACAGAAAGTATTAAAATATATTTGGCAGATCTGTTTGAGCAGTCAGGGGGTAAATCTCTATAAACACATAAATATTAGCAAAAGAGTGCATTTATTCCAGAATAAAATAAATAATAATAACAGACTGTCACTCAATTTAGCACAGAATTCTTATAAAATAATTATAATGTAAAGCTTAGTCTCCATTTAACACAAATAATGATAGAGCTGCACTATAAGCCTGGAAAAGAAGAATAAGTAGGAGAGGTTGTGTAAAACAGCCATTTATTAAAACAAAAATATCACTAGATGATGTCTAGAGTTAATGAAGATAAAGCATAGTTTTAAAGGTGAATATATTTTTTTGGAAATAAAGTGATACAGACAAGAAAATAACGTAAAGGCAGGTCTTAGATACCAGGTGGGGAGAATGCAAAAATATCTTTCATATAAAATAGCTTATTTTAACAAGAATGTATATAGAACAAGTTGCAATTTACCAGCAATAGTTTAAACTATTTTGTCCTTAAAAGGATTCATTCTGAGATTAGGATACTGCTATATTTAAAAACTCTTTGGTTATTAGCCCTAAATCCATTTGCTACCTCAATTCTTCCTTAACATGTAACATGGTATATAGCACAGATTCTGTGTATTTGGATATGGATATCATTAGGGATCCATTATTTTATTTATAACACGAGGAGAAGAAATAATACCTGACATGCAAAGAAAGACTATGGAGTTAAAAATGGGTCTTGTTACAGAAGCTTTATTTAAAGAATGCTCTCACTCAAAGAATATTCTAATAGGGTAATTTCAAGGTTTACTACAAAACGGTGAGAGAGATACTTAGGAGCAGTTTCAGGCATTGTCAAGTTTCTAAATCACACTTGATAGGTGGCCTTCAGCTCTAAATGTGTGGTGTGCTCTGCATAAATAATAATAAAAGTCATATTTTAAGCTTAATGCAGTATGGAAAAATGCCTTTGTGTCCTTGATAAAGCACTAGGTGAAGGCATGTATAGAAATAATTCCTGATTTAGATGTGAGAAATAAAATTGTAAGTGTGTATTGCAGCATAAATCTGATTATAAAAATTTCTTGGTTTTTATATACAGAATTTTAATGTAAGCATATTTTTGTGTATAACATAAAGTAGATAAATTATATCAGCTATGGCATAAGAAAATGCATTTTAAAACTGTTTTGTGCTGCTATTTATCATTCCAATCATTATTTCTTGATGCTTAAATACTGTGGTTTGTAGTACTCAAAAGTCAGTAAATGAAGTTATCTTTTCAAGAATAAATCTTTACAATGTTTGTTATTTTTCCTCTATGTCTAAATAAGTTTTAATTCCTATGTATATTGCTTGGGTGAATTTGGAGAAATAGTTTCACAAAACAATATTATTATGTCACATCCACCTACAGGAACCGTTGAGCTTTTCATGCATTTCTCAGTCCTATATCAGTTGGAGGACTGACTGCAGTAAACCATGAGATCGCAACCACAAGTAACAGAGTTTTGCACGTTCATTTTTACCTGAGGGTTAAGAAACTGCCACTTGTAAGTCTGAGAATAAGCAAATTGTCAGCTGACATAGGCTGGGGTAATTGGAAAGACTTAGCTCTGGTGGTTAGCTCTTATCCACACCAAACGCAGGCTTGTAGACACGGCAGTAGTGTAACGCATTGTGCCAACCCATTCAAACCTCTTCTTCCTTCATATCTAATTATACTGATCAAATCAAACAAGACTCTTGGCTGGAATCACATGTCAACAGCTAGAGAATATCATAGAGTCCACATCGAGTTCACTACAAATAAAGTTACAAGGCAAACGGCATGGAGAGAGGGAAGCTTAAAGAGCACTCCTCGTGAGGAATGTAGTCATTATGTACTGAAACTTGTGCTAATAAAAATGAAACACTGAGGAAAAGAAATCATTGAAATATACCTGTAAGGCATATTTCAATGAATTTGTGGTTATGCAAATTAGACCAGCTAAAACTTCTGTATGTGCAATTATTTTCATTCAACATCTTTCTATAAGTACACTATGAGAGTTTCCATGGATTTTTAAGTACCTTTTGATGCAGTAGAATTAATTTATCTCTTAAATAAAAACAAAAGAACCTACTTTAAAGAGACAATGGGAAGAAAAGTGATCGTTTCTTACATAGAATCTGTGTCTCACACATCTCTAAAGCCATTTCATGAGACAGCGGAATGTGATTACAGTATTACATGCTCATTCTTTGAAAACAGTAAAAATGAAATCAATCCAGACAAGATCACTTTTAATTGCTCAAAATAGATACACTTGTATATATTCAGGAAATTTTAGTGTATTTAACTCTAGACTGATTATAACCTGGATTGCTTTAATTATAGAAATCTATGTATGTCACAGATTTGGGGATGGAAAAAACAAAAAGACAAAATAATTAAACATCATATTCTACTTAAAATGTAGATGTCAAAGTCATGGCCCCCAAATAGCATTAAACATTCTGGTGCAATATAGTCCAAGCACATAATTCTAACAGAAATATACCTGAACAGACATTAAGTAGGGGATAATAACACTCAAAGATCATGAAGTGAAGACAATCACTTTGAATTTATGGAACTGTAATTCCTCTTGTCTATATCTAACATTTATTGAGCATTTACTACATGCTATTCCAGGTGTGTACAACCTTGAAACTGCAAGTTACTTGATCTCTTTTTTTAATGCTAAAATAAAAAAATACTTAAAGTTATGTTGATTATATATGTTAACTCTACTGTACCATTCATATTTGGCCCAAGATAATTCTTCACTCAATATGTCCCAGCTGTCCAAATATTTGTTCACCCATTTCTCAACCATTGCTCTAAAATAACGATTAAACTTACTTAAGTACTTTAGGTATTGTTTTACTATACTGATTAAGTAACTGAGGACAGGTTAGCTGTTTGCTCAAGATTCAGCATTCTTTGCCATTGTACAATACTGACTTTCATTTATGTGTCCCAGTAGTGCCAGCTTTTCTGTGTCTTCTATATAAAGTCTGGGTCCTTGTTCCACAGAATTCTGCCCAATATTAGCTCATGGTTTTGTCTTGCTTTTGTACCTTTACTAAGAGCAGTACTGTAAAATCCAAACCCCAAATACTTTTGGAGGATAGTGTAAAGCCAATGAGTTTATTCTTCGGTATCAATGAAACATGATCCAATAAAGGGAAAGTTTTAGGTGCTTCTAAAAGATGTACCTTTAGCTCTGTTTTAGAAATTCCTCCACAGAACCTCGCCAACTTTCCTTTCTTGCAAAGCAAACTGAGGAATATATAGCTTCAGCGGCAGTGATGGAAGGTATGAACTGTGCTGCTCTGGTACAGTTAGGGCTAAATAACTGATTTCAGAAACGTTAATGCTGTTTTGCTGAGGTTGTTTCTTGGTTTCATCCTCTCTTAAACCCTATTCATAAAAGACTAATAAATGTCACAATGCATTATGTCTCACTTCACTCTATCTGTGTTATTTGAGCCCCCTAAGAAAGAAACTGCATGGTCTTAGCCTCTTGTTTTACTCCTAAAACCAAAAGTAAAGAGAAATATTAAGTGGAAAATAATCTTTCAAATGCAGTTTGTATTTATAAATTTAGTACCTCAAATTCCTATACTTCTCTTTACCAATAACTTATAGAACCCTTCAGAATATGCATAAACTAAAACAAGGATTTAATGGTGTTTTTATAAAACCATCCAAATAATTATATGCATCTTTCCTATGCTTTTTGTTTATTGCTAAGCTACACTAGTTGTTGTTGCTGTTAGACCTAACTAGACAACTGGTTCTGAAACTTTGCCCAGTTTATACCTGAGAATATTACAAGTAAAATATTTCATTGTTACCATACAAAGTACAAGTTCTCTTAAGTCATCATGAATTGCAATTCATGCAATTAATTTAAGCATGAATAACAGCCTTGAACATGTAAATACAGAACAATTAACATTCAGATTTTCAAAAGATGATAGTTCTATTAAAAGAATATTTATTATAAAACACAAAGTTAACAAAATGTATCAAATTTGTAATTTCATTAATCTCTCCTCTCTCTATATTGTGTTCACTTCCCCCTTAAAAATAGTCCCATTCCTTTTTCATATATTTCAAAATTTTAATTCTTTTTTTTTACATTTCAATAGAAATATACATATTAATTTTCACTTTGCAGAAATAGCATACAGATTATATAAGTGATTTTCATAGCTAAACATTATTGAAAAACAGATAAGCAGTAATCTTGATAAATTACTTTCCAAAATCATAATACAAGGAAGGTGATAGGATGGCAGAAAGTAAAAGAAGTTAAGGGAACGCTAGAAATAGGCACAAAAATTATTAACTTTTAACTGCAAAGGTATTTGAATGTTCTGTAAAAAGTAACACTTATAGGTTAGTGGCCTCAAAAAGCAAATGTAATTGAATCAGCATCCTAGAGCTCTTCAAGTAGAATTACAGATGGAGAACTTCTTGTTCTGGTACAAAGAAGATTGGTAACTGTGTCCTGTAAACAGAGTTCACGTCATCTTTTTCTCACAGGATTCATAAGGCTTTGTCTTCTTTCACGGCTAAGTTATTCACTACTTTGTCTTTCTTCTTTACCCTTGCATGCCCCACCGCCCACCCCCAGTTTCTAAAGACCAATTCCCTCAACCAAATGTATAAAATTAGAACCTTTTTTTGTTCTTATGCCCAGCACTTTGGACGTGAGCCCCACTGAGTTGATGTGCATCTAAAATCCCCATAGGTCTCTTTGATCTCTAGGATTCTTCAATAGGACAGAAAAAAGTTAAGGGAACGCTAGAAACAAGCAAAAAATCATTTTCAAATGAGAATTACAGATGGAGAAGTGCTCCACAGAGAGCTGAGACAGCTGTAGATTAAATCCTCAGTGCAATAAGAAATAAGTGAAAAAGCCCTCACAATATGATATCTTTTGGACCCACAATTTCTAAACCAAGTTTACATTTCTTGTACTAAGTCCCTATAATGGTGGTGCCCCTAAGAATGTTGTAGAAACAAATAATAAATTTCCTCTAGCGGAATGTGTCTTGGCTTTGTGTCTTAAATTCATTTTGCCAATAATTTTTGGGACAATGTCCAGCACAAATATAATCAGAGACACAAATAAACTCCACTATATGATAAAGAGTCAATCCCTGGGATAGTCAAACTAAAAGGCAAAATTCGAAAAATAATTCAAGTTTAATTGAAAGCTTTATGTGAAGCTACAGACTAGAAAAAGCGACGTGACAGTTTACAGTCTCATCAACCGTGGAGAAGGTTCTCTTTTTCTCAGGCTTGGCAGCTTTTGCTATTTGATAATGGCCATATTTCTGGAATAAGATTATATATCATTATTGTTTTAATTTGCATTTCTTCAATGGCCAGAAATGATGAACTCTTTGGAGATTAGTATCAAGCTTCCTCAAAAATCTAGAACTAAAAATTTCTTTGATCCAGCTATTCCCCTTCAAGAATCTTCCCTAAAGATTTAAAGTCATTATGTTACAATGATACATGTATACTTGTGTTTATAGCAGCACAATTTATCATAGCTAAATCTTGTAAAACTTGAATGCCCATCCACAGCAGAAAGGGTAAAGAAAATTTGGTATAAATGTATAATGGACTACTATTCTGTCATAAAGAAGGATGAATGTAGGCATTTGTAAATAAATAGATATAACTTGAGGCCATCACATTCAGTGTATTAAATCAGATACATTGCAGTATTGCAGTAGGGAGATCTTTTTTCAAATATGAAAGAGAACAAAAATAAAGAAGAGAGAGGGAAGAAAGGGACACAATTTTAAAAAGAAAGAATTGAAGAAAAAGTGGACATAGACCTTTTTCAAGTGGGAGTTGAAAAGTTAGAGGGACCATGGTGGGAGAGAGGGGAAGGGAACCAGAAAGAATTAAGATATGCTACCTACACTGTACAAATGACTCACAATAAATTATTGAGTACTGCAAACATTTGCTAATAAAAATAATTTAAAAACTTTTTAAAAAGAAAACGTGTAACAAAAAGCAAAATAGTTAAAATTTTAATTAGAATTTGTATAATGTGTATAAGATACACTGCACATAATTGATGATGCAATAACTTAAAATATAGATCAGAGTAAAGAACACTAAATACATAATTTATGCATAAAATTTTACATACATAGATATATAGACATACACATATATAATAGTACATATACATATATATGTTGTCTATAATGTTGTAGCTTGTGCATATCTTCTAAAAAATCCCTTCAAATCATACTTAGTATTTGGTATTACATTTATTGTCATGATTATAAATTATAGTAATTATTATAGTAATTATCATAGTAATTATTTCTGTCATCTTGGTAAATCCTAGTTTGCCTACATTGATGGGAAAATTTATAAAAGTGTATGCATTGCTATATTCCCAAAGGCTTTCTACAATTTATGAGTCTCTAATTTTAATGTATAGTTATCCTAATTATTTTTGAATTTACTTTGCTTTTACAAATGTGTGACATTATCTGTTACAGATCATATTTACAAATAAATGATTTTGCAACTCTTTTTTTTCTGTGACCATGGCTTTGGCAGTCACTTCCATATTTCACTATTTTTGTTTTCTCATATTTTGAGACTAATCTGTCATTTCAAAAATAAATTCATACTATGTCAGGATATATTAGTTTCTTAAACAGTACTCTTCTTACATCTGACAAGTTATGGAAGTGATTTTTAGATCACAAAATTTACTGTGATACATAGCCTTCTTTTTTGTAGCCTACAAAGTGATATAAATATTTAATAATATAAAATGTTAGTCTGATAGTAAAATTATTGAAATATTTCCCTTCCCTGCAGTCACTGATATTTCACTGTAACTTCTCATGTTTCCTATCTAGAAATGAAACCTCTATTCTTTTTCTGCTTTTTAAGTCCAAGTTGGCATTTGATTTCTCTTGACACATAAAATGCAGTCTCAAGAAGTCTTGCACACCTCAACTCATTCTGATGGAAGATTGATCCAGCCACTATGAGAAGATGAGAAGCAGCCCAGGCCAACCAGCTGTAAGATGAGAGACTAGGTATTTTTTTAAAAAATCAAACTCATTATCTCACACTCTTAAGCAAGCACAATGAGAGACAATGGAGGCTCCCACTGTCTCCCAGAAGTTAGCCAACCAGCAAACATCATGTGAGTTAGAAAACCCTACAGCAGGCAGGCTCCAATCAAAGTGTCATCAGACCACAGATGTGTGGAGAAGCCAAATCTGGATCAACCAATCCAACTCCAGATTTCAGAATTTCCCAGTACCCTGAGATATATATCCTAAAATTTTAAGCAATTATTTACTGAAATTATACCAATAAAATTATAAAAATATATATGTATCCTTGTATACCAAATTCTAGGATAACACAATGAATCTCCTAAAAATATGAATTGATACCATATGAATTCAAATCTAGTAAGTAATGTGCCTCTTTCTATCAAAAGGCACTTTGACATGTATTTTCTTTATGTAATTTTTTGTTCTATTTAGTCTTAAGATTTTTAACAAAAAATATTTCCATATCATCCCCAACTATCCTATAGCTATCATCATATAAAATTATCATTTTTATTTTTCAGTAGATTTATAATTCTACTATTATAACTCTAACTTCTGACTCTTCTTTGCAAAATCTATTTGCTAATATTAAATTTTTTTGATATATAATCAAATGAGTCTTTCTGAACAATATATATTACTATAACCAATAATTGAGGCAGAGTGTAACAGTTTAGATCAGGTTCTAGAATTCCACATTTTTAGAAGGATATTATTTTCTCTTTTATCAGTCAATTCATTGTAATGATTGACCTATATTATGTAAAATCAAAGCCCAATAGAGTTAATTAATTTTAAGAGTTCTAAAGTTGATGAAGTCTTTCGACTGAATTTTCCTTGAAACTCAGTGCTCTTAAATATTTAATGCTTATTTAATATTAATCCAATGAGTAATTCATGAGCATTAAATATTCAATGTAAAGACATATTAAGTAAAATAATACTGTTATTTTCTAGTTTTAAAAATGTTTGTTTTTCAGTTATTAAAAAAATTATATAAAAAACAAAATCTACATTTTCAAGACTCTTAAAAACCACACATTGTGAAAAACCTTGGTATATTGTTTCTATTATTCACTTAATTGTGTTGTTAAATAATATTTTGTGTATTTCCATTGACCTCTATAAATAAAAAACATTTTATGTTATCATTGGATGACAGAAATGGAAAATGTATTTTATTAGCTCATAGAATGAATAAGTTAGAAGTTCATATCCTGTTCTCATTTGAATTTCCCTCTCTATGGGCTCCCTTTCTCTTTCTCCCACTTTTCTCTTTTTCTCTCCTTTCATGTTTCCTATTTTCTTTTACTGGAGGCTAAGCAGTAAGACAATGTAGTGGTAATATTTCACTAAATTTAGTAGTTTGAAGACCACATAACAGATAAACATAAAGTGTTGAACAACAGAATCAATAGAAATAAATACAGAAATCTTGAGGCATGGGTCAGTGGTACAGTACTAGTCTAGCTTATGGAAGGGTCTGGATTCGTTTCCCACCACACACACTGAAACAAACAAGCAAACAAACAAAAATTGGAGTTTACTACACCTAAAGTGTGTTTTTCTTTTTTTGTCAGTACACATTAGATATGCATAATGATAGCATTCATCATAGGAAATTCACGCCAGTGCATGATATATTTTGCTTCTTCTTTTTTTCTCATTCCCTCCCCTTCCCTTCAATCCCATTTCTCCTCTTTATTTACAGAAGTTTTGTTACAATTGTTTTATTCTATTCTTTTTTTCTTGTCCCTTCAAAACAGATTCTGAGACACGTCTTTTTCAATACACAGATGAAAGCATTTAAATGTCTTGTTTCATTACAAAATAATTGAGTTGAAATGGTAAATATGATAAAGACACATATACATACTTTGCTCAACAGCATTTGATCATTGTTTTCTAATGTATGAATGATACATAAACAGATACAAAGATGGATAGATCAATGGACACATCAATAGATAGCTTATAGAGGTATAATTAGCTAGCTAGCTAGCTAGATCACTATCATAGATGGGTCTCAATCTTAACTGTATAGCTTGTTTTCCCTTTTGGAAAAGCTCTCTTTAGATCACCAATTCTATTTTGCCATACATATATAATCACATGCATGCATATTCAAAGGCCTAAATTAAGGGTGGTAAAAGGATGTTAGCTATGAAGAGCCATTCAGTTCATATCAGTAAGGCTAATACTGACTCATTTATCAATCCTTTTAATGTATATCCATCTTCCTGGCAGTAAAAACTATATTTTGGGATATAATATTTTGGAAAAAGTAAATTTTCAATAGCAGTATAAATATGTCTTATATAAAATATACCTTGTAGGAAGTCTAAATGATGGATCCACTCTCTGCATGTTTATTGAACAGGAGTTAGTATTTTAAAACATCTTCTAATAGAAACAGAAATCTAAGACACAGCTTCCATTCACCTGATGGTAGGCTGACAATAATGAATGACATGAATCCAAGCTGTTGGAAGGGGCACACATAGAGAAGGTAGTCATTAAAGAAAGTAATGGTGATACTGATAGCTCCCTGCAGTGACTAGCCATAGAGGCAAATGCCCATTCAGGGATTCTGACAGATGGTGAATGACATTTTTATAATTGGATAGTAAGCTGGAAGCTAGTACATAATGGTTGTATGCTAGATTTATATTTTGCTCACATGTTGGGCCTTTGAGATTCAAACTTTTTATATGCATCAAATCTGCCTTTGTGTCTTTGATTTTCTCTTTGCTAAGTATATATTCATTTTTTTCCACTTGAACACAGTGAAAACAATCTACTATGTTATCCAGAATAATTCACCTTGATCTATACAAAATAAGCTTTCTTCTTTGAAGAAAAAACATTAGGGAAAAGAGAATGATTTATAAAATTATTCAAAAATTTCTTAAATGTTATCATGAATTTCTTCTGAAACATAGTCATGTATTTGACCAGTAAATCTCATGAATGAGAATGGTTCCAAATCAAGTATAATATGCTAAGGAGAACATCTTATTTCTTTCAGAGCACTGGAGTAAATCACAATTTGTGTGATTTTAGATTCTCAATTCTCTTTAACCACAAATAAGTTTTAAATATGACTTATATTCTTGTACTCAAAAATACCAATGGAAATATCTTACAGAAGTATCTAATAAAATAAAACTATACAAAAAATGAATTTGGAAGATTTTACTGCTGAAATAACGATTGCTTGTAAGAGTCATTTTTGCTCACTACCACAAAGTCCTAAGGAGCTGTGTGAAAAATTTTATCATAGTGCACTGCTGGATAGTTCCCAGTCACCACAGCTGGGACATTGTTGTCCAAATACAAAATAACGAAGTTCTAACTATTTTACATTCTACAAGTGTTTCAGTAAATCATTTTACCTTAAGGTCAACAGTTTCTCTCTGTTTTCTTTGTAAAGATATTTTAATAGTTTATGTTTGGGATGTTTAATAAACACAGTAGATTTGTCCTGGGGAAACTGGCATATTTGTGTTATATTTGATCCTTCTTACCCACTTTTCCTGCCCTCCTTCCTGCATTCCTATATAGCCTTCCCATCTCCTCTACTCTGCCTCCCTTTTTCCTATCATCTATTTTTTATTTTACTCCTTTAAATTATTTGTACCTTAGGTTTTTCATATAAGAGAAATCATATAGTATTTAATTTTCTGTATCTGCTTTATTTCATGCAGCATTAAGGATACAAAGTGGATCCATTTTTCTACAAAAGACATTATCATTCCATATGGCTGAGTAGTAATTCATTTTGTATGTAGACCACATTATGTTTATCCATTCATCTGCCGGTAAGAGTGTAAGCTACTTCCAAGATTTACCTGTTATACGTATGGTGCTTTAAATAGGGCTACGTGTGGATCACGGGAATAAAACGCCTTTAACTATTTCAGAAATGTACCTCGAAGAGGAGTAGGGTAGAGTGGCATTCTTATTTTTAGTGTTTTGAGGAATTGTCATACTGATTTCTACAGTGGTTGTACTATCTGACACTCCTCAACAGTGTAGAAGTCTCTCACTTCCAGCTCACCAGCATTTGTTGTGTTCTGAAGACACAGCCATTCTTTCTGGAGTAAGATGGACTCATAACATTGGTTTGATTTCCATTTCTGTAATAACCAAATATATTGAACACTTTCTATATACTTATGCCCTGTTGTACTTGTTATTTTAACAACACTGCAATTTTTCTCTATTTATTAGGTCTTTCATTGGGGAATTAATTTTTTGCATATTTTAGTTTTTATTCCTCTGTCTAAGGAGTAGCTAGCAATTTTTCCCCTGGTTTTTAGGTTACCTCTTCACTTTGTTGTTTTTTCCTTTGCTGTGAAGAAGTATTTTTAACTAAATATAATCTCCTTGACTAATTAATTATTGGTATTATTTCTTGTGCAATTGGGATCTGTTACAAAGCTCATTTCCATGGCTGTATTTTTAAGATTTTTACTACTTTAACTTCCAGAAAATTCAGCATTATGTCTAGGTCTTTGATTCACTTTGAATTACTATAACACAGGGTAAGAGATACAGGTCTCTATTCATGTTCTCCATGGAGACAACCACTTTCCCCAGCATTATTTGCTGAGAGGCTGTCTTTCCTCCAAGTTAAGTTTTTGGCCCTTTGTCAAAGGTCAGATAACTGAAGGTTCCTGGGTTTTTCTCTTCATCTTCAACTCTGTTCCATTGATCAATGTGCATATTTTACATGAGTACCATACTGATTTCATCACTTACTATAGCTTCAAGTCCAGGATTGTGATGCCTCCCGCTTTGCTCTTGTTGCTTAGGGTTGCTTTCACTACTCTGGATCTTTTCTGAATCCCATATAAATTTTCAGATTTTTTTTCTTGTTCTGTGAAGAATGGTGTTAGTAATTTTATTGGGAGTACAATGTTCATCTTGACAATATTGATTCGGCCTATCCAGGAACAGGCAGTGTCTTTTCACCTTCCGATATTTTCTCATTTCTTTTTTCAAATCACTATACTTTTTGTTATAGAGTTCTATCATGTTCTTGGTTGAGTAATTCCTAAGAATTTAAATATTTTGAAATTATTCCAGAGGGAGCTGATTTTCTGATCTTATTATAGGTGGATTCATTACTGGTCTACAGAAGTGTTATTGATCTGTTGTATTGATTTTATATCCTGATAATTTCCATATTTGTTAGTTTTAAGAGTCTGTTGTGGTGTGTATTTTTGCATTCTAAGTAAAGGATCACACCATCTGTATATAAGCATAGTTTGATTATTTTTCTTTTTCCATATGTATCCTTTTATTTCTTTCTATTGTCTGATTGTTCTGATGAAATTTTTAAGTATTATATTTAACAAAACAAACAGACCACTAAGCTCTGCCCTGGAAGTAGACAACAAGGAAATCATGTAGCCTTCTGGACTTACTCTCAGCACTTTCAGACCCAGTCTTCTCAGAAAAGCATCAGCCAGCCTGGCTTCTCACCATCCAAGATAGGACCATCGTGTGTATCCTCCACAGCCTTTGTTTGCAACTGCTTAATTTTCTCAGAGTCCAGGACTAGCCTTTGTCTTATGGCCATCTTCCTCTTATGGCCTCTTATGGCCATCACCCACACAATCACTATGGTTGGTGGCCCATGGAACCCTGAAGTGTGGGTTTTCTTTGACATCTGATTTGGAGAGTATCTCATTCTTAAAACTCTGCAAAAAATGGTTCCTGGTCATGTCATTTCACTATGTGGTGGGCACTGCAGTGGATTTCTTCTTCAATGCTAAATTGCGATAAGAATAAAATCCCACACTGTGCCGGAAGCTTATGAAACTCTGGGTTTTTCTCGAGACTATCATTGTTAGACTATTGTTTCTTCCTGATTCTGCCCACGCTCTTTGGGTTTACTTTCTGTTTGGGAGACAGTTCTCCCCACCCTGGGATCCAGAATTAGCATTTTGTACTGCTTTGTTCTTTTCTTTGCATTTTCTTAGGCTCTCCAGTCTCTCTGAAATTTCTGGCTTTCTCATATGACTTTTCTTAATTTCCAAGCTCTTTTTTTCTTTCTTTTCGCTAAATTGTTAACCGTGTGTCTTGATTCTAAGACTCAGAGACTGTGATTTATTGCCAATTTTTAGTTCATTATCTTTTCTCTAGTTTCTCTCTGTTTTCATTTTGAGGAGACGGAAAGTCAGTGACTGAGAAGGTAGATCCATTTGCTTATAGAGAAAGTTGTCATAATCAAAGTAAGTATGAACTTCACAGATGTGATGTATCCTTACTTAGTAAACCTCATAATTAGTACCTTGTGTTCACATCCTATACAATTTCATCCTCTTATGGTAGTCAGTTTTCATAGCTTGCTACTAGATTACAGAATATGGCAAAGGAGAAAGGGCCAATTGGCTTCTCATATCTTGGTAGTGTGCTTATTTAAGTCAGTGTATGATGGTTTTCCTAATACTTCTATTGTCTTAGAGATTTATATTGCTGTCTTAAAACTCTTAGTACTGTTCTATTTGAAGTTGTACTTTGTAAGCAAAATCTAGTGAGGAAATGGAGTACACAAATGAGCAGAGGAGATCTACTCAGTTTGTGCCTCGCAAACCATACTTGTTTCCTTCTTTACATACAGTAGGTGTGATATACCTGCACTAAGACATTGTCTATATCTTTTTCCATTTTGTGTTTCTATCTCTTATCTTTTTATTTTTAAGTGTAGAGTTTTTTATTTCTTGTTATAATAAAAGCTTTCTGTTTTATTCTGGACATTTTTAGTATTATGTCATAGTATTCAGAACCATCCACATCTTCCATTTTTAGCTGGTTTTGTCTAACAAACACCAGTGGGAAAAAGTGAGATAATCTACCTTTTTTTGTCAGATGGAGTGTCGAATCCTCCTTGCTCGTGTGGTCTCTTTTTATGTTCTGGGGGTTATATTTTTATGTCTGGCAAAAGATGGGAATGCAGGTGTCTTGGTTACTTTTCTCTCATTGCTCAGACAAAATACCTGATGCCCAAAATTAGAGAAGGAAAGGTTTATTTATCTTACAGTTTTTAGAAATTTCAGTGCATATTCAGCTGGTGCCAAGGCAGGGTGGCATAGCTGGAGAGCATCTGTTCATGTTTTGCAGCAAAGGGCAAAAAAGCAAAAAGGCATAAAGGGCAAAAGGAGGAAAGCACACTTCTTTCCCTCCATTTTATTGTATGCCAGCTACCTTCCCCTGGGCAGATGCAGCACTCACACTGGCAATCTCAGCTCTAGACAATGAACCAATCTCAGTGCTAGACTCAGCCCCCTCCATGACTGCATGAGGCTTGTGGGTGCAATCCAAACACAAACCATAATAGCAAGCTTCTCTCACTAAGCTTCCATTAGCTTAGGCTGTGAAAGGAAAGTGAACCTTCATACTGATGCAATGAAGTTACTTACTACCCTGTGCTGTGGTGAAAATATTGATTCCTAGTAGACCTAGCATAGCCTCACCACAAGAGGAGAAAAGAATCTCCATATTGATGGGGGGAGGGGGGGAAGAAATCCTAGCTCCAACCTAATTTCCGGTAATACTGCTGAAAATCATAATTGTTGATCTAGGGTGATGATTAAAGCACCAGTTCTCCCTTCATTCTTCTCTTATGTGTCTGTATTCCAGAAAAGTAAAAGAACAAAACAACCACCACAATAATTATCATTACTGACTGAAGAATGGAAGTAAGCTTTTCATTAGAATCTGAATATATCAATGATCCTTTTGATATTCTTAAAAATACTAACTAAAAAATTCAAAATAATAAAAAATTTATCTTATAATTCTATTCTCCTTTAAATGAAAAGTACAGATAACAAGAAAATCTGTATTACTCACATTACATCTGTGGTGTAGGAAGTGTTAGTATATTTATCATTTAATAGGAAAATTGTATCTAATTTAGATCTGAATCTATCCAAAAGAAGGAAAAGTACTAGTAATTATAAAAGTAAAAGTGAATATAAAATATTTCACTCATTCTCATTTTTAATAATTGTTAATAGTAAAATAAATAACATTACTTTTATAACATAAAAAGAAAACAATACATGGCAACAAGAGCATAAAAATTCAGAAGGGACAAATACAAATAAAATAGTAAAATTTATATGTTATAAATGATGCCTTGACAGTACGTTTCAACAAGTGAAAATGTATTTTGAAAATTGCAGCACAATAATTAAGTATTAAAATAAAAAAAATACAGCTAATTGTCAGTGTTAGTAACAAGTAAATTTACTGAAAAGAATGTTCAGGTAAATTATACAAGGTAAGAAATGTGCAGAAAATAGAATGGGTGTATGGAAAACAAATATCAAATTGGAATTCCTATGGTCAAATGTTTTTCTAATACTCATGCAACTTCAGAAAACATCCCATCTCAAATATTCCATTCTGTTATATTGTATATGTAGTTAAATGATTTAGGATCTCTAGATAGATTGCACTTTTTTCTTTTTTATGTCTTATAATTAATTCTGTCAAAAAGAATTTATATGCTTTTAGTTGTCTTAAAAGCATGTGCAATTTGTATTGCAAAAACTCAACATTTGATTTGTCATTGCTACTGTTTTAACATTAATTTCTCTGTGAATCTAAAGTGAATAATAGTTGGCTTTTACAGTGAATAATTGTTATCATTTGAAAGTATGCATAAAATAAGACAAGAAGGTTTATAAATATGTGAATTGCATATTCTTGTTTGATTGGTTGCTACACTCTCCAGTTTTTCATAGAATTTGAATAATACATTATACATAGAAATCCAGGGAAAAATATTTTCTGGTTTAGTCACTTTATCTTGCTTCCAAAGGGAACTAGGAGACTGAGTACTTGAAAGAAAAAAAGGGTTATTTAACTCATGGTTTCTTTGGCTAAAGAGGATGGTTTTCTTTCCTTTTGCAAAAACATTTTTGGTTATTCTCATACTGTGTAACGCTTACCCTGAATAATAAATTTGAAGATAACAATACACAGACTAATAACTATTGCTATTCTCTTATTATTTTATTATGAAAATATTTTTTTCATGAAATAAAATGAAAAAGTAAAACACAAATGTAATGATAATTTTGAAAAAATCACATGCCAATCTAGTTGTCTAAAGTGATGGCTTTCTGCTATAGCACATGGAAAATGTCATTATGGTGAGAGATGGTATCAGAAAGGACACCAAAGATATTGGGGGCTAGGTTCCCTTTTTAAATATGTAATAACATATAATGGTCAGAACCAACACGGTCCCATGAGAATAAAACTAATCCTTTCTGAAAACAATATCCCCAATGGCCTAATTGTTTTCTACTCAGCAACAATTTTTCAAAGTTACACAGTGTCTCAACTTCACCAAAGTTCAGATTGCTCCTTCAATATAGGAAACTGGGAAACAAACTGATATCATAGTCAAGACATAGCATTTTTCCAGATGAGTGGCACAGTCTTGTGAGAGTACCACACAACAAAGATAAATTGAAACAATGTAAGGGGACTATAACTAGCATTCCATCAAAAAAAGTTTTTCAAAATTGAATTTATGAATTTCTACCATTAAAACATCTATAAAACATATAGTACAAATTTCTAAACTATGGCTCATATGCCAGAACGGAATTTCTGTATTTGATCAGGATTTCTCATTTTTAATTTAGTGACTCTTCAAAACAGACTTAGATATATCTCACTTCATGGTTTTGAGATGACACATATTTGTTGAAGGTAAACTTCAGATTGCAGAGTTTTTGCACTATTCTCAAGTACAAATAATTGTAATACTTTTCACAATATAAGCACGCATGAGTGTTGAACAAATTTATTGGATAGTACCTGTATAGAACCCAAATATTGACCTGAAGTCATGAATATATCTAGTCCATATGTTCTCAGTAACTTACAATGCACTTAATGATTATGCAATGCTTATAAACTTAAATTTTTCAATTATATTTCAGACTTTAACACAAGGTACATTTTAGAACTTTAGAATACAACTAGCAGTTTTCTTATGATTAAAATATGTATTTAAAATAAATTCCAAATATTTAGCACAAGATGAAACATGATGATAGAAATATATTATTAGTATTTTACCTCAATGAAGCAAGGCAAGTACATTTTTGCTTCTATCAGGTAAAATGACTTTGCTGATTTCTGGAACTGCTATTCATATGCTTATGATAGAAAGTTTATAGTTGGAAAATGTACAAGAATTAAAAAGAGTGTTGAAATGTGTTGAGTACAAGATGGAAAATGTTCAGAATTATTAAACTTTTTATAAAAAATATTATCTACATCTTTCCATTACATGTAATATAGCAAATTAAAGATTAAAAATTTAATTCTCATCCTGGTATTATGTATTCTAGAAAATTAAAAATTTTTATAATAAATTCATTGACTAAGCCATCAGAAGTATATACATATGTATATGTGGTGGATTCCATCTTTAGCTATTTCATGAAAACCATTTTGCTGTTCATATGTATACGAGGTTTGCTACAGGTACAAAGATTTATATATTATCACCATTTCTCCAAAGCAGTTTTCTCTCCTGGGAAGGGAGGGTTTTTTAAAAAAAAATTTTTTTTAAATAAACTTATTGTCACATACAGGAAACAAAAAGCAATATATTCATAGTAATTATTCTTATGCAGTAAAACAGAGGTAGGCTTATAGAATACAGTAGTAAAATGATACTATTTTTACTTTTATTCATAATGAATTTTAAATAAATTGTTTTCATTTATACCACCACAACCTTTACCAAGGCAAACACAGAGTTCTTATCAGTTCTTATAGTTTGTTAAAAACTTTTGTTTTCCATAGTTAAAAATTTAGGGGCAGTGCTTCTTGTTGTACAGAAATGACAATGCTTTGATCAGAATATCGAGGTTAATTTCAATAAATAAGTAACAGTAGATCTTAATGAGAACAGTTGAGCAGAAATAAATTTAGATATTAACTTGTTTAATTTAAATTGCATTTGCCGGGTGTGGTGGTGCGTGCCTGTAATCCCCTCACTTGGGAAGCTGAGGCAGGAAGGTGATTGCAAAGTCTGAGACTAGTCTGAGCTACAAAATGATTTCAAGGCCAGTCTGAACTGCATTATGAGACCTTGTCTCAAAAAGATGGAAAAAATGCCTTAATATTATTTTTAAAATATTTTATTAATATAGCCTAATTAATGTAACCCAATGAATGCTAGGTTTTCTTTTGACTGGAGTTATTATTTTTTTTTTTTTTTGCCTTTATGAGGCAGAGTCTCCCTATGTGGTTCAGGCTGGCCTTGGGCTCACTTTGTAGCCCAGGCTGGTCTCGAACTCACAAGGATCCTCCTACCTCAACCTCTCGAGTGCTAGGATTACAGGAGTGTACCACCACTCTCGGCTGACTGGGGTTATTTTATAGTGTCCAAATCCAAATACCCATGGTGAATGTATTCACTATATACTGCACACCTGTACCGATAATTTTTTTAATTTAAACATTAACCAATTACCAGCCCAATTATTTAAATAGAAGATAACCAAAAATTTCATATTTTTAATTTTTATAGAACAATATGGAAATAATATAGAATAATTGATTAAACATTTTTTCTGTGTATATTTCTTAAAACATTTAATACATACCACAATATTACAAGCTAGACAGAAGTATCTAGTTGCTTTCCAAATTCTTCTTGCGCTACTGTCTTTCTTTGAGCAATACACTTTACACTGTCATGTTAACCTTTCATTTTTTTCTGTGGGTGGTATAATATGAATAAAAAGTCTACCCACTCAGTGTAACAATGAAGATTTCAGTGACGGATGTCCTCACTGGCATTTTGCTATTTCATATTTTTCAATTATTTGGTCTATTAGACTTGATCTAAATTGTAAATGACTTTTTGAAACCTGTTGTTTTGAATAAATGACAAGCGAGTTCCATGTTGTTTGGTCCAGAAGGTGCATAAATATTTTGTAACAATATTTTTCCTTGCTTTTGCATTAAAGGATAGCACGTTAGTTGTTGGACAACTATAACAACACCACCCAAAGATTTATTTATAATCATTGACCACTATTAAAATTTTCATTTTATTTCTTTTTTCAAATTCTATAATTTCCATATTATGAACAGTTGACAATAAGAAGGCATCTTTTTTTGTCTTCCCATTTCATAATATAGATTTTCCTCTCTGATATTTTAACATCTTTTTCAATTTTTTCTTTTGTAGGTCTCTTGGCACTTCCTTCCTATTCAGTCTCAGGGTTCCAAACATGTCCTATTTGTACTATAAAAGAATATCATTGAGTTACAGAGAAGTATAAAGTTATACGCAATATAATTACACTAGGAACTTTTATACACTGTAGCAAAAAATTGCTAATTTTCACAAATAAACACAAATTGATAAGAGAAAATAACCAGAATTTACCCATAGATTTCACTAGAAACAAACATGAAAGATGAATTCAATGTTGTAAACAAAATAGTATGCAAAAACAGTTGACATAAAACAAAAATAAACAGACATATAAGTGTATGTCCTGAAAAAAAGAATTGAGTGTTGAAATAACACTTGTCTGAGCTTTGCAAAAACTAGCATCCCAAGTGATGCTCAGCATAAACACTTAAATGGTTAACAATTAAAACCAAATCCAACTCTCATGATGAAGGTAATCAGTGTGTATTGCACATCTATACTAATAATTTTTTAATTTAAACATTAAAAATTGTAAGTATGTTCTTTCAGTTTGTGTAGCACCAAGAGAACCTTCACAAAATCCATGGATAAAGGTTTTAGTTTAGATCATGCATAAGTGAACAAATGATTTCAAACACATTAAAATAATTCGTGATGATCTGAAAATAAAATGTCCACCCTCACTGCGCCTTGCACTATTCTGTGAACCTGAGATAGTCTTCCCAGACAGGGGATTTTATTCCAATACCCACTTTGGTCCCAGACCATTAGGCATTTACTCATGCATTCAGAATATGAGGATTATACTCTCTAATAACCTTTGGCTTTGCCAGGGTTTGTGTCCTATGCTCTTGTGATATAGAAATAATCTCATATATCTAGACCTACAGATGTTCATGGCCCCTAACCAGTTTCTTCTAAACATGCAGTTGCATGCATAGTGTATATCACTTAGCATACTTTATTTTATATCATGATAGCAAGCAATTCACAAATGCAATACATAATACCAGGATAAAAATTAAATTTAGGGTGTTTCATTTGAGAGAGTTCTATATCTCATGTGTTAGAAAGATATAGTTAAGATTCTCTGGAATTTTAAGATTCCCTGTACATTTCTCATCTTGTACTCAACACATTTCAAGCTTTATTCAGGGATGGTTATTATTATTACTCAGCTTGCCAGAGATAGGGAACTGAGTGAATATTATAAATATCACCAGTTGAGGAAAAAAGAGAACAAGATATTGCACTGACATTAACTTTTCTCACTTGGAGGGGAGGAAATGGCATTCTTCTTCTTCCTAACCTTGTTACACAGCTTTATTCAACAGCCAGAGGTTCAGAAAGAGCATTGTTGCCATGTTACAGAAGAGCAGAAAAGTAGAAATACTTGGTGAGCAAAGTGTAAAGCACCATTTTCTCTGGTATTGTTGCCATCCAAGACATTTTGAATTACGAAACATGCACACACATATATACAACATCACACACCATACAGCCCCACCCCACAAACAAACTAGTTGGAGTAACTTGTGCCTTCCAGGCGTCTCAAGGCAACTATTTACTATTACACTATGTTTATTGTTTGTTCTTTTCTTTTTTTTAAATTATTTTTTAAGTAATAAAATACCACAGAACAAGATAGAAGAAAGCCAGTTGAGACAGTATAGTGAAATTGGTACAGAATTTCACAGCAGGTTACAGGGATAACAGTAATTGGTACTATAGTATATCTCATTTTCTTCACAGTAGTTGTTCTTTCAATCAGGTATATCAGAATCAAAGGAAATACAGACCATTATAGAACTTATCAAAACAGCATATTGAATAGAGCAATACCATTAATCAGAACAAAGCAAAACAATGATAAAAATATTTGCCTTCAAAGAGATGGTAGAAGGAAATATTCCTTATTTGCTATATTGTATATAATCAATCTTGCAAGAGATGCTCAGATCTCTGCTCCCACTTGCTAACAGGGGGGTGGGGTGGGTGGTATAGGATGGATGTTTGAATCTCAGCCCATGCACCAGTAGGCTCACAGCTGCTTACCTGGGCAGCGAGTTGGTTGCTTAGTTTACTAGCACCTTAAGTTCCAACATGGCATGGATCTCAGGAGACACTGATGGTTCTTGCCCTGGGGAGGCCACGGCTTGCCAGGCCACAGCTGCTTACCAGGGTGGAGAGCTGGTTGCTTGGTTTCTGAGTTCCAACATGGCATGGATCTCAGGAGACGCTGATGGTTCTCGCCCCGGTAACTTACCAGGGCTGTGAGCTGGCTGCTTGGTTTCTGAGCCTTCTTGTTTTCTTAACACCAATGATTTGCTATTTTGCTTTATGAATTTATGAACTTGGTCAAATGATTGTTTTTTAAAATATATATTTATTAACTAAAGTATTTCCAACACATCCCTCAGCATTTTATGACAAAGAGAACAAAGGTGTATTATAATTTACTGCTTGTGTTGTTTCTACTTCTGTATTAACAAGATACCAGATATAAAATTTAAACTTTAATAAACACAAATTTGCTCACAGTTCTGTAGGTCAGAATTTTGGCATGGCTCAGTGAATGCTCTATTTAAAGTCACTTAGGCAGAAATGAATATGAGAGCAGGCTTCCAACATAGTTCATATTTTTGACAAAATTCAGTACTTTGACCTTGTAGAGTTGAGGTGCCTCTCTCTCTGGGTTGGTGAGTACTGGCTGGGGACCAGTTTATTAGCCCTGGAAGATGGTCTACAGTGCCTCTCAAATGCCTTCCATCTTCAAGGAAACAGTGGCACATTAATCACTTTGTTCAGAAAAAAAAGGTAGTAATTTCTCACTGACATAAATTTGGAAGTTTAGATCCAACCAGTTTGGAGGAAGAGGAATGTGAGCGAAAATTGCTCAGATGTTGTGTTACATCAGTTTCCAACAAAATCCATCACATGAGAGTCTTCTGTCCAGCAACAGTCAGCAACTCCACCCTCAGGAATTCCAGTACTGCTTATAAACAGGGAAACTACAGGGCAGCACATACTGATAATCTTCACTATATATATTTTTCTTGTAACTGTTGTTAATAAACTCGAGAATTACTAGGTCTATAGTCCAAGAAAATGCCTTGATTCCTATTTCAGGAAATCATCATGGGGGGAAATAATCCTTCTGTCAAATTTATTACATCAGACTCCTTTTATGCACAAAATCCAACTGAATCACACTTAATACTATAATATAAAGATTCCACATAAGAAAAAGAAAGCATTGCACTAGGAGCATGGAAAACTTTCCTAAATTGCACAAGCCTAGAAAAATAAGAAGACAGTGATAAAATAAATGGAATTAAACTATAATAAAGAAAGAGGAGGCTAAGGTGGAAGGAAAGGAAGGAAACAAAAATGAAGGAAAAAGGAAAATTTAATAACAAAAATTATAGTTATTTTTGGATGACAAACTTACTCTATACATGGTCAACATGTCTCTAAAATTATTTTATAATCTATATTTTAAAAAATAAATGAAAATCTAGATATAACTGTAAGTTATGACACAGAAAAACGTATTGTTCCTAACACATAAAAACTTGAAATAATACTAAAGCAACCAATTGTATGGGAGAAAATAGTAATAAGAACACAGCTTTAAAAGAAAAATAATGATAGTGGGAAAAACAGTTATTAATGTGATTTTATATATAGATTAGAAGAGTAAGGAAGGTAAGTCATGATCTTTGAGTCTACATTTTTTGACACTGAAACTACATAAATGTTTACACAATTACGAAACATTTTTACATCTCTGTATGTGTGTGCTTTTTGTATGTACTGAGATAGAAGTCATATTTTTCGCGATTATCTTTAACAATTTAGTTCTATAAACTACATTATTTCTGAAATAAACATGAATTCATTGATTGATTACTTTTATATGTCCTTTATCTTTCATTTATGCTCCCTTTCCGTCTCCCTTTCTTCCTCTCTGTCTGTCTGTATCTCCCTCTCTCTGTCTCTCTCTCTCTCTCTCTCTCTCTCTCTCTCTATCTCTACCTCTCCATCAGTCCCTGTGTTTTAATATCTTTCTAATGGGTTTCTCCATGATTATTATATTTGTGTGAGGCAAGCATCCCTCATGTGTGGAAAGTTACGGCCATGCCTAGGAGTGGGTGGGAAGATTTGTCACGTTCAAGTACAGAAAGAAAGGGATGGGGTGGTTTTGAGACATTATAAGGGTTTATTGTCTTTGATATTTATAAACAAACCATTTCCATGGAAAGTTATATCATTTTAACATTCCACTATACATTAGAGGATCAGGAGGCCTTTGTAGTTATTGAGTTTGGGGTGTTTTCATTTGAAAATAAAACAGGTAATTTTTAACATTTTTGTTCCTTTTTTTCAGTGAAATTGGAACAGGTAGTGCAGCACAATATTCCTTCATTTGATAATCTGACCTGTGATTTAAAAATGTATAATAACTCTGGCAAAATTTGAACTGGTCATGTCACAAAAATTTTCCTTTGAAAACATTTCACACCTTTGCTTCTTGTTGCCTAACATCTATGTGAAAGAATGAGCTGAAGAATCCTACGCGAAGTATAATGAAACAGAATGAAGTAGTACACATTTGGGAACATTGAGATATTCTAGGAAACAAGTTAGTAAAACTTCTATTTTCTTGTAAATTGTTTCAAGGAAACATTATTGATGTAATTGCTAAGGTCAACAGAGCGCACAGCACTATAAGCATTTTCATCCAGGTTTTAATTTGGTTTGGACAGTCTATAATCTTAAAACAGTAAAAGAAACCTACATATCTAGACAGATAATCAATTGAAAGTTTTCTAGTAGCAATTCGTTTTTCTACTTGCAATGCTATTCAGGTTAAAATTAGATAGTCTGGTACTGTCCTCAAATCTAATTATAATAAGCCCTAGTATATTCCTATATATCTTACTTCTATCGTTTACAAATATAAATTTGCTCTTACTGAAATTTAGGTAACCTTTAAAAGAGTTTGATTACATTATTACAGCTGTAGTGTAAATTGTAAAGAAAAGAGATAAACAGCCTGCCTTAGTAAGCATGTTTGTAACCACCTAGGAAGCAGAAAAATGCAAGATTTATAATTTTAATTAAAATGGATGGAAATAGAATATTACTTACAAAGTTTTATAGTGATATTTTTGCTGCATTGGCCCTAGAATCTTAAAATTATATCTTTATAATTCTTACTTTAATGTCCTCTTGCTTTTCTACTAGAACAAGAACTTACTCATACATAAATTCAATGTATATTTGTATTCATGACACATTATGAAATAAAATGAAACAAGTATACATAATCTGTGAAAAAATATACATGTTTGAGAATTCTGCCTCTATTTTTATTTTTGTGACTTACAGATGCTTAATTATTGTGGAAATGATTTATATATTAAGTACAATGCACAGTGGAGTTTACTTTTGGAACAAGTAACTTTGTTGCAAGAATTACAGATTTAGGAGAATCACTTTTCCAATACTATCCAGTAATGGTTGTAATAGATATTAAATATTTTTCTAGCAGTTTAAAAATTAAGTGGAGTAATTCAATACTTGCCTTGGTTTGTAAGTGCATTTCAATTATAAATTTACATTAAGCCCCAAACCAAAATTTTACCCTGAAATTTTTAAGATTTTAAATTCATTGAAATAGTGATATCAGAATACTAATTTCAATATTTACACTAAAATATTTTGTAGATATGCTTTACATGTCAACTTTTTCTGAGGTATTCTGGATTAATATTAATAATTCTTGACAAAATCTCTGCTTAGCTTTTAACAGTACCTATTACTAGTTCTTGCCAAGAGAAGTTGTTCAAGATGATAATCAAATGAAGGATTACTGAAAAACCTAACATTAAATGATATGGTAAAGTTGGAGTATTCCAACTTTCTAAATCTGCATTTAGTGATGTCACACTACTAAACTGAAATTAGTCATTGTGAGGGGATTTTCACAGTGGAAATTAGCAAATGCTATAAACCAAACTTTTACAATAAATGTAAAAAGCTGAGAGGCCTGAGTATTGCCAGTGCATGCATGCCAAGTCACATCACGGAAAAATGAAAATTTACATGAATTTAGAACACAGTTAATGGAACATAATGGGCTATTGTGGATGCAGCAACATGCCAACAACAGTTACAGTTAAATTTATAAAAGAATTCGGTAATTATAACAGGCCTCCTGGGACGCAAACCAAAATTCATTCAATAAGGTACCATTTTTCATCAATTGTCCTCCAGCCTTTATAGCATAGAATTTTAATTCTAGAGATTGGCACAAAACTTGTAGGAATTTGTGGGAGCCTTAAAGCTACTAATTTCTACTTTGTGATTTGGAGGAAGTTCCTTGCTCTTTGCAGTTTTCCTGCCCATGTAAATGTGATTAATTCCTCACTGATTCATTACTGTGAAGACTGAAATTATAATTCATATGCACGAATTTCAAGGTAAGAATACTCTATATTTTACTTTCTATTACTATGTAATATTTCAAACTTTTTTGACTTTATAGCATGTCTTTCATTTCTTAGTTTCTACAGAAGCATGTTACCAGATTTTACCATTTTGAATAATCCCTCTTAAGTGCTAAAGGTTAAGCCTTGTATCTATGGGGGTTATCTCCTCTTCGATGAGCATTTTTGTCAAATATGCCACATATGGACATATGCAAAATCCTAGAGGACTTTAATAAAACCAAAAAAAATTTTCTATAATTCATAGATGCACAATTTTATTTAAAATGAATAAATAAAAATGGTCATTTGTTTAGGCTTATCTCATTTCCCCCGTGTAATTTTATTTTCATTTTGATTTATGCTCTTTTTTTAAATGTGTGACATGAAATATAACATTATGACAGTGACACATGTAGTTTTAAACATATTCTTTTACATTTTATTTTTATACACATTTATTTCCTTGAAATTGCCAGAGAAAAATGAGAATATTTCATTTGAGGCTCATGAAAATATTGCATAACATAAGTAAATTGTAGAAGACTATGAATCTACAAATGGTTGCAGCAAATGGATTTTAATAAAAGTAAATGTTTTATACATTTGGTTCTGTTTCTGTTTGACTCTGTCCATTTGCCTATACATTTAAATGTACATGATTTTCTAACTTTTATCAGTGCATGCTTGCAGTATGTAATGATTAAATCCATCATGGCGAATTCGCACTTGTGCATACCACATCCTAGTTCTTTTTTTGTTCCCTCCTTTTTCCTTCCTCCCACTCTTCCCTGTCCCTTAGTCCTCTTCCCATTTTCAAAAGATTTATCTTCCTGTTTTCTATTGTCTCTTATTTATTTTACTCTTTAATTTATTTATACTTTGAGTTAACTTTCATACTGCTTCTTTACATTTCTAATTATTTTCAGTTGCAACTTTAGAACTGTGACCTAAATATATTTTCCATGATATTAGTTTTTACTCTTTTACTGCATTTATTCTCTTTAGAACTCTGATTTTTAAATTTCTTTTTATGAAAGGAAAACATGAACTTTTAAACAGTGATTGATATTTTGAAGATGACTGTGGCTGGGAAACATGAGTATTTCAGTGCAAAGGCCCAGTGACAATCTCTGTCTTACTATACCTTTGCAAATAATATCAAGCTACTATTAATCTTCAATTTCCTTTTTTGAGGTTAAAAACTACATAGAGGAAAAACTTCTACATTGGTTGTTGTAGAGTGTTGTAAAATTTTATAGCTTGAAATATTTCTCGTATTAGTTTACCCAAAAATAAAGAAACTTCCATGAATCAAAAAAATCCAAATTTGAATTATTAGACTTTCTTGTACCTCCCAAAGTGAATAAAACAGACACTCCCTGAAGCTATCTTCATCCAAGCTCTGGTAAGAATAGAAAAGGCAAAACAAATAGAAAACCTTTTCAGTCCCAGCATCCACAGCTAAGAGCTACAGTTCTGCTGAAGAGAATGAAACACAATTTATCTCTATGCTGTACTTTCCATTATTGGAATTGGTATGGAGAGGACAAGTTTACAGTAATGAATCAATTTCAGTAAGTTATCACTAAATAGCCCCCTAAAGGTAGAGTAAGGTACTGACCTGAGGAGTTCCATAAACACTTCAGTTCATTTAGCTTCAGTTTATCATACCAACTAGCTACACTTAACTGAAAAAATGGTTTATATGTTTAGTAGAAATGTTAAGGGCTATTTTTGCTATTCATTAAAAAGGACAATTTAACAATAATTTTAGTAATAAGACTGTCATGTTGGAAGTCATAAATACTTCTCATGAAAAAGTTTATTGCATTGTACAACACAGAACTATTCTGATAATTGAAATTCACTGAAATTTATTCACTAGCAATACGTACATGCTGTTATTCAATTTAAAAAACTGGACTTGGCAGAAATTATTTTGAAAACATTTAAGTATGTAGGTAAAGTGGGGGAATAGGCAGAGAAAGTTAGAGGACCTCAGTAAGGTTTCTGACAGACAGTTAAGAAAGAGAAAGGTAAGAAAAAGAGAACTGATAAGGCTGCCTCACCGCATACCAGGGCTCAATTCCCTCCTCTCCACCTCCAATTAAACACTAGGAAAAACAAAATGGGGAGATGGACTATGTTACAAAAAAACTCATTTAGTATACAGGCACTCACACCTAGACACTCATGTACACCCAAAATGTGCTTATGTTTTTTTTCCCTCTCAGTATATACATACACAAAAATGTACATGTATCTCTTCCTGCTAACTCATCTTTGAATGCATTCTTTGGTATAAATCTCACAAGATAAACCCTGGACAGCACAAAGAGAGCACAGAAATGCTTCTAAAAAACTGTGCTCGTGGGCAATGGCAGGAGCAATGACCAACACTGCAAACCTATAAAGCATGTTATTGTACTAAATACAGTACTGTAATCATAACACAGTGGTAAATACATTTGTATATAAACATAGACACGGCGCAATAAATAGTATAAATGATGAAAAATGGGAAACCTATATAGAGCTTTTGCCATCAATAGAACTTGTGGAACTGCAAGTTACTCTGGCCAGTGAGTGACCTGTGATTGAGCATACAGATGTAGCACATTACGATGCGCTGTGCTCTACATTTGACTTTACACCCACTGCATGCTTAGACTATATTGAATTTAATTTAAAAGTTTCTATCTTCAGTAATATTTTAATATTAAGTTAATATATATTTTACTTTTCCTTGGAAGTATTAGAGATGAAACCCAACGCTTTCACATTCCCCCCCTTCCTTCCTTCCTCCCTTCCTCTTTCCCTCTCTCTGTCTCTGCCTCTCCATCTCTCTTTCCTCCTTCTGTCTCTCTCTTTCTCTGCCTTTCATATTGAAACCATCTCACAAAGTTGTTAAGCTGCCTACGCTAGACTTGGTATTTCAGTCTTTCTGCCTCAGCCTCCCATAGTGCTGGAATTACAGATATGTGCCACCATTCCCAATTTAAACTCTAAATTTTTAAAATAACAATTAATTTAAAACATATTCTGCAATTATACAAAAATAATTTATTTCTTTATATCCTTATTTTACAAGGTGTATCTTATTTTTATTTATTTATAATTTTCTTTTATAATTTAAACTTTTTTTCTGTTACAAACAGACTTAAGCACACACCTTAGTCAAGCCCTTCAGTGTCACTGTCTTCCCCGTCACATCCTGTCCCTCTGGAAGATCTTTAGGGGCATAGCACAGTGCTCTCATCCCTGTTATTGATAAGGACACCGGCAGGACCTCCTGGTGCACTTGCCTGAAGCTTTTCATTTCCTTCAATTTTTCAAATTTTAAATTTATTTATTTTATTAATATATTTTACATCATATAATAAAAATGTTCATCTTGGGACTTTGTAAATGCATATAAAATATCCTGATCATTTTCCATCCATTTGCTCTCCTTTCCTTTACCCTTCCTATGGACTTCTTTCTGTCTTTAAAATACCTGCCTTCTTGTTTCTTACCATCCATTGGTTGGACAAAAAAAGTAGGATTTAGAAAGAAAAATGTGACTTTGGTTTTGGATTGATGGTCATTAATAAAAAAAAATGCAACAATGATGCCAATGATAAAGAGAGTCCTAAAAGGTATGTTCTTCTCTAGATAGTATTTCTCCATTTCATTTGCATAGCATCTAGGGAAGCATCTTGGAAGTGTATCTGGATCATTCATGACTTCTAATTGCCCTGTAGTACCCAGCAGTTTGTGCTTCCTGCTATGTTTGAAGGATCTAGGGTTCTCACTGGGCCGTGTGACAATGGGTTTCAATTTGTTGTCCATAACATTGCCCGAAGCAAGACTACAACACTGCCCTGGATGACTTGAAACATGAGACCAACCCAGCCTTCTAATGAATGAAGTTCCACTTGGCATTGATGTACAGAATGTGGACATTTATCCTGTTGTTTCTAAAATCTCTTTGGCTGCTTTTATATCACCATGCACAGACCCATCACTCTCACATTATTCAATGAGTGGCAATTTTTAAATCATTCAGTTTATTTTGTTGCCTGGTGAACTCATGTTTGAGTGCAATTTGATTGGTGATTTCTTTTCTTCCTGTAACTGGAGGTTGGTGTCTCCACTGATTTGGAATGCTTTGGTCGTTGTTTCGTGATACTTTTTGATTGCTTTTTTCTTTCCTATCTGTTAAGAGAATGTTAGGCTTGTTAATGGTGTCCCATAATTTCTGCAGTTCTACTTTATTCTTTTTCATTCCATTCCCATTTTTTCTTCTCTAACTGGGTAATTACACAGTTCCTGTCTTTAAAGTCATAAATTCTTCCTCCTACTTAATTAAATCTACTGACAAAATTTTGCAATGAATTTCTCATTTCATTCATTGTATTTTCATTCCCAGCATTTCTATGTTTTTCATTGCTTCTCTTTATTAAATTTTTTGAATTACTAGTCTTGCATTTAAATATCTCTGTATCTTTAGGGTCCATTTTGGAGCTCTATTAATCTTTTTGGAAGTTTCATGATTTCCTATTTTTTTGAACCCTTTGGTTCTTGAATTGCTGTTTGCACATTTGAAGATATGGAAATATCTTCCAGAGTTTGCAGGTGTTTTCTCAGGGACAAAACATCACTATTTATACAGCCATAAATTCTTGAAAGTTTCCCTTGAATTGACTGTTAGTAGGCAAAGATTGTTTGGGGTTTTCTACTTGGAATATTGCCTTTGCCTTTGGTGTCCAGTGAGACTTCTGTGTTCTTCTGTCACACAGAACTGCTGGTTGAATATTTTCAAGACATCTAATTGGGCTGATAATTGGATGTATTTCCGAACTTTGCAGTTCCAAGCTTTTCTGTCTGAAATGGTAAGTGTGTGGGAAGGCTTCTGGTGTCAGGTAAAACTGTTGCTTGGTATAAGTAAGATCAGAGATGATGCTCCTAGACATGTATGATTGAGGACAGCCGTTATGGTTTATATATCCACACGGAGACTCCCCGAGAGCCATATGGGCTTATGTGCTTTTGAATGGTAATTGTTCCATCCACAAACACCCAAAGTGTACTACTTTAGTGCCCCTAGAAACTCCCAAACCCAATCAAGTTGACATTCCAGCCTGACTTCTTAAGCATTTGCATTGTAACAGAGCAAACTAATGAAATGTAAATTGCTTTCAGCAAGTTATCTTTATGACTATAAATCCATAACTGAAATCATTACTTGGGCTACACTTAGTGTTAATAATGAGGTAATTATTCATTTTTCATTGTGTAGAATTATTTTTTCCTTTATGGATAATGTAAAAGTGTTTCACTGGAGTAATTATTGTATTTTATAATAGAAAAATAGAACACAGAAGGTGAAAAGGCTCCCGCAAAGTAGGTCGGATATTTATTCATTTTTTAAATAAATCCTCTAATTAATTCCTATCTGAAATCTTACATCCTGCTCCCATTTTTCTTTTGTGTATAAGTCTTAAATTTTACATAGTGTATAATACACTTTTATAGTGCAATTTTTTTAAAGGAAATTCTTTTTTCTTTACTTGTTCAGTGTTTCTAGAAAAAAAGAAAAACCTCAGATCTGTTAAGGAAAACACCAGTAAGACCCAAGAAGGACACCACACTGTCATGTTAATCACATGTTGATGTCACAGTCTTCAAAGAAAAAACACTACAGTCATGCTTTGGATGAAACAACATTTCTCCTAATATGAGGAACAACTCTTGCTTCGATGGTACATGTCAGTCTGTCCTAGACAGGGATACTTTGCTGGCCAACAAACAGGGACAATTAGCCCCACGCATCCCTCTCCTGATGGATGGAATGATGCCATCCTCTTCCTGTGACGGACAGAAACAATGGTGTGATAGGCCAGGGGCCATGTGCAGTCCATACCTAAACAGAACAAAGAGGAATACACTGAACATCTGATAGGAAAGCATTTTCCTGCATAAGGCAAGAAGCCTCGCACATACCCTGTGGGCTCTGCATCTCTTGATGTCTCCTGCGCCAGCACCAAGATTCATCAAAGCTGAAAACAAATATCCATTTGAAGATTTAAAAAATTGAATTTTATAGAACATTATAACCTCAGTTACATCTCAGCAATGTTTTGAGGATTATTTGGTCATTATAAAATTTCAAAAATATACCTCAGAAAAAGTAGAAATGGATACATTTTGCAATATAGGTAAGTTTTATTTTAATAAAAAATATTTAAGTGATGCCTTATGATGGCTGCGGTAGAAAATTTAACAGACACAGTAAAGCTATAGCTCAAGAGATTTTGCTTGCCTAGGATTTTTGTTACCATAAATTTTATCATTAAACTTTTACCCTCAGAAAAGAACTCAGATAAGACAGCTGATATTTCAAATTCATGGGAAAGGTACATTATTTATTTGACTAGTTGAATTTGAGGGAAAACTCCATTGGAATACAAATCTAAAAGTAAAATATATGTGAAAATGGGAGACAACTTAAATAACTATTCCTTTTCAACCTTAATAGGTCTACAAATAAAAAAGAGAATTTTAATCAGCATAAAACATAGTTTATTTAATTAATAAAATATTTGCTCTCATATGCAGTGCATAAGTGAAACTGTGATGTAATTATTAACCTCCGAGAAAGCAGTACGTTTTAAAACATTTGACTGATATCTAACTGTGTGCAGGGAGTTGGCTTGTCAATAGTGAACTGATATTCATTTCATCTTTCCTTTAAACTAATTTACAAGTATCTCTGTGAGATGATATTTTGTTACAATAATCAATGCTTATCCAGGTGCTGTTCAAATTAAATTTAAACAATAAATACTCGATTGAAACTTTTCAAAATTTCTCACATAATGTTCTCATAAAGTGGCTGAATTTTTAAGGAAATTAACATTTATAAGTGAAGGAATAGGAATAATAATAGACCAAGAAGAAATTCAGTTATTCATAGGAATGCATGTTACAGCCACTTTGGATGATAGTTGTAACTTTCTTACAATTTTAAATATAGTGTTATCATATAATTTAGTAATCATACTCATAAATATTTATCCAACTGATTCAAAAATATATATCTGACAAATGTTTGGAGCAACTTTATTCATAATCACTCAAAATAGAAGTAATTGAAATGTTTGTCAATAGGCCAAAAGATAATACAATGAAACATTCATTCAATGGAATATGACTTATAGAAAAAATATAGCAGCTCCTTACATGATATTTTGCATTCCATAGTTTCATTTACCTTTCATTTACCTACAACCAACTGTATTCCAAATATAATGAAAACATTCCAGAAATAAATAACTCATATATTTTAAAGAAGCCTTATTACAGTATGTTTTTATATCTGTTGTACAATATTTTGTTGTCAGTGTTGCTAACTTCTTCCTATGCCTAATCTCATAAATTAAATTTTATTTTAGTTATGCATAAATATGAAAAAATAGTACATAAGGGGTTAGCAGTATCCATGGCACTATCCATATAGGTATCCACTGGAGGACTTTGAATATATCTTTAATGACTATGAGAGGGGCTAGTATATGCTATTGAGTAACAAAAGAATAAGAGTCAACCTTAAATAGATATTGAAAATTAAAGGGAAAACTAAAAAAAACAAAAAAAATTAGTCACGAAGGATTTGGAAGGAAGGAATACTTCAACAGATAAAGTGCATAAATAATTCTGGGAGTGTAAAACAATTTTGTGTAACATTGTATAGTGAAAGTATGACATGGCAAATGTTTTAAAACCAGAGAAACTTCATACTACGAAGGGTAAACTTTAATGCATGCAATTTTAAAAAGCATACAGAGGTCAAGAGATGGTGGTTTTGGATGCTGAATATGAGAAAACAATCTAACCACATTATAAATGCATAAAAGAAGCTCCAAATTCATGGCAGTTTGCCACTCTGACTTTACACACATACATACACACACACACACACACACACACGGAAACAAATAACTATAATTTAATCATAAGGAAAGCATAGGACACATATCATTTGAAATGTAAACTTCATGTATTGCAAATATGTACTGATTATATAAATTTTTTTTAAAGTCACATTTTAATAATAGAAGAAATTAGATGCAATATATAAGACCTGTCCATTCTTAACTCTAATTTTTAAATTGAATCTAAAACTACCTTTAAATTTATGAACAAATTTTGAGGAAATATATAATATCTGATATATTAATTATAATGTCTTCAAGATGGTATAATTATAGCTGAAATGGCTTTTGTTAAATTTTTCAGATGTATAAGATGCAGCAAGGAGACATAGTTCTTTTCCACATCTTTTTCCCAAATCAGTGGAAATATACAATATTGAAATTTTTTCATGAATATGTGAAAACTGATTACTCTCACAGGAATATTAATCTAATATTTTACATGGGCAAAATCTGTGTATCTTGAAAACATTCTAATTTTTTTTCTTAAAATAATATGGTCCATTTAAAGTCAATAAGATAGGGCCAGGGATTTAGCTCAGCAGTATAAGTGTCTGCCCGGCAAGTGCAAGGTTGTGAGTTTGATCTCTGGTACCAAAAATAAATAAATAATAAATAAATAAAGTCAATAAGATAAAAATATACATTGGTCTTTAAAACCAGAAACCATTATTATACAGTTTAAATATTTCCTCAGGGAAATTGAATAAAAAGATCTTCAAGTGAATAGGGTTCATTTTAAGTACACATTCATTACAAAATCTAAGGGAAGTTTATTTGAACAAGCAGGGCAACTTTAGGTCCATTAGAAGCTAAAATGCATGAAATATTTTCCAGTATTTTTCCACCATAATAAAACCTCAAATCACATGCAACATTTGCTTGGATATGTTTAAATTGGCTCTTTGGCCTGTGAGATCACAAAAATCTCAATTTTAACAGCTTTCCCTCACTAGTCATACTTACTTTTGACTACCAAAGACCAAACTTAAATTTAAGTTGATTAAAATTCTGGAGAAAAGAAGAAAAATGGTGTCACATTTCTATGTATTTAAAGAAAAATTTAAGTGGGAGTTAATTATTCACAGATAATTGGACAGACCAGAGTCAGGTTCAGATACAGTCAAATTATTTAAATTCAATCTTGTCTTTATTAGATTAACTCCTTTACTAATTAGGGTCCTCTTGAGGAAAATAATCTATCAATCAATTGATTGATAGATTGACACTAATAGAAAGGGATTTTTTAGGTATATTTGTAGGATCTGAACAGGAAGACCTGCAGGATCACAATGGCTACCTGCAGATTCAGAGACAGAAGAATCCAAAATGGTTGCTAGTGTGGGGAAGACCTAGAGGATTTGACAGCAGTCAATGGTTGAAGAACACAAAGCTCACTGTAGAGTGACTGGGGAAAGTTGATGTTGAAAAGCTACAGTCTGTGTTAAAAGGTTGGAGTTTGTAATAGAAGAAACTGGAGACAAACATTAATAGGAAACAAAAGCAGCCTCCGGGGCACACTTTCTTTTTGCTTTCCTTTTTAATTCCCTCCAAACTACAAGCTTATTGGTTGATACCACTCATATTTGGTAGTTCTTTTTCCCATCTCAATTTGCTGGCCTACATGTCAATCATTTGCAGACACACCCAGAACCTGTCAGGTGCTTTTTTTGGGCAAATTAACATATCTCAATTAATGATCACAGTTCTTTTTCCATCGAAGGACCTTTCCTCTTGCAGTAACTCATTGGATTCAAGAGATATTACATAGTTCAAAGTGTCATTGTAATTAAATTATTAATCTCTACACATAATAAGCTAAGAATGTACCATTATCCATCTCCAAATGTTTTAACTTCACTGTGGAAAGTTATTTCTAATGATTAACATACTCCATCACCATCCACAATATCACAGCACCCCTTCTTTCAGCTTTCAGGAAAAAGAGACTATTTGCTCTTCACAGAGACCCTTTGTATTTTAGAATTTATTTATTTATCCCCCTTATGATAGAAAATAAAATGTTAAATTTTCTTTAGCACCAATCCTGATTATAAACTGTATCTTCTCAGGAAAAAAAAAAAGAGTTTTAGGGAGCTCAATTCTCAAATTTGTCCCTTTTTTTTCCTATAGTTTTCACAGTTTCTTTTAAACAATGACATACTGTTTTCTTTTTCTTCCTCCTATCTAAAAAAAATATGAAATATTTATTTTGTATATTTTACAAGAACAGAGGTAAATAACCCAATTCCATTTACACTTTAAAAATCTCATTCCTTTAGCATAATGCAAGCTAATATCAATTGGAGTATTTTTTATGACCGTATCTTTTACTCTGACTAACTACTTTGAAGATGACAAGATGCAATGTATTAACTATTGTTATTCTACTAATATTTTGTTATGAAATTCTGTTTTACATTTTTTCCATAAAATAAAAGAGATTTAAATACAACCCACACAAGGCTATATATTATGTAAAATATTGTAAAACAACTGGTTCTCTACCAAGTACTTACAGTTTCTTTCCAGATAATGTTCAAATATTGACAGTCCCAATAATTATGTTGAAATAAACTACCTTGGAAAAAAAGCAGGACAAGAAAATGCCTGTAAACACACAAATCAAAATGCCTTAGCAATCATCTATCTACTCAAATGAGATTTGCTTCCTGCCAAAAAATTTTTACTTCACTCACAAGAGTAATAAATCTTCAGTATTTGAAGACAATTGTCTTCAGTGTCTTCCTTACTCAATAATTGAAAGGACAAATCCAAAACAATTAAAGAAAAATTTGGAATTAACATACACTTTCAATGTGTTTTAAATATTTTTAAAGTTTAAGAAGAGTTTAAGGCTTGTAATTCCTAGGTGGAAAACATTATTTAAACAAATACCCTAATGTCAAACTATTGTAGAATGCTTCAGCTGTATTTGGTAGACAGTCAGGAATTACCTCCAAAGCAACAGAGCAGTCTTGTTAAGAAGGGGCCTGCTTGGAGGCTGGTCACAGGAAGCATGACTTTGAAGGATATATTTCCCTCCCTGGCCCTTCCCTGTTCTCTCTGTTTCCTGCCAGCCATGAAATGAGCTGCTCTCTTCTGTACCAGGTCCTTTCACCAAGCACTTTTTTACATCTTAGCCAGCCGACCATTGTCAGAATCTTCTGAAACTATGAACCAAAATAAATGTCTCCTTTAAAATGTGGGTGTCAGATATTTTGGTTCAGTAATAAAAAAGTAAGTAAAGACACCTGTAGAGTGGGCTGTCATCTCTAATTATGTTTTTCTGTGACATACTTTGGAGGGTGAATAATTGCATGAACTTTGGTGTTCATATATGCTGATACAAATTTTTGGGATCTGAGATACAATGTACACAGTAATCTTTATAGTGAAAAAGGACAATTTCCTTATCAGAATAATGTGCTTAACATGCCTTGCAGTAACTTATGTAATTTTTCAAATTACCAATATCAGACAATTATATTTATATTTGAATAAAGATTTGGGGGGATGTTAGTTAATTTAAAATGTAAAATGTTTCCACATAAAAGTAAGTATTAAGTTAGGACATATGTATTTCTCACAACCCACATTTTATCTTTGGATTAAAACATTAAAAGGAATAAAAGAAAAGAGCTACAGACTCTATAAATGTAATCACAGAATGGCAATGAATTCAATTTTACCATCTCATATTATAGTTGTAGTTTATAAAATGTTATTTCAGGAGTTGGAGAAATCTGAATTTCTCTTGTATAATATCATAACTGTGAATTTTTATGTAATTGTTAATGGTGACAATATTTCTTTATATTTATCCATGAACAAGAATATTAATAGTTTATATATATGAATGCATGAATAGGAATAAAGATATAAAAAATAAGTAATATGCATTTAAAAGTTTTAGCATGTAAAATTATATACAAAATGATAAAACAGTTATAGAAAAGTGTGATCCACATCATACAGTCTATATAATGTTACCTGATCCCCAAAAGACAGTAACTATTATTCACTGAAAAAGTATTTAATAAATATATAGAAAACATGTAAGTTACCCATACTATTTTAAAAACTTTTAAGTTCAGAATTTTTCCTCTTTTAAACATGGAATTCTTTTTGCGAGCTTAATATACATTAAAGATGGTATATTCATCATCCTACGTGATCCTCATTTCAAAGGAGTTTCACACTTTAATCTTTAATTCTGGCAAAAAATAAAATTAATAAGTTAATTAGAGAAAGTAAACAATTTTCCTCAACAAAAATCAAACTACTGGCCATGTGCATGTATTTTCATAATTCCAAACTTGATATTTTTCAAACTTTTGTTGTAGATGTTTTTACTGACTGGATTACAATTACACTGGACTAATAACCCACATGAAATAAGCTCGAAGACTTCTCAGATTTTAAAATGTTTTGCTTTGTAAGATTAAAGAGCCATTTTATGTGTCTCTTTCTAAAAATTAAAACAGTAATTTTTAAGAAAGTTTCATTCAGTTATCTATTTATTCATAAATTATACTTAATCCCCATATTGCATGATGTCAAAGTGCTATAGTTACTTACAATTGATACAGTAGGAGGAAAATTAAATAAAATTCCATGACTTCATAAAAATAGCATTCTAGTTGTAAAAGATAGGCAATAAATTAAATACACACGTTTGTCATTTTAAATGGTGAAAAATTTGGGGGGACAAAGCAAAGTTCGACAAACACAACAGAGTAACAGGATATATTAAGATTCCATTTAAAATGGGAAACTTAGTGAAGTCTTCACTATGAATGAGGTCAGAGACGGAAGCGTTGTGGGGGATTGAGTGCGTGTCTGGGTAAAACACAGTCCAAGGCACAGGACCTGCGAGTACAAAGACTGAGCTGAAACAGGTGTGGAGATGACATGAATAACCCAGTGGCCAGTGCAGCCAGATCAAAGAGACAGGACAGTAAAAACAATGGAAGGTGAAGTAGATGTAAATGACAGAATCAGCTGTCTCAGCCTTTATATGCCGCTATCAGAACTCCACTTATATCTTAAGTAAAATAAAGGCCTCTGGAAGATACTGAGCACTAAGATGACATACTTCAAATTTTAGAAGTATGTTGTGACTACTCAGTTGAGAAGCAAGAGAAAAAGCATAAATATCTGTTACAGAAACTTAATTTTGTGCACGCTAAGTTTCCCCTATGTACTAGAATATAAGTAGAGATTGTCAGGCCTCTGAACTAGACCCTCACCCATCCAGGAGAGGAAAAACTCCCCAAGCGGATCTGTTATTCACACCTAGAGGTGCACAGTATTAATCAGAAGCTACCACCTGCCCCCACAGCTCAACCTGTAGAGAACTGATTCTGCGAAAATCCACAAGAGACATGCTGTGTCTGCCACCAACCCTCACCCAACATTGCCCCAGACCCCCTACTCAGGGACCTAAAATTTTCCATTCCCCTCAGCAATACCCTACTCCCCTACCCAAACTCCCCTGAAAAACATGCTCTCTCCCCTCGCTCCGAGCCAATGGTCTTCTTGCCTTTGGCCCAGCTGCACCTGGTCTGTAATAAATCCTCACGTGTTGCTTAAACTCTGAATGCCTCAATGGGCTCAACTTTGCTTCAGTTTACCCTAACAGAGATATTAAATAGAAATTTGTATAAAAATCTAAAGTTTGAGAGAGATGTCTTAGCAGGACATATAAATCTGGAATCACCAATTTATGGATGTGAGATCTACCCATAGATCTACCCATAGCAGAGAAAGTCATTGAGAAAATGTTTCAAGGAGTTAATGATCAGCTATGTCAAATGCTGCTGGTGTAGAGGAAAATGTGAACACTGAAACATGAATAATGGATCAGCGTGGGTTTTGGCAGTATTTGTTGAAAGGTAGGGAAAATGTCTGATCTGAGTGTATTCAAAATAGATGAGTAGCAAATATACATAACTCTCAAAAGCTTTTGTTGTAAACAGAGGTAGAGAAAGTGAGTTTGAAAACATGTTTCTATTTTGTAGTTCTTTTTTGTTTTAACAAGAAAAAATTCATATTTTCTCAAATAGAAAAACTTAAATATCAAAAAGAAGAAAAGGAAAATGTAGAAGAAAATTCCTCAAATAAGAATCAAATCATGATATCTTGTTTACAACAGAAGCTCCCAGCCCATGGGCTTTGGCCAAGTACTGCCTGTGGCCTGTTAGGACCTGAACTGCGTTGCAGGGGGGTGGTCAGTATTTCTGGCCTCTGTTCATCTATGCAGTTGCTGCATTAGCTCTGCCTCCTCTCAGATCAACCTTGGCTTCTCAAAGGAGTCACAACAGCACTCTGAACTGCCTACAAAAGGGATCAAGATTGTGAGCAACTCGAGAGAATCTAATCCCAAAACCTGCCTTACCCCTGCTTTTGTGAAAATCCATCTTTCTTGAAACTGTCCCTGGTGCCCAAAAAGGTTGGAGACCACATGTTATAGTGTTTAGGCAGTGTATGCTTTAAAAAATTCAAAAGATAGTAACGATTTATAGGTGTAGGCAGGTAGGCAGAAGTGGTGGTAGAGAATTAGTAAATGATCCCTGATTTATTGCAGTTTTCTAAAAGTAACATAAGAAATAAGGAGATTTAGATGCAGTGGGGGTGGGAAGGGGAAGAGAACTAAAAACTAAACAACCTGCATTGTATACACGTACCACTCCCCAACATCCAGAGATGAAAGAATGCTTCTCATACTGCAAACATATACAAAATAGTGATGTCATAAATCCAAAAGGTGGAAGACGAGGTACTAGTGTTTAAGAAGGTGATTCTTTGTAAATTATCTTTCAAAATATTTAGAGAGTGAACAGAAGAGGTGAGGCAATATAATTCCTTTTTAGCATCAAGTACCCATGGGAGAAAAAGAAGCATGAATGGAAATGCATTGACAGAGAGGAAGTGTGTTCTTTTCCAACGACATTCTACTGCAAAAATACAGTGTAGACAACATGGACAGCTTTAAACACGAATGTTGTGCTTTGTGAATACTGACCCCTAAAATTACTCTATTTCTGGTTTGCTTGACATACAATGTTTATGTTAAACACACAACAAATGAAATGATTTTGAGGGGTAGATGCTTAGTAAATAATTCCAAAAATAGTAACTGAAAGTCTTCTTTTATGGCATTTCCAATGATATTCAACATATTATCTCTAGATAAGACTGAGAGAAATGTACTCAATCCATCTGTGAAACCTATGTGATCCCATCAAAGAAAAACCATGACTTCTACTTAGGTTATCGTTTAACAACAGTTTGAATTTGAATGCAAAGCTGAATTTTTTTTCTTTTGTTTTTGTGGCACGACCGTTCTGCCTCTGCCTCTGGAGTATATGTGAACACATAATCCTTTTACTTCTTATAGTCAGATCTGTGCAGCAGGGAAGGCTCATGAGAAATTCTTAGGGTATTTAAGTTAAATTGCAATTAATCATATTTCCTCCCTTTCATGCACTTTACTTTCAAATTTAATATCTTAGGAGAGAGATGTTTAATTTTCCTCCAAGCAAGGAATCTGGAGGATTTTTGCTTATTGTTTGTTTGTTTTGTTTTTCCTGAGTTCAAATTCTAGTAGTTGAAATAATGATGCCCCCAAACAGAAGCTAAAGAAGAAATAGAAGCTGACAGGAATGACAGTAACAGCAGTCAGCAATCATTATAAAATGAGAATGAGTAGTATGATTTGTTAGCAACATGGGTTTCTTTCCCATGCAACTATTTAAAGCTGGGAATTTTTAGTCAACATTTTCATATCCATTACTAGAGATAAAATGAAAATCTTGCCAAAGAGCCCATCAGTTAACAACAGCATTTTTGATGGAAAGAGCAGTTCAAAGCTCTTAAGGAAATTACTTGAACAGAATAAAGCATCTTAGTTTTGGAGACTAAAATTTGGAGTGGGAGACCATAAAATAGAAATATTATAATCTTTTGAATTCCCCAAAGTGAATTGCATAGTAAAATATGCTCAGTAACTATTTTAATTTCAACAGAATGTTTAATGTTTCCAAAATTATATTCTTAATTGAAATAGTAGTTGGGAAGTCATGGCTAATGGGTCTTCAGTTAGACAACTGCAGTCAAATGAGAGCGCGGATCACTGACCCTCTGAACTTCCTCCCCTACACATTAGTGTTTTGAAACACATATAACAAAGTAGCTATTTATCCCCTTATGTTATTCACTTTGAATCATAAATCCATGAATCCTTTTATTTGCTGTTCTGTAACATTAATTCTAATAATATTTTTGGAAAGTCATTTTCAGAGTCTAAATGTTTACTTGTTCTACTGAGTTCTTCAAGGACACTGAATGTCTTGACTGCATAACGTACTCTTTAGGTCACCGCAGCTGTCCTTTCATTGTAAGGAAACCTCATAGCTATGTCATTATCCACCAAAGTAATAACTCTGTCATTATATGTTTTCCTTATTCAGTTATTCATAGAACTCAAAAATTGACATGTGTTTCTTCAGAAAGGAGAAAAAAGTACATAAAATGCTGGTGCAGCATTATAAGACTTACAAGCATCAAACTGGAAGGAAATTAAGCCTGTAATAATAATAGTTCTGAATTTTAAATATTCCATAATTTATGAGTACCTATTATAGACTTAGTCTCACACCATCTCATGCACATTTCAGGAAGCTTAGATAGAGCCTTGAAAACGTAAAGCATACATAATATTTCAACTTCTACTTTAATTTGTAATGCAAGGCTTTATAGAGCTTATATAGTTTTATATAGTTTATGTAGTTAATTTTCAGAATGAAATTCATTATGATGAATATGAATCCCTTAAACATTTTCATAAGTGTTTTAATAAAACTAATACTATAAAATATTTTATAATACTGTTACAATGTCAATTATTTTGTGATATATTTCCTATGTCAAGTGGATAAAGGAATTATATTTTTGTATTTATGATTAATATATGGTGAGTTATATTCTAAGCAATTTTAAACATTTTGAATGGCAATAAATGAAAAATCCATAAAAATCTATAATATTTAGAAACATATAGATTAATTAAAGAAATGATTATATATGTTTCTCCCAGAGTGATAGGCACTGATGTATACTGGATAGCTTTCTCCACATTTGCCTGTATTTCTCAGGGAAAATTTTCGTTTACCATAAAACCTAATGACACTTTTATAGAAATATTCAGTATATATTTATAGTAAAACATTGAAAAACCAAATAGTATAAAAAGGGTTAAAATTTAAAATGCTGGACTTAGCTATACACACATTTTCTTTGTTTCTGTTTCTCTTCCCAACTTCTTTTCTAACTTGTTTGCTTGCTCTTTAGTGTTAACTTGCTCTGGCTTCTGTTCAATTGATACTAACATAAAAAAGCAATTTGATCTTGGTACTTTAAGTAACAGCAGATTTTCAGTTCAAAACTTTCATGGGATTACTTCAAGCTCTCTTTTATCCCCCTCATAATTTTGGTCTGTTCTTCTGGGTGGTGTTTCAACATGCGGGGAAAGTACATCACACCTTGATATCTAGAAAGAGCCTCTGGCCTATATATCTGATTTTTGATTCTCTTGACTATTAACTAACCACTGAATTGAACGCACACAGCTTGCTGATATGTGTTCTCATCCACTGTTTGTTCCCTGTCACTGGTTCTGATTATAAAATTCTGTCATTTGTCATAACAGATTTCTTCTAGTTTATGGAATCTATATGCAATTTCTTCAATTCAGGCACGTTAGGTGAAACCTTGTCCTTTGCCAGGTTGGTGTCAGTGGTGTGGAACCCTTATTTCCTCTCCCACTGTCTGAAGATGAATTGTCACCAGTCTTCAGGACTGCTGCTTTCCATCATGCAGATGGGAAAACCCAGAGGGAAGCTTCCTGTCAGAATTCCAGCAACGAATTGGGAAAATTGCTTCTCTATTTTCAGACACTCTCCTAATCCTGAGTTTCCCCTAGTATACTGCATTCCCTGAGGTATATCCCAAGTTCTGGGTCACTCTGGACTCATTTAACCCTAGCTATTCACCCTTTAAACTTCTGCAGGCACCTTCTAAACCAACAAACTGATTTCACTTTTTCATTTTTTTGACTGTGGTATACATTACCTCCTATACTATGCTACCTGCTATGGTGAATTTAGGCTTCCAGTATCAAATATTTTAATGTATTTTTCTTTTTGATTGGCATATGGTAAGTATATATTTTCACTGTTTGAGGTACAGAGAGGCGTTTCAATTACACGTATCAAATGTGTAATCATCACATTAGAGTAACTGACCTACAAATGCAGTCAAATAAGCACGATTTCTTTGTGCTGGACATTCAAAATCTTTTCTACTAATTATTTTAAAATATTCAGTTACTCTTTTTATCATACTTCTAGCACTGTACTATAGAACATTAGAAATTATTTTGAAGTCCAAAAGATTATATGCTAAAAATATCAGTGCCTAGAGAAGGAAAAATTTGATTTTAGAATTGTTTGCCCATAATTAAAAACCAGTTTTGTATTTTGCCTCATCACCTTAGTCAGTCCTGGCTGGACTAGCTATTCTCTTGAGTATGAATGATTATAACTTTTATTGGCAGGAAACATTGCCAGATCAGGGATTTATATCACAAAGTAAATATAATCTACATAGTCACAAGTAACATACACTTTAAATTACCTAGTTATTAAAATATATTTTATTGATTAAAATTAAGTAAAATTAATTACTCATATGTTACTTAAAATTTGGCTAATAAATTTTGTTGCTCCATGTTTTTTCAAAAAATTGCTCACAAAAATATATTCATTGTTTAATTTTACTTTAAAAATTGTCCTTAAACTATCATAGCGGTTGTAAATTTTTCTTTCTGATTAGTTACCTCAAATAAAACTTTTCCAGGTAACAGTTTGGAGCTACGTAAAATCCAACCTGCTGTTTACTATTTTTCTGTTTCAGCTGTGGAAATAAATAAACTTTCTGGGCCACACATTCTAGGTATCATTATACAATTAGATCATATGTGCTGTAAGACAGAATCCTCTGCTTTTTCAAATGCTCAATTCAGAAATTTTGTAAATATTTAATTTACTCATTAGTTCTAGAAGGATAGAGATTTCAGATTTCAAGAACAAGCAATGAGCTATCGGTATACTAAAACGGGGAAAATGAATCTAAGATGAGTTTTTCTTCTTTCACACTCCGAGGCCCCTCAAATTTTGTCATGCATGCAAAAATTTTCCAAAACAATAGATCTGCTTCTGCTTTACCCATTAGTCTTGGTCTACTGAAAAGTTTACAATACTTTGAATTCGACAGCTCTTCAAAATTAAATACAGTAACATCTGAATTATTTGACGCTTTCATTGAAGCAACAGCCACAAGCAAAACAGGACAAGCACCCTTCAACTTTCTCCATGGTTTCAGTTATTTTACACTCATCAGTAACATACAAAGTATTATAATGTTGAGTCCAGCATAGAGAAAGTTGTAAAAGCATTTGACTTATAAAGTAATTTAAGAAATAATTTTGTAGTTAACTCTATATTTAAACTTCATGTTAATTTATTCTTTGATTCTGTGAGATGTGCTAGCAGGCTTAAATACAGATAATCCTTTATCATCTACTTTGAAAAGATTGAATTAATGATGCCTATGAGGGGACAATATTGATTGAGAGACCTCTTTCAAGTGCTGAGAGAATGTAATTGATGTAGGCTTATTAATGATTACATGGTAGTCATCTGCATGTTTGTCAAGAAAAGAAAAATTAAACCTCTCCTTAGGGAATGATAGGAATTAACCTATTGGATTCAAAATGAAAAATTATATGTATATATGTATGTATCTATATATATTATCTCATAACTTTTTATTGCAGGGATGTTGTATTTGTTAAGGTGCAGCAATGAGTTTACTTCGAAAAATAAGATAATCTCCACAGTGATGTTACTTGCTCAGAGGAGTGATTTTCAAATGTTTTGCACTTAGAAATCTTTCAAAAATTATCAAAGATGGGATGGAGATACTGCTCAGCAGTACAAGTGCTTGCCTGGCAAGTGCAAGGTCATGAGTTTGATCCTCAGTACCAAAAAAAAAAAAAAAATTTCAAAATTTGCATGAGATAAAATGTTAGTGTGTTAGCTGTATTTGCCATATTTAAAATTAAAATTGTGAAATTTATACGATATACATGATTGATTCATTTGAAAATCAGAATAACAATTTTCTGGTAATATAAATGGTACATGGTTTATAATACTTGAAAATCTCTACAACTCCTGGAACCCGATTGGATTTTCACACCTGCTTCTACATTCAGTGAGTCGGAGTTTCTGGCCAACTCTGCTGTACAGTCAAGAGCAGGTAAGAGTAAAAAGGGGGACTAAGCCAATGTAATTTATATATCTCCTTTAAAAGCAAAGACTTTCATTCTTTCATATTTTCTCCATGACCTACACAACCCTATAAGTAATAACAGCACTTCAAGGGTTTTGTAGCCCAAATATTTATTTCCCCATCCAAGTACTAACCAGGCCTGACTCAGCTTTGCTTCTGGTGCATTCAGGGTGGTGTGGCCGTAGACCCGAATATTTATTGTAAATGTACTAAAGTTACCTATGCCTGCGACTTCCTTAACTTTGAGTTAATGCAGCCATACATCTTCCTCCAATAAATTAAAGAAACATTAGATAATGATTCAAATGCTATAGCTGATCCTATACTAGTAAAAATGCAAATAACATAGCTGGTACTTTGCTGATGACATATAAATGAAGAAAGTGTTTGCTTAACAGCCACTCATTTATATTTGATCAGTTATACTTTGTGGTCATGTTATTAGAGGAAAAATATAAACATTCTGTCAATGATTGCTAATCACTAGGTTCATTTAGAATACTTCCAAAATCCTACCAGGGTGTAATTTTGATTACTGGAAACTTTGATATTAAATATTTTATATATATATATATATATATATATATATATATATATATATTATACAAAAATATTTTCATAACATAAGTATTGTATTCTTCCCTATTTGAATCTGTTTACATTTGGAGATTGTCTTTGACAAAACTAATTACTGTAATTTTTGTTGCAAAAATAAATTATGAACTGAGACAATCTATACCAATTAATGGTATACAGAGAATTATATCCACTCCTTTCCTGTGTCATTTCCTTGACAATTTGAGTGTACACATAGATGCATTTACATGCTTGAGAATATAAATGAGATCTAAAAGTATGATGATTTAAATTTAAAAATTATGATAAAAGAAACATTGCCATTAATCCCCCTCCACATTCTGCCTCTGGCTTCAAGCACACTTATCCAGTAGTTCTTGATACTTTCTGAAACAGTTGTGGACTGATGTTTTGTTTTATATCCTTAGTTGTGCTGACAGGGATGACTAGATATCCTGAACTAATTCAAAATGTTATCTTTCTAAGTCATTTTGATTTTTGAAAAGAGCCAGTGAGTGAGGTGGATGAGGATGCATCATAATACTTTTACAACCCTGTCTTTCCATCGGACGGTACGTGGTGGCAGCATTCATTGCATTTTGGATCACATTTCCTAAAGATGCTCCTAAAAGAGTTCTTCCAGAACTTCTACAGAAGGGAACCAGAAAGATGAAATTGAGTGTTTGAAATTCCCTTTCTTTATTCTCATTCCTGTTATTCTTCTTAACTCTTGTTTATGATATATGATGTTTACATTCATTGAGGTGGGGTTCACCTATGTGGAGTATCTAATTCTACATTAATAGGTGGAAGGAGGGGAGAGGGTGGGATGAGGCATAAAAAAGGAACGAGCTGTCCTAGATACATGCACACACACCCCATGATGAATGTAAACTCACGTACTGCAAGCACGCATTGTTTTTAAAAAAGTGTATTCGAAGCAAAAAGAAGTATTTTTGAGACGCATTAATCCTAATTTCTTTTACTAGAACTGTTTAAATTACAACATTCTTTGCATATTTCATCACATCTTGTCTGAATGCTTGAGTGAAGAATATTATAAATGATCTTTCTCTACATTAATACACCAGAAGCTCAAACGCCGGTGTTTTAGAATGTGAGACTCGTGTGAAACTTTTGGCTTTGCATACGTCTGTGTAGACACTGCCATGACCTCTCTACTAACTTGTGGACGCTTTCTTTCAAAGTCAGACACTATTACCAAATCTAAACCCTGGGAGGCACTGATCTGCTTCTCATCACGTCTTAAGTCTCTCTCCTCAGGGACAGGACAATACACTCCACACCTGCAACTGAAAAGAAGAGAGGCTTGTTTTGGCTCATGTTTCAGAATTTTCTAGTTCTTGCGTGATCGGCAGCATGGTGGGAGCCTTGGGGTGGAGAAAAGCTGCTTGTCTCTTTGCAGGCATGAAATAGAAAGTGAAGGGAGGAGCTGGGACAGGAGGTAGGGCTTCCAGGTCACACCCAAGTGACCGCTTCTGCCCAGCTTCTCCTAACATCACAGTTATTATAGCCCATGACTCAATCATATTTCCAAGGCACTGTCTATGAGTGTGTGCAGTTTTCCAAATATAAACCAAAACACATCACCTTAGATTTTTCTTTTTGAAAATGTCATGCAAATGGCACTGTTTGAAGACTAGATTTGTTTACTCAACATAATGTCTTTGGAATGCAATCAAGCTGTAACATTCAACAGCGTACTTCTTATATTGCTAAGTAATGCTCTGTTGCATGGCCTATTATACTGGTTTATTTTTCCAATAACTAGATAAAGTACATAACTTGTTTTCACTTGCTGCCAATTTATGAATAACAATACTATAAATACTCACATATAGGTATTTATGTGAGTGCATATTTTATTCCCCTAAAGTAAACACATAGAAACTGGATATTTTCATTTTCCTCTCAATAGTTCATGCTCCAGTTATTTGATTGTGATATATCCCAGTATAAATTTCTACGAGTTAACTCTGCCTTTAGGTTCCCTGAGTTTCCTGAATGTTATTGAACTATTACCTTTGGGAAGTTTTAGCAGTGTTTCTTCAAATATTTTTTCCCTAGCCTTTCTTCTCTCCTTGCATCAATTACACAAAAATTAGGCCTTTATTGCCTCACTGATTCACTAGTCCCTGTGGCTCTTTTCATATTTTCTTATTGACTTTTATCTCATTTATTTAGACTGGATTTTTTATTGATAGTTTTTAAAGTCTATTTTTATTTTTAAATTTATTTTTATTGACTCTGTCACTAACATTTTATATTTTTACCTCATCTCATGGGCTGTTAATCTTTATTATTGTATTTTTCAGTTCTGGAATTTATGTTGACTATCCTATGACTTTTATTTCATGGCTTAATTCCTCTATTCTGTTTTAATGACCTTTTCTTGGAATCTGTATACAATTTTACATACGATTTTATTTTAAAATCTTTTTAAAGTAAATTCTAACATGCATATAACTTGGAAGTTGACATATCAGTGATTTAGATCATAAATATGTTCTGTAGGCCTATGTGCCCAGGTAACACAATATTAAGGCAGTGGGACCCCATGGAAGATGCATAGGCCCATGTCTTCAAATGAGATTGAGGGGCCCTGGTCCTTTTCTCTTTCACATCTTTCTTAGTCATGAGGAGAGTAGTTTGGTTATCACATGCAAGAAGGAATCAAAATCTCAGCCACTTCTCAAAATTACACCTTAGTTTCCTGATACACTTTTTCTAAATTATGTATGTCAACAATTTCATTTTGGTAATAAAAAGCTGACTGTTGATATTCACATGAATAAAAAGGTCACTGGTTCTCATTGTGCCAAATGTTTTAGACTTGTATTTTGGATATTTTGAATATTTTGATATTTAAATCCTATGAAAAGATGTTCATATATTTATTTAGCAGACAATTTATTCAGGCCACAAGAATCCACTCACTTTCTGTGGGTTACAACCCCTTTGTAAGTTTAGCTTGAAAGCCTTTCTGAGTCTGTCTGGATCTGTCCAGCATGTCCACCAGGCAGGCACCAGTCTGAGACCAAGGCAGAGTCCTGTTTATTTCAGTTCATCACATCTTTTAATATGTGTTTGGGATCAGATATATACTTGAGCGTGAGCCTCTGAATTTCATAACATTTTTATGAGGTGGCTTTCCTGCTCTGTTAATGGTGTTCTTAGCATTTTCTGTTACTCATTGGTCTCAGAACATTCTTTTAATTAAAATGTTAGGGTTTAGTTAACCTAATTCTGAAAAAGAAAAAGGAAAGGCTGACCCCAAAGGACATAATTTGGCTGACAACTGTCGCTGTTGGCCTTCATCCCCTTGTTCCTCAGAGTGGCCTTTTGTAAGCCCACCATCTGGGGTTACTTCACAGCTTACCCTCTAGGCTTGGCTGGCAGCAGCATGGCCCTATTTCCACTCTGGCCACTCCAGGCCCTGCTGCCTCCCCTCTGAGGAGCAGTTGGAAATTATGCATGGTAGGCGAAGTTTGGGGAAGAGACTGAGGCCCATTCATTACATCCTCAAAATCTCTGAACTCAAAAACCTTGTGATTAACACAGCCAATCTTCCTGAAGTTTCATCAAAAGAAATAGTAGTCATAATTCAGTCCCATTATTTTTACTGAAACTTGGGAGTTATCCTTGAAGCAGCCATTTTCCCCAAAGTTCTGCAGCTGTATCAGAGGCCCACTCTGGCTCCTAAAGATACTTGGTTGGCAATAGCAGGCTTTAAACAAGTGTTTTCACCATGAAGCCATGTGTCATGACTCCACTCTCACTGTGTCCACTGCTGTCATTACCGGGAAAGTTCTCAAGCAGGTGCACAAAATGTACAAGACTGCAAATGTAAAGGGCCATCTCCTTCCCTAAGGAAGCAAAGCTTTTCACTTTCTTTGCATCAATTGATGAAGTCTTCCTCTTAAGCAACCTCTCTGTGCTGCAGCACAGGTTCCAGTAAAGCCTTGTAAATCTCTGTTATTATCTCAGATAGTGTGGGAAGATCAGGTTACATGGGAAAGAGGTGGTAACATGGAATTATTAGCTCAGAGATGAGTGGGCAGCCAGCAACAGAAACCAACAGACTAGCAAGGTCTGGTGAAAGATACCTGCAAAGAGTTGTGAAGACCATAGAGAGGCAGCAGAAGTGTTAGAACTCCAGAGAGCTTTCAAAGGGCCTATAAACTTTGCCTATTAAGAAGCTGTAAAGCATGGCTAGAACTGCTCAGAGGTGTAGCATGGGGGCTGTGTGTTTCTGGCACTGAAAACCCAGAGCTGCAAAATCAATGGTTAAGCACCTCTGGCAGTCAAAGACTAAAGCCACTAACAGAGCTGCACTCTATTAATTCATGGTTTTGATCTGAATTGAGTAAAGGAACTCTCAGCAGATTGGTGACAGTTCAGTTGTGTGATTTTTGTCCTTTCTAGAGACAATTAGCAGAAGGATGGTAAGGGAACTGGGAAAAAAAGAAGACAGCTCCTAGAGGACATGTTTATGCCCAGAAGCACACCACTTTGAAGGTTCAGGGTGCATTATATTTAGGCTTACAATACCAAAGAGAAAATAAATTATAATCTCTCTATGAGTCTGTATTTTGTATTCAGAGTTCTTCTATTTATCTTATCCGGAACATGTTTTTAAATAGACTATTTCTTATTATGAAATTATAATAGTGATTAAAAACTCAATACATCCAGACCACAGTTTGTGAGACCATAAAAAAGTCATGATATTTTGGCAATAACTAACAAAATTTTCTTTCATAATGATAATGATAATGGAGATAAAACAAGGAAATAATGCTGAAATTACATGTAAATAAATAAATACAAACAAATGCTTTTGTAGAAACAAGAAAAATTCCACTAACATACAGACAAATTGTGTCTTTTGCTATCATATGAAATAAATGTTTTTAAGATGACAGACTTCAGCAATTATTGATGTGATTTATTGCTCCTTCACTGTGAAAACAGTGAGGCTATTTGTAAACTATTATCCATTTTTGAAATGTGAAAAGAAATAGTTATTACTACTTTGATATAGTTCCAGATATAACAGAAATAATTATCTATATTAAATTTTAAAGGACAATTGTATGTAACTTAACAGCTAACAATAATATGCACTCTGCTAGTTTTGGTCATTTATTTGTATAAAATTACTTATATTTACAACTTATATATGAAAAGATTCATTCAGAACTCTTTTATGAAGTAAACTATACCAATTAGAAGTACATATAAAATACCATTGTATAAATATTTCACTTAATAACATTGAGTAACTTTTCAATATGTATTCTTTCAATTTTATTTTTGGATGAACTAAAATGATAATGAATAGAAGACTCACATCCTAAATTAAAACTAGATTTAAAGACTATTCACTACCTTTTTAAACAGTTGCTTATAAATATTATCAATAATGGAAAGTTTCTTAGTCTCATTCCCTTTATAGATTACTAAAATAATCACACTGCTATGAAATAACAGAAGAAAAAACAAAAGAGGTATAGTCTCCCTTATTTCTACCTGGAATTGTTGCAAACTTCATACAACATAGTTCTCAACCCTTCTCCAAAACTGTTTGTCCTCATAAAATCTCAGATTCCTTTCAGTGACAGCCATGATGTAATCATATATTTTATAGATGAAATCTTGGTTATGATTGGTTTGAGAAAACTACTTAGAAATTGAGAAGTGCGTTCTATTACAGAATCAGAACTTGGTCAACTTACTCTTCATCTGAGGTCTTCTCATACAAATGTGAAATTTTTTATATATTTTAACGATTTTATTCAGGGTCACTGTTGGGAGTTCAGGATAACAAAGTGAATGGCATGTTTACCACCCAGGTAATGAATGCAGGAAATTACTTGTTTAAAGAAAAACTTGCAGTACCATTCAGCTAGTAAACACACAGAAAAGCCTGTTACCCAGTAATTGGCAGGTAGTGTAACTGCTGCTATGCTCTACACGGTTACTGATCCTATACGGATCTAAGTGAAAATAACATGCACAGGAAATGATTTCAGCAATTTCAACTACTTCTAAGCACTTCTATTTTTTTTTTTTACATCATTAGCTAGTGAAAATTATGGAAAAGATTCCAATTTGAAAATTCCTATGACTTTATCTATTAAAAGAAACTTGCACTTCATGCTAGAGTCATAGCAGAAATGTAGCACATGTAATTTTTAATTTTCTACTCTTGGTTTTATAGGAAGGATTTAGAAGACCTCAGAAACTGACATAAAATATTAATCAAAATTCCAAGTACACACGGGATGGTTATTTTTTTATAGATGTCAATTCACTTAATTGTCATCTTTCTTAAACTGCTTTAGCTCAAGATATCAAGATAATGTTTATTAGTCTAATAATGTCTGTACATATCACTACTTATGCTGAATGTGAGACCTCTTGCTTTCTCATATTCTTTCAGTTGATAGAAACACCTTTAATTACCCAAGCAGAAAAATACCTATATAATTATGTTTTTTAAAAATATAATCATGTATTGTATAAAGTGATTAGAATTGTGAGAATTTTGTTTATATAGAATTTGAGATTTTAAAAGGTTTGAAACTTTTGAAAATAGATAAAAAGCAATCCAAATACCAAACAATGGAGACAATAAAAAAACACTGCATATACTATTTACATCAAAAATATCTAATTATTAAAATTTAGTTTTATGTTGTTGCTTTATGATTAAAGCACATTTTAAAAAATAATGTAGCAAAGTAAAGATTGACTATATTTAACTCACTAATGTACATATGACTAAAGTAAAATGTAATCACCATTCTAGGCAAACTTTTATGTTATAGTTACAGCGCAAAACATATGTTTTGGTATTTAAGCCAAATTATGGTAACATTTTATTCTGGAAAATTTGTGCTATACCTGAACTGCTTGAAATAGCCTTTTAAATATTACTGTAAAAATCAAGCATGTAAGTAATGTAGATTAAATAATTCATGTTTCATGTATAATAAAATTCCTGAGATAATTTAGAACTGTATTTTCTAATTTAATTTTTGTATGTACCTTATAAAACCAATACCATTTATTGGCTAGGTTTGATGCAAATCTCAAAAAATTTTAAGATAAATTAATCTCACTATAGAATAAAGACTAAGCCATAAAAATTCAGTTCTGTGGATTGTAAGCCTGTCCACGATTCACAAGATTTCACAAGATTCCAACATAAATTCAACAAGATAACATTTTTCTGAAATATATCTTTAATAAATATTATTTAATTAAAATATTCAAGATATTGGTGAATTACCATATTCCTAGTCTCAATTTTTTTCAGATTCTTTATTATAAACCAAGTCATTATATGTAATTTACTTGATTTATTAAAATGAAACATTAAGTCCTGTATTGTGATACAATATTATCGTTTTTCTGTATACAAGTCATTTAAATCCAGAATATATAAGGAATTCCTAAAATTCAGTAAGGAAAGGATGAATTATTAAATAGAAAAATTGGCAGTTGTATTTCCAAAGAAAATAGCCAAGTAAACCAATAAATATGGAAAAGTTACTTTGTTACTCTTTAAAGAAATATAAATGTATTCCATTAGTCAACTATCAGAATTGGGAAAAAATGACAAAATGTTGGCAAGGATAAGGAACAGAGTCCTGCTATCCATTTCTGATGGCTATAGTTTGATATAACTACTTGAAAAGAAACATATAGATTGATATAGAGCTGTTTGAAGACTATCATTCTAGCTGGGCATGGTGGTGCACTCCCAGCACTTGGGAGGCTTAGGCAATAGGATCACTGTAAGTTCGAGACCAGCCTGGACCACAAAGTGACCACAAGGCCAGCCTGAACTGCATAGCGAGATCCTGTTTCAAAAAGACTATATATATATATATATATATATATATATATATAATTATTATATTATATATTGTTAGATGCACTATATATTATATATTATTAGATTCATTATATATTACATACACATTAATGTAGCATTCTTTAATATATATATATATATATATATATATATATATATTCTAATGGATCTACTTGAAAGATATATGTGTATTTTCACCAAACTCCTAGATAAGACTATTTTTATTCATAACTATCATTCTCAAAAGCTCCAATCTGAACATGCTTCCAAAATTAACTATAGAATAGGTTAATGAAAGTAAATTAATATGTATTTACATATTAGTATAGAGAGGGTAATGATCAGACTACAATTAAGTGATTCTATATAGACAAATCTAATATACACATTATTGGTAGAAATAAGTCACATACAAAATTATAAATGCATCAACATTTCATTTGTAAATTTTTCATTCATACTTAAAATACTGTGGTGTTAAAAATCAAGCTGGGGGTCACTTTTAAGTGCAGGGTCTAATAACAGGAAGAAAGGGGAAGATGGATGTTGGAGCACTGACAACGTCCTGATTTTTAATTCTAATCCTGGTTAACATGGTCTGTTCAATTTCATCAAGTTTGCTTTACCTTTTGCACTTATATATCAGTAAAATTTTAAAAATTCAATGTACATTTTAGCAAGTTTTAGTGCAAATTTAAAACCCAGGTAAGTTTTTTATTATTAATGTCTAATTTATATCTTCTTAAGAATTCTGATGTCATCAAGATTTAGCCTGTATTAAAACTAAAAATGTTTGTGAATGGTTTCTGTCACTCAACATAATTTCTCCTCCAAATTTTCTTCATTCATTTTCCGTTTGTAGATATTGACAAGCCGGAGTAATTTTTTGATCCATCTTTTAAATAGTTGCCAATTACATGATACTTATTGTATTTCCTATAGAACCAGTAATGACACATAGAATTACAAAGTAAAGTCTTCATAATTGTTATAAAAGGTAATACATTTTTGAGATATTGCAAGTTTAGACATTATTCTATTTGCACAGTCAAATATTAACGTACATATTATGATTTGACATATCTATTTTCTTAATCTAACAAGGCCAAAAATAATGAGCAGTGACATACACATCTGTGTAGCATTCTTTATAATAGCATCACTAAGAATTATCTATTCGTATTTTTGTAGATCTTGATGACTTAAACATATACTGTTCATCCTGGGGCTGGGGATTTAGCTTAGCTGTATAAGCGCCTGCCTGGCAAGCACAAGGTTGTGAGTTCGATCCCCAGCACCAAAAAACTATAAATAAAAAATAAAATAAAATAAAATAACTGCTCCATTTAAATAAATTAATTTAAGTGTTAAGTAAATTAACTGCTCCAGTTAAATAAATCAACTGCTCCGTTGCATATGGTAAAATACACATCCAATAAAAAATAAATTATTTAACTCCAGTTAAATAAATTAACTGTTCCATTGCATATTGGATGTGTATGGTATTAATGACTATAGGGCCAATATTTTGTAGTTATATAAGCTGGTAAATATTATGAATATTCTACATATTCTTTGGCTTGTTTTTCAATTATATGACCCTTAATGTCAACAAACATGTAAGTAAGTAAAAAAAGTCTGACATTCAATTAACATTAACTTTTAAAGATTTAATTAACAGTTATAAATTTAAATCTCTTTTTTGGCACTTTTAACAAAAGCATAGTAACAAGTAGAATAGATTAGGGGAAATGTTGCTTTATTGATTCACAGTAAATTTTTTCTGAATGCTTGTTTTTATACAGGAAAAAAATTATTTTCCATGAAAGCCATAAGTTATGTAAACATATCTATCTGCTCTAAAGTCAAATAATAAAATTCAAATCCTTATACTATATAAGAAAATCATAGAGTCTAAGCTTAGGTTTGATATTTAATTTTATTTTATTTTCATGTATTCAATTTGCAGCTGTTTTTTGAGTCTCCTTTATTATTTTACAGCCAGTGTGAAGATGTTCTATGTTATCAGCTGAATTATATCAGATGTTTTAATGTAATGTAACATAAAAGATTTAATTAGCAAGTAAAATTTTGCATACAGATTTACAGTCTCAAGGAATATTTGTATTAAAAATGTGTTTGTAAATGATAACATACAAGAATGTGGACTGACATAATTATTGAAAGCACTTCAAAAATAATTCAGATTTTTATGCAAAATATAACATTTTAAAATAATAGCCAATGACACTTATTCCATGGGGAAGTGTTTTTAAAAGTCATGTGGTATGTATCTGACTGTATTAGGAGTAAATTTTTTATAATTAATTTGCATTGAATATGAAATTTTCCTCAGAGTAATCATTTGCAGATTTGAGTTTAATCTTTTTTATTATGCACTACATTTTAAAAACTGCATCTTGTGTACATATTAGAAGAAAGGAATTATACCTTCATTTTCCCATCTTTACCGAGATATAATTGACAAATTTATTTGCTATGCCAAATACAATGTTTTGATATATGTATATTTCTGAAATGAAACCACAGACCTGCTAAATAATACATTTATGATTTTATATAGTCATCATTGTATGTCTATGATAAATATATTTAAGATCTATTGTCTTAACAAATTTCAAGTATACAACATAGCACGGCAACCTTAATTACCATGGTGGATATCAGAGCCACAGACTTACTTGTTGTATGCGTTTGAGCAACATCTCATTTTGCCCTCTCCACAGGCCCTGGAAACTAACATTACACAATCTGCTTCTATGATTCTATGTTTTCAAATTATTTACATTCCTCATTTAAGTGAGAAAATCGGTATTTGTCTCTTTTGAAAAGCCGAACCTTTATGCTTTAAGACATTTTCTTAACATAGCAGCTTCTTTAGATGATATTCTAGTTAATTTCCAATGATACTGAGAACTAGCATATTTTCCTATAAACAAATTTCATATTTGCTTGTTACATCTAAACTGTGTCCCAAAGTCTCTTGTGTTCAAAGGTGTGGCTTCTGGAAGGCAGCTGGATTACGGGATGCTATGCAAATCATTTTGTTAATTCATCCATGTGCTCACATGTTAATGGGAGGTGGGGCCTGGTTGGAAGCATAGGTGACTGGGGATCTGACCTGAAAGGGTGTGTTCTGACCCTGCTCCTCTCTCTGCTTTCTGTGTGATGTGCCTTCTCCTTGCCCTTTCTATCTTGGAGCCTGTAGAACATGCACCTGGTGACTCCTCTGAAAACAACAGCCAAAATAACTTCTCCTGAAGCTTCAGATGTTGGATATTTTATACCACTGATGACAAAATGACTAATAAAATATTTAATCTTACAAAATTGGGTTTGTAAATAACATGTCATGTGACTCTTCACCCACACAGGACTTGTTCGAATGCACAGCATTTCACTTTTATAGGCAATTTAGGACAGACCACGACTAAGTTAACTATGAATGACATCTTGTTTATCACTACATATGTCATTGCCTTAGATGAAGTAAATGCCCTGTAAATATTGTAATTAATTTAAAAATACTTTGACTACATCAATATAAAGACAAATAAATTATATTTGGATAATAGCTCTGAAAAAATATACAGTGATAATTTTATTGACTAACATGCAAACTACCTTAATGACCTTAGGAGTAAGAAAAAGAAGAATATAAAACCATTATAAAAGGAAAATAATAGTCCAGTTGGATTTCATTAACCTTAAGAATATTTATCAAAATAAAAATAGGTAAGTAGTATTAAGAGGGAGATGTCTTTTTAAATAGGCATATTTGTATATATGTACACATTTATTAAGAACTCATGTCTGATATACAGAATGTATGAATACTGCTTTCAAGTCCTAAACCAAAAGGCAAATGCTTCAATTTAAAATTGGAAAAACCTTGCCAGGGATTTAGCTCAGTGACACAAGCGCCTGTCTTGCAAGCGTGAGCTTGCTGAGTTTGATCCCTGGTACCAAAAATAAAATAAAATAAAATTGGAAAAACACATAATAAGAAAAAAGAAGCATGACAAGTTGACAATTGCCCACTAACTTAGTACTATTAGCTAGGCTCTGGGTCAGTCCTGTGAAAGTAAATGGTTTTATATAATTCTGGTACCATAAAAGTCCATTGTACGAGAGCAATGGAGCTAAAAAAAGTCTTCATGATCATGTCTAAGCAGAGAGAAAAACAGTAAATTAGTGAACGCAACAAAGATAGCAAATACTTTTCTCTCCAAACTATCATATTTGAAGATTTAGCAAATAGAAGATTAGCCACACTCCATTCTTCTCGTTTCTTGCATATTCTGATCAAATCACTAAACTGTTCCTACTTTCTGATAAGATCTAATCCGAAGAATGCCTCATTTTCTTGAACATAAAAAAAACTCAAGTCTCCCCAATAATGAAATCTCTTTTCACTTTTACTTTAAAAAACAAAACAGAAAAAAAAGATAGAAACAATACAGGATTTAAAAAAAAATAGTAGGTAATTAACACAAGTTAATAAATTGTATATTGTTAATGATCAAACAATCAAACAATGTAAGCACAAACTTGGTTTTGATGAATAGAGATTAGTAGTATAGTTAACTGTCTTGTACACACACACACACACACACACACACACACACGTATATATACCTAGATACATATAATCTTTCCCCTTCTTCCTTTTCTCTTTCCCTTATCCTAGTAGTTCTTTCCTTTTGAGCACTTTCTTTCTCATTCATTATCACAATATCTATTGTGAATTCTGGGTCTTATTATTCTTTCAGGTTTCTTTTACACTAGGGAGACAATATGACATTTACAAACATCTCACACTTTTTAAAATTGAGAAGTCTTATGATTTCACATAGTACATGGCCTCCTTACTGCAGCAAGTAAAAAAAAATTATGGTTTATAATAAATGTTTTTTCTGGTGATTGTTGGTGATGGATGAGTGAAATACTAAATGAGTATTTCAAAAAGAAGAAGCATAATAATGCACCATTAATAACATGGCTTTGCAGGGAAATTAAAATCCAACTACTATCATAGTATCTTAAATTCAAACACACATCAGTATCAAATGATGGAATGGGTATAATTAAATATTTGCCATCCTGTTGATGTAAAAAATGTTTATTTTAATAGTTTATAATGATTATTGTATAATAATATGTATCTAAGTGTACAATTTGTTAGGTTTTTATAATACCAATATCTGTAAAATTATTGTCAAATGCAAGATACTGAACAGATCTGTCACATTACATGCTTTTTTCTCTTTTGTCTCCTACCAAGACAACATGAACTATGATATTTACAGTACTATCCAATATGTACTTAAATTTTCTATAATGTTATGTAAGTATAAACATACAATATGCATATATTTTGTTCAAATTTATTTCAAGGAGTATCCTTATTTTGAGATTTATCAATATTGTTAGTTTTTATATTTGCCCATCACATTTCACGGTTGCATAATATTACACTAAGTGAAAGCACTCTTGATTTATGTCAGAATTTTGGCTCTAATAACGAATGACATTATGAACATGCATGTAGACATTTTTACATGGATATTTGCTTTTGTTTATCTACCTAAGAAGTGAATGCATGGATCATGTGTATTTAATTTTTTAACAAACTTCCTATTTTCAGAGCATCTATGTGTCATTTTAAATCCCTAACACTAGTGTCTGTGAATTCCAACATTCTATATCCTTGGAAGAATGTGGTACAGTCATTTCTTTTAAAAATGTATGTCAGTTAATTTGCATTTCTCTAATTATTAATGATGTTGACATATTTTATGTACTTAATTTATACCCATCATTTATTTTTTGTTAAACTCTATTGGAAATAAAACACAGTTCAAAAAGTTATCAATGAGCAATACAATAAAAGTTAGTGACACTAGAATTCATAGAAAATGTCACAATAATTAAAGTAGACTACTGATACTGTCAATTTCTCACAGATATTATGTTAAACAACAAGCCAAATGCAAAGAACATGCTTAATGATTCCATTTTGTGAAATTTTAAAATAGGCAAAGTAAATTACTGTCATAGAAGCAAGGATAATTATTTGAGACATTAGACAAGACACAGAGGTTAATACTGAATGTCATTATTTGAACAACATGCAAGTATGAATAAGTATAAATTCATGAAACTATGCATAAGATTGTTGAAGTTTGTTGTAAGATATAGTTCATTGAAAAGTTTATTTTAAGAAGTAATAATATTTGATTGATCCAGCAAAAAAAAGACTTTGGTCATTTATTGGTAGGTCACCATGTTTTATCTACTATCAAATATATCAAAATATATAACCACATTTTAAAAACAGATTAGGAGATACTCTCTGTATAATTAACACATTACAATTTACAATTTGTGATGTGACAGATAACTTAAATTTTGTACCACTGGTTTGTACAAAAAATGCATCAAAATAAAATCTTTGAAGTCTGTATGCTATTGAAGCATTACTTTCTTACTTGTTCATAGCTTTTGTCTGACAGCTATTTCCCCAGAGTGCTTGTCAGAATATCCGTTACTGTATGTGACATTTCACTGTCTGTATGAAATCATTTCAAAAGAGACGAGGATATAAACACTCAAAGACTGTAAAAAGTGTCAGGCAACTGTTGTGGGGAATGCAAAGCTAAATTCAGTCACTGCATACTGTCTAAGTAGCTGTTGAGATCCTCATTTTTATCTGCAGCTGAGGAATGTGATACATACATATGCAACACAAAGATAAACGCATCAGGATATGAGGAAGTGTGTAGCCATTGCAAATAAAATAAAAATTTTTACTTTCTACACTCAGAGCTTAAGAGATTCTTGGTTATTGATTTCCCTCCACACATTTTCAAAGTTCAAAAATGAATTATTTATGGTTATGACTAGAATCCTTGAACAGCAATTCACACCTATCGTTTTTTCATATACTCTATTAGGTGCATAACAACATTTCAGTCTCTTCTTTGTGTTTTCCTACTCCCTGCTTGGCTTTTAGACCTAACTATATATTTACCTACAAGATTTAAAGATTTAATTCTGTTTGTCTTTCTCTTGTATATTTTTTGACAATTTTGAACATTTTTGCAGGCCTTGCCATACTTTGTAACAGATTATACCAGATTATTTTTCCCCTTTAATGGATCTCACAGATCTTCATTGTTCATATCTGTTTCATATGTAAAACAATTTTAATTATTGAAATAATTCATGATGTACATTGAAGGCACCTTTTCTTTAAGAAGCCATTTTAATGAAAATTGACATAGCCTTTCTAGTAAACTTTTACTAAAAGATATTTGATGAAGGAGCAAAGATATGGTCCTGGATTCCTTCTATTATGTATTTCTCTGTATGCCTCTGGATGTTCCGATTTTAACAAAATACATGAAACACATACATCTGTGTTATTATATCACTTAGGTACTAGAAAACCTTCTAAATCTTGTTTTCCAGAGAATTCTTTGCTTTACAACTGTATATTTATGTACAGAAAATTATTTTTTCTTTTAATAAAAAAGACAAGTAAGTTTAATTTGAATAGCATGACATTATCACTATACTTTCTCAGCATGGAGAAGCTTCCAGATGGACCTGAATTGCATGATATAAAAAATGTGGAAAACAATAATTAGTATCTGCTATGCTATCTTTTTTCATTCTATACATGTTGCATTGTTGTTTTGAATGAGATAAACAACCTGACTATTTGATTCAACAAAAACTAGGAACAAGCTAAAAATAGAATAACATGATCTTGCAAATGGCCACATTTCCATTTAACAGAGCTGATCATCAGTTGTGGTCAGAGCTTGCAAGGGAAACAATTTAATGCAGGATACATAATTATACAATATTTTATAACACTTATCCAAAGAGTCAAATGCAAAAAGAGTGCAGGAAATCTTTTCACACACTTAAAACCCAAAGAATTCAGCAGAAGGTCTGGATCCCACAACGACGAGTCCAGTACAATCCAGCTGAAGCCCTAAGGACCTTGGCAATGTTCCACTCAAGTTCAGCTGCAGGCCTAGAGCCCATAACAATGTCTCATGCAAGTCTGTGTCAAGGATCTGTACTGGGAAGGCCTGGAGGTCAGGGGTAGAAGCTAGAAATTCTGTGCCAATGGCATGAAGATTTGTGCAAGCGGGCTGAGGGATCTGGGGGCAGAGAGCAATGCTTAACGTGAAGAACAGAGCTCCCCCTAAAAGAGCCACAGTCATCCTCAGTGATAATGAGGTCCTGAGCTCCTCAAACAATGAAAACAGCTGAGTCCATATCAGTAAAGCCAGAGCAACAGGCTTCTCCAGGAAAACCAACAGCACCACCTCTTCTTTTCAGTTCTCCTTTTGATGTTGTTGACAACAATCCTCAGTGGATCCTCCACACTCAGCAGTATGTTGGTTCAGTTCAGCTCGGTCTTACAAGTTGATCACCAGTTGTCAATCCACCACACCATCCTTAACTGAAAACATTCTCTGTAATTATTTCAAATATTTTGGGTCAAATTGGCTGCATATTCTTACCACTATATACTAAGAAAATATTTCCAAATTGAATTAGCACTAGCCTCTCTCATCTTTGACTTGTAGAATATGGAATGATTTATGCAGTGTTTCTGTCAGTTTCAGGTGGTTAATTAACTAGTATTTCTGCTTGCTTCCATGGAATGATTACTCTTGGAATATCCCCTGTTCACTACCATTGTAGGTTCTATGATTCACAGTTTCAACCAAGCTCCAAACAAATAGCCAAATTCAAGACTAGCCAAGTAAGTGGCCCATCTTGGGCAACTGGGTCTGCAGATCTCCAGAACAGATAACATCTGACTCAGCACAAAAAAATGCTGCTGGATGTGGTGGCATGGGTCTGAAGCCTCAGCACTCAGGAAGCTGGCGCAAGGAGGATTGTTGCAATTTCAAAGACAGCCTGGTTTGTACAGTGAGTTCCAGGCCAGCCTGGAATACATTGAGAGACTCTGTCTACAAAAACTCACCTTTAACAGTGCGTAGAACTATGAGAAGAAAATAAGTATTTTAGGCCGCTAAACTATGAGTTTGTTTTGTTTGCATACAGAACAAAAATCTGTCTGATGGTTTACAGTAGACTTAAATGCAGGAGAGGTAGTATACATTTTTACTGCTCTATCTTTGAGTATTATTCATTAATAGTTTTCAAAAGCTTATCCACGATGTTCAATTAAGAAACGGGTGATCTCCACCAAATAGTTGTTATAATATTTCATTTTGCATTGCAAGTTCTGCTTTTTCATGATTTCCTCCTACCTTGTGGTTTCATGACCATTTGTATTAGCATAATATGTGTACCTTCCTCTGCAAACTCAAATTTCAAATAAATAACTTCTCACTTGATATTCTAATTATATTCTCATTACATCTCCTAAGACACCTGCCAAATTGACATGGCTGTCCAGTTCTTTTAACTCATCAGACTGGATTTTTTCCCAGTCTTTCCAAACTCAGTATTCCGGCCTCTTATCCAGCAAGGAAAGTGAGAGAACTTGAAAGCATATCAAACACTTCCAACTCCAGATCATTTTACTTCAGCCTATCCCCTAAGCTTACTGAGGCTGCCTTGGTTCCTGATTTTGCTAAGTGATCATTATTTTTCCCATGAACCACAGAAACTGCTCCCAGATGATCTTTCCACACTCACTTTTATATCACTCAATTTTTATTTTCCTTCAGCTACTCTCAGGGTGATCATTTCAAGGCACAGATCATTTTAAGAAATTTACAAATAATGAAGTAGTGTATATTGCAAAGACACTAGAAGAAAGGGTGCTTGAATTTCTCATCACAAAAAACACTTTAAAAAGGCGGATAGGTTTACTTGGCTTTAAACATGGAGTATGTATATGTATATAAATATATATGTATGTGCTTGGTATATATGTATTGAAATGTCACATGAAACTCTGTAAATAACCACAATTGTTTTATGTCAATTAATAAAAATTAAATTGAAAAACAAGGGCATATTGAGTGAGATAGTTTTGTGCATTCTATATTTTGTTTTGGGTATTTATATTTCCATCAACCTTTTCTATATAATGTTTTAAAAAGTATAACTATATACTGATCCTTCAAATTTGATAGATGTGTATTTCCCATGTTTTTCTTAAAAGATTGCTTTAGCTATTCAATAATCTGTTTTTCATATAAATTTTAGATTATTTATATATGTCAGCAAAAATTATGTTATAGTAATTACATCAAAATTATAGATGAGCTTTGAAATATTAACATTGTTGGTATGGTGATTCTTTGATCAATTAGCATAGATATTCTCTTCATTTATTTAGATTTTCATTGATTTCCTTAATGGGTATTTTGAAAATTTCAGGGTAAATAAATATGTGATATATATAGATATATATATATATATTTATATATATCTATATATATATGATTTAGTATATTTTTAAGAGCACTTGTACATAATATTGTATTTTTACATTAGTTTCCAAAAGGGCCTTTTTAGCATGTAAAAATGTAATTATTTTTTTCCGTGTTGAAATTATATCCCATTAACCTGCTGATTCCATTTATTAAATTCCAGTAGATTTTTTTAGCTCTTTTATGTAGATATAAACTATTAACAAGTTTCATTTTTACCTTCTAAAGGGCTTGCCCTTTGTTCATACTTATAATAATAAGAATATAATATATACACATGGTGAGAATGGACATTTTTGCTCAATTACAAACCTTAGAGAAGTTATTCATTTTCCTACATCAAGTTAATATTAGTGGTAGAACTATACAGACATTCTTTGTAAATTTGAAGTAATTTTCCTTCTTCATTTGCTGAAAATTTTAAAAATCATAACCTGATGGTACACTTCGTCAAATATTTCTCATGTATCAATTTCTTTAGCTTATTAATATGATAGATTACATTGTTCTACTTAGAAAATTTAAGCAGCTTTGCATACCTGACATAAATCATACTCATTCCAGATATATTACCCTTCAAATATATTTTGGATCTAATTGGCCAATTTTTTGGGGGGGATTATTGTTTCTAAATTCATAAAATATATTAATTTTTTTTGTGTTTTTGAGACAGGATCTCGCTATGCAGTTCAGGCTGGCCTTGAGCTCACTTTGTAGCTCAGGCTGGTCTCGAACTTGCAATGATTCTCCTGCGTCAACCTCCTGAGTGCTGAGATTACAAGCATGAGCCACCATGCCCGGCTTATTATTATTATTATTATTATTATTATTTAGTATTTGTTTTTGTATAATCTCTGCCCTGTTTTTTCATATGGTTAAATTTAACACCAGTAATTGAGTTGTGACGTCTGCCTTTCTTTTCTCAAAGAAATTATGTAAAATTTGTGTTAATTCTCCTTCAAATGTCTCAAGTGAAATGACCTAAGACTGGAATATTTTATTGCAAGTTGATGTGCTTAATTGATACAATAATTTCATTATTTCACTTTCAAATTGACTGAGGTAGTGTTATGACTTTCATTGTATTCTACTATTTATCTTTTAAGTTGCTGCAAGAACTGTAATGATATCCCCAATTTTAGTCTTCATGATTTGTGTCTTTTACACATTTTTGTCAGTCTTTCTAAAATTTTACTAGTTTTACTGATAGTTTTGAGTACAGTGCTCCAAATGGTCAATAAGATCATCTTAGGTGATTGTGTTGCTCTTATTCTGTTTGTACTTCTATTGGTTGCTGGAAGAATACGGAAGCCTTCAACGATATTTGTGAATTTGTCTTTCTCCTTTCAATTTTGTCAATTTACTTCATTTTGAATCTTGGTAACATATCAACACTTAGAATTGTTGTTTTACAGTTGGATTAATCCTTTTACCCCTATATAGTTTCTTTGTTTAATATTAATTTTATTTTCCATAATGCTTACATCATCACTTATTAATATAATGTAACCACTTTATTTTTTATTAAAATTTTCATAGTATATTTGTATTAATTTATTTATTTTTAGACAGGGTATCACTCTGTAGTGAACTCTGTATTTCAGGCTTGCCATGAGTTCACTATGTAGCCTAGGCTGACCTTGAACCCATGACAAATTCTGCTGTTTTAACCTCCTCAGTGCTGGTATTACAGGTGTATGCACCGCACACCCAGCCAATTTGTCTTTTTCTTTTTTTCTTACACTTTAACACACCTATTTTATTGAGTATGAAATGATCTCTTACATGAAATGTATTGTTGAACAATGTTTCCTTATCAACTCTGCCCATATCTCTGTGAATGATGAACCTCCTAATTACACTTAAGGTCATTATTCATAGTAAAAGTTGTCGTGTCTGCCATTCTGCCATTTTGTTATTTGTTTTACAGTTGAATCTTCTATTTTTTTTTCTTTAGTGGGTTTAGCCCTTGATGATGACATCAGAGTCACTTTTTCTTATGAAGAGAAGTTGTATATGGTTCCAGGAGAAATGAGCTTATCTGAGTTGTATTCCCCATTAGGGAGGATGCTAAGACATGTTAGTATAGCTCTCTTCACTTAAAGAGATTATGAAATACTAATGGAGGAATTTCAACTGTAAGCTAGTAATTACAATCAAATGTTGAATTCTTTTATACTCATAAGGAGAAGTATTAAAGTTGAACTGAGCAGGTCTAACAAGGTTTCCACAAGTTAATATTTTAAGCTGCTGTAAGCATTTACAAGTTTTATATAAATATCCCATGTTGAGGTAAAATGAATGTGAAAATAAGCAAGTCCTTGGGACATATGTGAAATAATATGAACTTAGTTCAGCCACATGTAAAGAACATGTGAGCTGTTCTGCTAAGGGTGAGCAAAGTTAGAGCTCAGGTCTTAAAGAGCCACTGAGATATTATAAAAACAGAAGTAGTATCAATTAATTAGTAGCATAAAGTTGAGAAGTTTACAGTAATAAACCATAGCCCAGTCTTATGAAGATGATTGTCACCTTCAACTCTCTTCATTATTCTGTCTTAAATTTTCAATAGGTGCACTGACAGAAAAAATCCTATGCAATGGAAACAATTGATAGCTAAGCAGTGAATTATATTCTTGGGCACTGTATAACATATAACTGCATTTTTATCAATCCTTGTATCTGCAGCTCAAAATTTTCCTATTACCAAATGTTCTTAGCCAAGACAGTACAGCTCCAGAGGAGAATGATGATTTACAATAAGTCACGGTCTTCTAGTCTGCAAGAAAATAGTGTCAAGAGACTCCATTCACAGCAGAAAGCAAAGGGAAATAATAATAATGAGTAATATTCATCCCTGAAGGCTAAAGAAATGAAAATAGAGAGATGTAAACAACTGAGGAGATGAAATTATACCAACATTCTACTCCAAGTCTGCCCTCTGGAGATGATCTGAAAAGATTTTGAAGAGAAAGGAGCTTTTTCCTTAAGTTGTGGATTTTGACAGGAAACTGCCTCTATAGACCTCCATCAAATCAATATTCATTACAAAAATGGCAGCAGAAATCAAGAGAAAGAGTCACTACTTGGTTCTTCTGAATTGTCCTCACACAGGAATGGGGCCCAGAAATTCTATCATGTTCTGACTAGAAAAGAAAAAATAATAACAATAACAATAATAATAATAGAATCTGTCTGAGGAGCTTCTCAGAAGAAAATTATTCTCAACTCCAAAAGATTTGTAAGTATTAAATGTATTACTACTTCTACTTCATGGTGTATGTGATGCATGTTAGCAATTATCACTGTTAAATATTTGCTTTGTGTCAGATCCTTGTAAGTATTAACGCTGAAACCATTTTTGATAACATCGAATCTAACCTAGATATACTTTAAATTAGGTTAAGTCCTAAAAATCCCTTTTTTAATTATAGAATTAATTTATATTGCTTTCATACATAGATCTAAGCCTAGATATCTTCCTCTCACTTAAAGTCCTAGATACTTGATTTTGCACTTAGTTTATGGATAAAAATCTACATATTAGATAACTTTTAAAAACTACCAGTAAAAAATTTAAGTATAATAATAGCAAAGGTATCATTGATATTCTTAAATTTATAATTACTGCATCAGTTAGAATTGGGTAATGCTGTATATGATTAGCCCTAAAATAAACTGATTGTACAGTGTAGAATGCTATTGTTCTCTCCTGTATAGTTTAGAGTTAGGCATCCTGGAGGAGATAAATTGACTAGGTTCCAAGAAATTCTGTAGTCCAGGCTCCTTTCATGTCAACATTAGGCCATTTTCAAGGTATGGTGCTCATATACATGGTCCAGTGCAACAGCACCAAATGTTCTAGACAGCAGGACAAAGAGAAGAAAGGAAGAGTAGCAGATTCATTTCAAAAATCAGTGAATGAAGATTAAAGAAGGAAGTTTCAGGAGACCCTAATAATGATTAAGACTATGGCATTAGTCATCTTAAAAAAAGATTTCAAAAGTATGTGTTTTTCTTTAAATACTGAATGACCAGGTATAGCACTAAAAATATTATCCCATTGGAAAGAGGAGAAAATGGACAATCAAAGATAATGAGAAGTCTTTGTAAGATTTATAGTTCTTACTGAAAACATAGCAAAGCATGAATAATTAATCTCTATCAGATACTACTCAACTCCAAGTTTTCAAACATGATTTTAAAATGTCTATATTTACATGAAAAACTATCATGTATTTCCAAGATTTTTGCCTATGACTTCTAATTTTGGTGAAGGCAACTTGGTATTAACAAAATGTTTTAAGGAAATTTCGAGATCCAAGTTGTTTCTTAAATTACCTTTTTCTGTTGATACTTTATCATTTACTCATTAGAGTCAGTAAAAAATATATATTGGACCTGATAAGAGTAATTCTATATATTAACTAGAAAAGTCAACCCTTATGGGTAAATTCTTTCAACCAAAAAGGAGAATTTTATGTTCTTGATCTGATCTGTATAAAGTATAAAATAAAGTATATATGATTTTCATTAAATTTAGCTCATGAGAATTTATCAATGTTTGCTTTTAACAAAATCAGGAAAGCTTTAATATTAGAAATACATTTAGTGTACATGTAGAATCTTTTAATCAAATTCCTTCATTAACTATTGCAGGCACCAAGGATACATTGACATTTTAATTTTTAAATACTGAAAGGAAAAGATGCATTTAGTCTATGACAAAACTGTGACATCTCTAAAGGTAATAATCCAAAAAACATTTTTAAAAATAAGTTGTTTATTATTAAATTGTTAAAGAAGCAGTATTCTGCTCTTGATAGTGTGACTTGGGAACAAGCAGATTCATTTGTTAACACTACACATGAATAAGCCAAGCACTGTAAAGCAAATACAAAGTTATTGATAAAGCCAGAATGTTGCTGACAAAAGTTAAGGACATTTATTGCAAACATGCTACTCCAGGATGATTATTGGCTGTGGTGCATGGAAGATTCCCTTTGAAAATCAAAGTCCATGAAAACACTTGACTGAGAATCAGCATTTTAGTGAGATCATAGCTGTTAAATCAAATATGCATTATGTATAATGGGGATGTTATGACAGGTAATATAACATACAAATTGGTCACTCTGAACATAAATGGGATTAACTGCCCAGTGAAGAAGTTTCTCAATCATACAAAAGACCAGAATTACCTAGATGCAGATAGATTGTAGCTACAAAATTCACATTTAGGAAAGATGAATATATTGAGTGACTATATAATTTCATATGTCAAAGCTATACTCAAAGGCATAAAAAACAATGAAGTGTCTCAATCCCAGGATAATATTTTTGTTTATTAATGGTTGTATCTATTAGGGAGGTATAAAGAATATTGTATATTTTGTGATCCAACACAGATTGTAGTAGTAATGATACATTTCCTTTGCAGTATAGAAAAACACATAGAAAAACAAAAGTAGGAACTCAATCTGGGAAAGGCAGTTTAGTCATGTTATTATTAATAAACAGAAGAATGAGAGTTGCCTCCATTTTTTCCTTTTCCACTTTTAATATTGACCCCAGTGACAAGATTATTGTATGTATTCTGTGGCCAATTTTAAGCATGAATCTCAATCATTTGCCAGCTGCACATGGAAACCAGCAAATATAGGTTGAATATTCTTCCAAACATTTTCAATCCAAAAGCTTTGAGCTCCAAAATGATGCCACAAGTGAAAAATTTCATACTTGCCCTCATGTGATAGGTCAAAATCAAAATATAAGTGCACTAAAACATGACATTAAATTGCCTTTGTGCTTTGTGTTCAAAGTGTATAAGAAACACTCATAAATTTTATCATTATACTTGGTTCTCATCCCCAAGATACTTCTCTGCATTTACAAATTCTTTAAAATCTTTAAAAAATCCCATATCCAAAACACTTTTTATCCCATGCACTTCTGATAAAGAATATGCACAGTGTACTTTTTGATTCAAAAAGTAGAACTATTACAAGTGAAGTAATTGTGGTGCATGGATATTTGTTAGGAAAATATGATCTTATGCAATCATTAAAGTTGAAGAATCTATGAAAAGTTTTTCATCCATGTATTTTCATGGGTGTGAAGTCAGAGTAGGTGAGCAGAATGAGTAGTCAGGAAGAAGAGCAGGACTTCAATTAGGAAAGCAAAAAACAGCTCAAGCCTGTGAGCAGAAACAGAGATTTACAAAAGTAAACTGTGTTCTGTGTCCACTCTTCTGCATCTCCAACCTCCATGACCTCAGAAGAAATTGGATACTTTCAGAAAAGAGCTATATTAATGCCTGTCCCAGGACTTCCAGAAGACAGACCTACTATGAATATGGCCCAAAATTTGCAAAGTGAACCAACAGCATGATAAAAGCATGTGTGGGTTACAGCAGCCCCGAACACCGTAAACTGGATTTAAAAGAGTAGTGACTGCTGCTCCTGTCTCAACTTCTATGTCTCACACTTATTTTTTTCTCCATGGCCAAAGCTTAATCTATAAGCACACAATGGCAGGAATGATGGAAAACAGTTTCAGCACACAGCTTAAACAGCACGTAACTACCATCATAGTTAACTGATGGTGTCCACTTGAGGAGGAATCACCCAACTAAATTGACTCAGCATAGTTCTGGCAGTTGCTGAGAGAATTTACTGACGACAGTTCTCACCCTGTGTAAGCCTGCCAGTCCAATGGTATAAAGAGAAATGAAGAAAGAAGGCTCCCTTGTGTATCCGTGCAGGAGCTCCAGTTCCTACTTTCCCCTTGGATGTTGTCTCCTCGCTTCCCGCACAAACACTTCAGCCTTCTGTCACAGGCCCTTCAACCTCTGAATACTGCCTCACATAGGAGGCAGTGGACTCCAGGCATTCAACTAGCTGCTTCCGATCTCTAGAGAGTAACTGCCCTTTTGCATTCTTCCACACCTGACTGTGGGTAGTCATTGTAAGCCAATCATGTAAATCCTGATATATTTATATATCTTGCATTAAATCTGTTCCTCCAGTAAGCACTGACTGATATACTACCAGAACAAGTTAAATTTTCTGAGCCTCTGTTATAACTTCTCCAAAGTAAAAGGAATTTAAATGAGTTTCAGAATATGCAAATTGAGGACTCAGGTCCTCTCATTCACCATTAGAGGCAGCTTCATGCATTCTTTCCTCTTTCCACAACCTTAGTTCCTCCTATGAGGACCATGCTGCCATTAGAGGTATGTAAGAACAAAACAAGAAACGAGATTCTCAGATCCTTTTGCAACTTCTCTCAAAGGGTTACCTGCTAAAACTCTTTCAAAGAAAGAGCCACGGCAAGCCTGAAAGCAAATTTCAGGTTGTACGTTCAAAAGTGATGCTTCCCAGAAAAAGCAAAATGACAAAGTATATGGTAGAATAATTACAAAACTATAGATTTTTAAGTTAGAAAGATTAACAAAAATAATACTTATTTCAATGTCACCTCCACATGTACACATTTACAGGCAAAGGAGCCATTTTCAAGAATTCTTTGAGAACTAATGAAATTCTTTGTGCATCTTATACTTCAAGCAGTCATTTTCCCATCTCCCCTCTTGTGGACCAGAAAGGCTTTGGTAGTCACTCTCACTAATTGCATTGTTTTTGCATAATGAATATTGGTGGTGTTGAGTTAAAAGCAGTGTATAAGAAAAAGTAAATGTCTGCCTATTTTTAAAGGTTACAGAAAGCATACAAGAAAATAGAATAGACTTATCCAAAAATGCAAATATGGAAGTTAGATAATCAGAAAAAAGACATTTGTAGGTCAAATAATTCAATGCTGTCATTGTCAAGCAATATTCTCAAACTTTGTGATAATTCATTTGTCTTGTATCAAGATTCCATTTGTAATGTTATAATGAGAATTTGAATCTCTCATTTTTGAAAATAAGGAGCAAATAAATGATTTTACAAAAGTTATCAAGCATTAGAGGTAAGTATTGAGAACAATATAACAGATAAGACCACAAAAATATTACAAAATCATTTTAACAGAACACTAATTATTTTAGCTAGTACATTTAAAGATTTACACATAACCAGATAGCATATCTTTTAGATTAAGTATAAGGAGTGAAATTTTATGCTAATAGGTCATTAAATGGAGTTAGTTCAGAATACTAGCATGCAAAGAAATAAATTTTAGAGTAGAAAAATGTAAAAATTTTATTTTAAAGATTAAATTTATGTTCAAAGAAATAAAAATTAAAAGTTACAGAGCAGGTTTGTATAATCAAATAATTAATGTTTTTAGCTGAAGAAGATAATTAAAAATCATTTCTATAGCAGATCTGAAAAAGGTGGGTCAAAGGTAATTTAATACTACACTGTTTTCATTTTTAAGTAACTTTATTCCAAAACCTCTCCCAAGAACATTTTGAAATGCCTTACTAGTTACATAAAAGTAAAAATGTAATGCTAGTAAGGGTCCTGAACTCAGTACATGAACTCTGGAAGTTATATGATAATTATGTCTGATAAAACCAAATTGTAATTTAAATTATTAGCCTGACACCTTATGATGTCTTTTAAATTTTCTTAGCTTTTCTATTTCATTGTTTTGTGTTGATTCTTTAGATTATATTCAAAACAATGCAAAAGTTTTTAAATGTATATAATTTTTTAATAAATAAATGTGCTTTCTTGTTCTATAAGCAAAATTATTTTTAGGAACAATCTGTGGGAATAATTCATATAGGATTTTTGATGTATTAAACACATTTTTCCTTTCTTCAAACTAATGTGCTGCTGTCCCTGACTCCAGGTTCCTTGATCCTGAGGCAGGCAGAGTTCTAAATCTCTATCACGAGCTGTACTAATCATGGGTCCATATTCAGAGGAAAAGACAAATGAAGACATTTTCAGTTCATGTTTATTAATACGTTTTGCATTATTTAAGTATGTAAGTGAACCCATATCTAAATATCAGGTTTTTGAGTGCATTACACAAAGTGAGAGGTCACTGCCTTGCTGAATAGATAAAAAAAGGGAAGATTTAAATATGTATATAATAATATAGACTTTACAGTGTTTCTGAGATTAATTATTGCCAATTTTGTCTACATCAGTTTCATTGGCTATTAATACAGAACTTGATTATTAAATGAAATAATGCTTTAAACTGTGAACAAAAATCACCTAATATGGCTAAATTGTGACTCAAATATTTTAGATTAAGTACTCAAATATTTTCTAGATTTATAGAAATCCTAATTATCTGACAAATATCTTGCTGAATTTAGTGTGATGATTCATGTATGTTCTCAGCATTTTTGTGGTAAAGCTTCCATTGGAGGTTATAAAAGCCTCCATTGGAGATTACAAAAGTAAGTTGTGAATATTAAACTTTTAATCTATAAAGATTATTGAAAATGTTATGTTTCTTAGAACTTTATATCAACTCACCAAATCACTAGAGATTATTCATTTGTAGAATGATTTATAATAAATTACTGAATGCATTTAGTGATTATAGGCTGACTTAGGATTTCTAATCTTTTCATGTCAACTTTTATCAGTTGAAATTTACTTTAAAATCTTTCATATATGATCTGAATCATTAAGTTTATTATAGATTTCTGGTTAACTTTATAAGTTACATCTTATATAAACTTTCTTCCCTTTTATATTTATTAATTTTTTTTCCTTTTCCATTTTTTTTTTGGTTCAGTTTGACCAAATTTTTTTTCCAGTACTGCAGATTGAACCCAGGACCTCATGCATATTCATCAAGAACTCTGTCATGGAGATTTATTCCTAGTCACCTATTTTCTTTATAAGACTTCAATTTGGCTTATTGATCTCCCTATATCACTTCATATGTTATTACCTATCAGTCATTTTTCATTTAAAAAAATCAACCCCATATTCTCTTAGAAATGCTTTTGTTACAATATACAGATTTGATGTTCGATTATTTGATTCTTTCTCAAGCCACAAAATTTTGACTTTATTTCACAATATATAAACATGAGATATTTAAACAGGAAATATATGTCTGTGGTTCACTTAATTTTAAAATTTAATTTTATTATGACAAAATTGTGAAACAGTGTTGAATCACATTGAGACATGTTTCAGTGCTATGGATTTATAACTGATTTTTTAAAAGGCAATAAATTTCTTAATTTTTATTAGACTTAATATATGTCTACTAAAAGTAAATTGAGTAATTATGCTAAATCTTTTCTATCGTAATTTTCTGTACTTGACTCATCAGACATTGTTAATCAGATTTCCATCACTATGACAAGAAACCTGAGAAAAAAACAATTTAAAAAAAGAAAAAGTTCATTTTCACTTACAGTGTCATTTTGCAGTCTTTTGACTCTTTTGTTTTGGGCTCATGACAAGACAACATAACATAGTGGAGAGCACATTATGAAACAAAGAGCTAGGAAGAGCCAGGGTTCCAATATCTCCTTCAAGATTATACCCCAATAACCCAACTTCCTTCAACTGGAGCCTTGTTTATTGCTTCCACTACCTTCCCATAGCACCACTGACCAGCAAAAAAGCCTTGCACATGAGAGTTTTGGGAGACATTTAAAGTCCAAGCCATAACATATTACAAGAGATGCCCTGAAATAACCTAGTAAAATGGTGAGCTGCTCCATCTTCTTCTATAGTTATATTAATTTTCATGTCCTGCATTTTATCCATTTTAGATTTCAAATTGTGTACTATTTTCAGTCAACACTGTCAATTATAAATTTGTTACTAATAATTTCCCTACCAAGTAATCATTTCTAATACATAATTGTTTATCTATCACACTTGTATGCACATGAAAGAAACACAAAATCAAATAAATTATTAGTACATATAACTTTTAAATATCTGAAGCATTGTATTTCCTAACCAATTTTCAGACATTATAATGTTTATTTTTCCATTTCATGTCATTGCCTCTGAATTATTACAGTGTTGTGAAACATGATGATGAAACAATTTTTAGGCCAGGGCAACATTATGTCTACAGGAACTTTCAAAAATGATTGACACTCACTCATCAAGGTGGGATAGTGAAAAATCTATTTTTCCAACAAAACATTTTCAGTCATATTCTTCTTCCTATGTGCTTTGAGGGTATTGGAGCTGAAATATCAAAGAATCTCTCCATCCATGCCAGTAGAGTCAAAGATTCATTTTACTGAAGGTGAACAATTTTTTGTGATGGCTGCCTAACTTACGACTATTGTAAAGTTTCACTTATGTTAAAACTTATTTCAGAGCTAATAAGAGTTTTTTTCAGCTTTTGAAATATGGCATTTAAGTATTTTATTAGATATTATCAAGTTTATAATATTTTTCCAGTGGACTTAAATTTTTGTTATGTAAAATGTTGTCAACCATGGCCTTTAGATCAAATTTGGCTCATTTTCTGTGTTTGTTAATAAAGTTTTGTTGGAACACGATCATGTTCATTCACGTACAAATCATCTATAACCGCTTTCATGCTCAAACAGTTGTATAATAGTTTATAAGATTGTGTGCCCTCTAAAGCCAAATGGTCATTGTCTGAGTTTTCTTACAGAAAATGTTTTCTGTCTCCTGTCTTGGACATGCTGGTTTATGTTGTATATAAATAACATTTATCAAGAGATAATTTTAAATGCAGTTCCAAAAATTCTTTACTCTGACCATTTATACTTATTAGTATGATTTGTGTCACTTTTCTTGTCTGTTTAGTTTCTCTTTGTCTAATTTTTTAATATTCCTTTTCCCTAGTGGCTGCTTCTTTTATGAGTTTTGCTGTTTGTTTTTTGTTGTTGCTGCTGCTTGTTTTGTTCTTGTTGTTGTTGTTTATTTTTCTGTTTGATTGTTTCTTTGCTAAATATCTCCTCCTTTCTTTTTTGGAATACTGTTTTCTATCAGTGGTTGGTCTTAAATGTGTTATGTGCAAATTTAAGAATCTTTTCCCTCTTTAATAAGCTTGTAATTGCCAATGTTTTCAAGGTTGATATTTAGTTGATTTTTCAATTTAGAAATGATCCACATATTTTTTCATGTAAGATTTTTTCAGGTTTATTTTACATGTTGACTACTATATTAGCTTTCTGCTTATTTGTCTTGATCACAATACTTGGTTCTAGGAAAATGTCTTATCTGAAGGGTAATTTCTATTTTGAAGTATTTTGGTGAAAACGTGCTGGTGTTAAACTCTTGCAGAGTTTCTGTTTCATTTTTACCCTAGTATGTTTCTATTTTACTCTAGTTATTGTAAGGCTATATCTGCCAGATATTCAATTCTCAGCTGACACTTATTTTCCTTTTCCTTGTTACTGTTGAGACTGACAAGTATCTTGTCAACCACTCATCTGCAAACTATCTTTTCTTACTGTCTTCCATAAAAATGTCTTCTATATCCCTAGAAATTTGGGATTTTATTCTAATGTACATAGATTCAAATTGGATTTTTTTATTCAGAATGATTAGTATATAATAGACTTACTATATTTCTTGCAGCAATATTTGATCAATCCTGAAATTCATAATTATTAGTCTTGCATGTATTGTTTCTGCAACATGTTCTCTCATCCATCTTCCTGGAATATAAATTCAATTTGTGATAAAACTTTTTAACTTACCTATTTCTTCATTTTTCCTTCAAATGTATAACATTTTCATTTCCTTTTCTGTAGTGATTTTTTAATTTTCTAATCCACTAACTGTTTCAAAGTCCTCTAATTTCTAATTTTACATTTAAAAGCTAATTCTGTTATGAAACTATGAAGAATATAATTTCTATGTTTACAATAAAACTCTCTGTTGATCTGTTGAAAAACAACTTAATGATCCTCACTGTTTTGGATAACAATCATTATTTAAACTTCATACATAGTAATCTGGTATATGAAATCCTTTCTGTTCCAATATATTTATTTTCCTAAACTGACATTCATTCATTCATTATGTCTTAGTAATCTTTACTTATGAACTAATATTTCATTGACTTTATTCTGTGGAAACTGTGAGGAGCAGAACTGTAGACACATTTGCAGTCAAACAGCATTTGGTGCTAAGAGTGTTATTTACAACCTAATGCTAATAGAGATTTCTAATTGTTCTCTCAAGGTTTATAACTCAATATGAAATCTAAGGAAAAACCATTGAAACTTACCACTAGTTCATAAATAAAACTCAGGGTTGTTTTGTGAATTTTGGCATTTACATTCAGTTTGTCTTCAAGGTATAATATTATGGGGGAGGGTTTAATATAGAGAGAATACCAGTTAGTGGAAAATCTAAAAAAATCATTGTAGATTTCTTTCTCTTCAAAATTTATTATTTATTTACTTACTTAGTACTGGGAATTGAACTCATGACACTATGCTTGCCAGGCAGGCACTTGTGCCACTGAACTATATCCTCGGCTCTCCAGAATTTAGTAAGTGAACTTTGATGTTTTATATACTACTGCCAGTATTGGAAGACTCCATATATCTTCTGGTAAACCTGTATTTAACTTTTAAATTTATTTTTATTATAGCATGTGTTATGGTTTGTGTTCTGTGGCACCAGCCCAAACCCCATGCAATCATGGATGCCACCAAATCTAGCTTTTGTGATTGGTCTGTTGTCTAACTTTTGTGATTGGTCTGTTGTCCAGCTTTTGTGATTGGTCTGTTGTCTCAGATTGGTGTTATGAATGCTACACCCACCTAAGTGTAGAGAAAACATATAGTGTAATGACGGGAAGAAGGAATGTCTTTTCTTCTGTTGCCAGTTGGCTCCTTGCTGTTTTACTGAGGCCCCGCCAGACTACTCTGCCGCTTGGAGCCAGCTGAGTATGGAATGAAATCTCCAACCTGTAAGAGGTAAACCTTCCCTTCCCTAAATTTGGGCGTCAGGTATTTTGTCTCAATAATGAGTAAAAAGTAACTAAGACAAGGTGTATGCAGTACATAATATTTATTTTCCTCTTTGGGAATAGGTATATGTACATAATACATCTTAATTCCTTTTATTCATTCCTTTTTCTTTCCTTCCCCCATCAGTCTTTTGGTTCCCTTCCATTTTTCTATATGCTTGCAACACAAATGTTTACATCCTTGAGTGGTGTTGGTACATGTACATAATACATTTTAATTCCTTTTTTCATCCCATTTCCCTCCCTCTGCTCCCTCCCCTCCCCTCTCCCTCCTTTGATCCCCTTCCCCTCTGAAAAAGATGTCTCTCTACTTATTATAACCTTTTATTTTGCTCTTTATCATAAAAAATTAGTGCTGCCTATCAGCCTATCATTCTCCTCTATTAGAAAGAAAAAGTTACATCTTTTCAGTATCGGAAGAGCTAAATAGGAAAGATGAACAGTAGGCTGAGCTTGACAAACACAGAAACTGAACAGTGAATTGTCAGTCAGATTTATTGCTTATTTTGCTTTCAGTTTTGATTTCATTTATTTTTAGTTGATTATTGACCATGTCTTTAAGCAGATATTTCAAGAAAATGGAGAGGTCTGCTATGTCAGCTAAGATAAAATCTTGTTATGTTGTAGAATCTTTTTCTCAATCTACTATTTTTGTTTAGTTTTGTTTAACATATGTTGAACAAATATATCAGTTCAGCCATTAAGATTTCTTATGGTAAAAATGTTCTTATTTCTGGGAAGCCATTTGTTCATTAATGCCAGTAGTAATTTTAATCTCTGTGTTATCTAAATTAATTTTGCTCTCTATATACTCAATATATACTCTTCTTGATTATTAGATTATTGTAACACTAGTAAAGTTTACTAGTGTAAATACTAGTAAAGACATTATTCAGAGTTGTGCAGTGTTTTATTTAAATCTAAATATGAATTTAATAATCATATAGAATATCATTATGCCTCTTGATACCTTGTTTTTAAATAAAATATATAGATATAAATCATTCACTTATTGATTTTATAGTGTCATTTCATATAATTTTTTTTCTTTTTTCTGCAGGAAGGGTTACTAAGGAAGGAGTGGAGAGGTGAAAATAAATGTTTGATAGGAGTATAGATCTTATTGGTATGAAAATTACATTACATTTATATTTCAAAATAAATAATTAAAATAAAATTATGTTAATCATCTTGTGTAGATGAGTCAAAATGTTTTCCTTTTTATTTTATTGATTGATTAATTTTTAATTTATTGAATAATCTCTTTAATTTTATTAATTAATCAATTAACTTATTTAATTGATTAATAGCTTTACATCTTGTAAAGGGAAAAATAAATTTATTTTAAATAGTATATATTCAGAGCCTCATAATTATTAAACTTGAAGTGAATTACTCTTGTGCTTAGAATACTACTATAGGTGGAGTAACTATTTTCATTTTAGTATGTATTACCAACACTGATGCAATATAACCCAGAAGTACACAACTACTTACATTCTTATTTTTGCAATAAGGTATTTTAAATGTTAAACTGTTTGTATTTTTTTTTCAAATTCAGTCTTAGAGTTTTTTTCCCAAAAGTGGCCATAAACTCTGGTTTTGCCATGAGCACTAATCTAAAGGATTTCATTGTACATAATTGCAACATGTCTTTCACAGGATACATCTTTATGCTAAATGTCTGTAACAAGGTGTCCCTCTCACAGAAAACTTGTTTATACATTACCAGTAGTTCTACCCAAGGCTTTGCCTCCCTCCATTACAGCTCTTGTCTGACCTGTGTCTGGCTTATTCCTACCAAGATGGTGGCCTTCCCAGAGAGCCTGATTGAGAAAGAAGTTGGGTTAGGGTGAGTGGGACAGATATAAAAAGGAGGAGACAACTCAGAAGTGGTGTAGTAGATACGTATCTTAGAACAAGGGCGAATGATAAGTTAAACATAAGTCAGTAATTCCTATTTGAAAGAGTCTCAGATAAACTCAGAAATATAGTACATACTAAATTATTTTCATACTTTCTACTTCCTATCAGAGATTTGTCTGCTCTCCCTCTCACTACTCTATCAGAGTTTTTGTCCTCTCTTTCTTTCCCTGATTTGTATTTAGAAGCAGATTTATTTAGGCTGGAATTCTTTGTAAGCAACTCTTCCTGCATGCTCTAATCTGCGGTCTGCCAGTGTGGTGTCATCTGGCCTTCTCTGATTGTCCTGTGCTACTACCAAGGCATCATTGGTTCTATGTGTTTTCTTTAAAGTTTGTAGATGTGATATCTGCCATACTCTCATGGTATGGAATACACCTAAACTGCACCTTCTGGTGTTCTACCCAGGGAGTCCTTCACTCCCATTTTTGTGCATTTCCGGAAAGGGGAAGGAATCTGGACTTTCTCTCTCCTCACCATTCTATAGTATCCATTATTCCACGGAGTCAGTTTCTTGGGTATCAAACAGTCATATCTACCCCATCATGGGATTTTAGCTTCCATGATAGCTTTGGCACCATGTGAAATGCAACTTTGAATATCACATCCTTTTATAGGCACTTGCCAGTGATTCACTAGCTTAATATTTTTGGACTCCTCCACACTGTACTATGTCTTATACTAAAGATTATCTTGCCTTCCTACTCCACACCTTGACTCTGACACAAGGAAATAAAAAATTTCAGATTCATCAAAAGGGACCCACTGGGTAATTCTCTACATCCTCTTGCATCTGTTTCCCCCTCTATGTTGTCAGAGTGATGTTTCTTACTGGCATAGGACTTTTCTTATTATCTTTGTTGTTCTGACTCTTCTCCTAATTCCTGAAGTGATAAACTCTTAAGAAATGGGAGCTTGTACTTTTGTTTTGAGAACATTTTCTGTAAACACATTTGCCTTATTCAGTTGTGTTGTAAACTGACGTACCATAAGATGCACTGCTGATATACTTTCTGATGTGTTTGATAAGAGTGATAAATAAAACTTAAAAAGAAAAAGGAAAAGGGAAACGAATGAACAGATCAGAAAAATTAGAGTTCTTGTATTTCTACTTGTCTTTTCTCAGTATCTTCACTCTCGCCATTGGTTTGATTTTGATCTTAGAGAAACCCTTTTACTACATCAATACAGAATAGTAAAGAAATGAAGATCATGATCTCTGGAATCAGACAGATTTGGTTAATGACATCAACCCTGTATGTCTGAGTTATGTGAGCTGAGAATACTCATCTGAATATTTTGGACTGTTACTTCAATGGAAATAAAAACAATAATAAATCTTATTTCCTGAGTTTATTGTGAAGAAAAAATAATATAATATCATCAGGTTAGTGTAATCTTAGAGTGATATTGAGTAATTGAAGAATTGCTGATATTATCATAATAATGATGATATTACTACAAAAAAGAAAAGAAATTGAAGGCAAAGGGATAGAGAATAAATAGAATAAAGAAGTTTAGATGACAGAAAACACATACTTTAACTGTCTTTGAAAATCAAATAATAATGTATAGAAGAAAATTATAAAAATGTATTTAATCAACAAAATTTTACCTATTTTAGATTCCTATATTTCATTGTTTAGTTATTGCTTCCTTCCAGATTTAATGATATATTTTATGTGTTTATACCTTGTGAACATAAATGAAATATGAAAAATAAATTTAGATTATATTACTTTTCTTATTAAATTATCATCAAATCAATACTATTTCCTTTATCTATAGTTTATTAAAATCACTTTCAAAGAGTTCACAATAAATCACTGGACATGTCTCACAGTTTTATGTCATTCTATTTTATCCACAGGAAATTTACATGAACTGGGATGACCAAAGCCTATTAATCTAAACCATTTCTCAAGTTTTAATCACAATGACCATGTCTGGCTCCAAACTTCATAAAAATAGTTGAAAAACTTGGGGCTTTGATGAATCACTGAAAAACATTTAACTCCTATATTATTAGTTTAATTAGACCCCCACTGACTTTTACCAAAAGTCATTTTCATTTGACATCTGTTCAGTGATTGTTGTGAAATAATTTGGTTCATTTAGTTCATTTCTGATTGATAATTTCCCACACTCTAATGAGATACATATGCTGAATGTTTTCCTCCACCAGAAAGATGAAGCATTTATTAACATCACGACTGAAGCATGACAGTTACATATGTATTTTATGTAAATTGTTGTTGTGTGACCATGCAATGCCGACAGCTTTGTGACTGAATATTGTTATCAATAACTTTACTTGTAAATTATATAAAGTTTATTTCCATGCTTTATCTTTAGCTCTTTCTATTTTAGTTTATGAGAGTGATAAGATATTTACATGAAGTGTTTAGTAAAATGTTTTTCTCTTTATTGTCTGGTTACTTTTTCATTTTTTTTTACTTTGGTGTGGAATAAACATTCTTTTCATCATTTAATTTGGAAGTAAATTTAGTTTCGTTATTGCTGTTCGAGAGTTTACTAGAGGTTTTTATGATTTCTGTAACTAGATACCTGTGGTAGACAGTATCCACAGTGATATAATAACACAGCTCATAGATGGTGACTAAGTATGAGGTCTGCATTTGAGTTTTTATCTGTCATCCAATTTCTATATTATACTGAATGACCTTAATTTAATAGCAGTATAATTTTTCAGTCATTTGCTTAAAACTTTTTAATGTTTCCCTCATGCTCAACTACTGATCTTGTCTTATAACATTCTGTTCCTTTTCATCCTTCTCTATGTATCATTATCACGTTTTGCCATATCATCACCACATTCCATTTAATTGGATATTTCAGATCTTAGACTCATCTGTCTCTCCCATTCACATTCTTATATACATTCTTGCCACTGCTCTAAACATTACTGTCTCTGCCATTGCAAATGGCTGTTTCATACATAAGATTTCATCAGCAATTGTACTAATACTTTTCTATTCAAAATACATTTGTTAAACTCCTTCTCATTACACAATTTTAAAATTACCTGACTCATTGTCTTCTGTGATAAGCTTTAATCTGCTTGAAAGCACAGGTCTTGAGTATCCATTTGATTGTTCTGTTTTCTTTTGAACCATTATAGTAGTTAAGAAACATTAGATGTTCAATAACTTATTCCCTATTGGTGAAGTATTGGTGAATTATGACATACATGCATCAGATTAAGACTACACGGTGCTTCCTCAAATATCAGCTGAATTCATTTTCAACTAAATTTGTCTAAATGCCTTAATGTTACTAAATGTTTAAAAATCATGAACCTGTCATTGTTCCATTTAGCAGTTATTTGCTGAGTCCCAAACAGTGAAGTTCCTGTAATATGTAATAGCTAGATAAGAAATTAATAAATATAAAATTTCATGGAGTTCACAGTTACTTAGCAAACCATATCACATCCAAGTGAAATTTGAAATAAATATAAATATTGTAAGAACTACATGTTTGCTCTAAAAGCTTTAACATCAAATGGAGGTATTGAACATGTTGCTTTTCTCTATATACTCTTTCTTATGGTTTATATTCTAGGGGATTCTCTCAAAAAGTAAGAATAATTTTTATTTAATTACTAGTGCATAGTTATAGTTCATAGTGATTACATTTATCCTGGAGAGCTGGTTTTATTGTCAAATTCTACAGGCAAATATAGTGGTTGGTTTGGGGGCATAAATTTAGGAGTAAAGAAGGTCATTGGCCCATTTTTGTGATGTCACAGGGAGAGGTTACTCTTGAGTTACCTTGTTATATCATTGTATCATACCTTCACCTCACTCTTCCAAAAGACAGAAAACGTTGAGCTGAGTGTGAGAGTTAATTTATTCCTAATTGTTTCAAATCACAGTTTTACATAACTCGATTCCTTTTGTATCCTACAAAAAACCCAACAGATTAAACATGTCATGTTGCCCTAAGATTTTTAACTAGCTGTAGTTTCCCCTGCAATTTTAGATATATTCAGCATATATATCAAATGTTATTGTAACCTCTGTGAAACTTTTCTTTAAGTTTTATATTACTTTATATTGTAGTGTCAGATTATTTTGGATGACAGAAATTAATGAGAAAAGAACTAGTTTCTTGAACAGCATGTGAACAAAAATAAAAGCTGAATGTCCCTTTCTCTTTGTTTACCTCTTGAGAATTTTCTTTACAGCTGCAGATGAATTATCCATACAAAGTTTTCTGGATCAGAACATTAAGTGCAAAGTAACAAATAAGGAATAGAACAGTACTGACATATTTTCCTTGGTTAATTCTTAGCAATCCTTACTGACAAGTATGTTAGATAAGTATTTTTTACTAAATAGATTATTCTTAGCCAAGTCATACCATATTGTAATTTTTTCCAAGCACATTTTTTCTGTATTGATAAATTTATTGCTTTATATAACTTTGGATATTATTATAGATATGTGAGCCTAGTGACATTAATTGATCCTTGAAGGCAGACAGAGCAGTGGTATAGTGTGTCTCCTAGAAGTAGTGATGGAGCAGGGTCTAATCATGGCATACATGTCACTGGTCTCAGAGACTTTTTTGTTGTATTGATCGTCACTGTTTTATATTAAATTATATGACATTTTTGTTTGAATGAATCTGTCATATTCATTATTGAATTCTCACTTTCTTTTAGCAAAATGATATAAAATATAAATTTATATCTTGAATTAATGCATTCAGCAAGGCATCCTGCAGAGACGGGCTATAGCATGATCTGGAAACATAACCTTATTTGCCTGAATACACACAGTGGTAGCCTTGAGAACTGCAGGATGCTTTTAGTCCCTCTCTGTCTCTGCCTGGATGTCTGTCTGTCTCTCTCTCTCACACTCATTCCCTCCCTCCCTACTTGCCTCCCTCTTTGGTACAGGTATATATATATATATATATATATATATATATATATATACTTGTATTGTTTGCTAGATTCTAATTAACTATATAAATAAGAATTCAGGTCCATAGCATTAATAGTCTAGTTTTTGGTTAGTTAAAATTAGAATTTAAGTTTGGGCAAAGAGAAAAATAATACATAACTATAATTATTTACTAATGTTATAAAAGCACATTAAGCCAATGCTCACATTCAAGATCAATTTGTTTTAGAATAAGGAGTTGAGTATAATAAGGTACAAATGCATCCCAAGAACTATGTATAATGTAAAATATTTCACAAGTTTTACTGGAATTCTATACTACAATGACATTTAAATGAGAAAAGTCACTATCATACTGAAGAAAATATTTTGACTTGTACTGTTGAGGGTCAAAAATTATTTCAAAATACCTATGTTATATATTTTACTTTTCAGAAAAACTGGTCATTCATAAAATCAGAGAATACCTAAATCATTGTTGATTTGATAATTTGTTGACTATAATGTGGCTTTCTTTATTTCAGTATAGGAAAATAAAGTTTCTTGTGCTGCTTTTGAAACTGAGTTCAGTAGAAGTATCTGTGTGGGTTTTAGACATACAGAATTTGGAAGGAAGCCAGTTCACCTAAACAAATTTACTTAATGCTGGTTAATTAATGATCAATTTGCCTAAATATGTTCACCCAAAAGTTCTATTAATCATACTTACATTTCATGGCTAGATGAAAGGTTTTCTTCTCTCTGCAATTGTTAATGTATCTATCTTCCATCCAGGTTTTTTTTAATATAGAAATGAGACCATTTCCATATTTTAAACTATTTCATTTAAATTCCTTTGTAAATTGGCTGCTAACTACCTCTTTAGTTTTCCCCAATTTCAAACTTATGAAGAACAATGTATTTAAATGCTTTAATTGTAAGATCATCACCCCAAAGACGATTTCCCTGTTTCATAGTTAAGCTTCCTCTGAAACTTGCACTGGCTCCTATGGACTTCTCAGGATGTAAGATTATTGCAGTTCCAGGGCCCTAAAAGCAGAGTCTGTCAGTGAAAAGCTGGGATTACAGGGAGTCTAACTCCACACCTGGCTGGGAAATAAATTTCTATCATTTATAAACCATAAAAGCTAGTATCTAATGAACTTTTGTGATAAGTTCATCCATGTAAATGCCTTTGCTTTTAGCTATAACCCACAGCCTTTCTTTAAAAAAAAAAAAGATAGTAATACTGAAAAAAGACATTTTTATTAGCACTGCAGCAGTTTTACTGTGGTAACTGACTGGGCCAGCTAAAATGTCTAGAAGATATTGAGAGTCTTACTTCTCCTGTGTCAGTGGTGCTGAACCTCAGACATGTGTGTCAAAGCCATTTGTTACTGTTATCACAGAAAGCTCCAAAAGGTTCTTCGTTACTGTCCTGTGTTCCTCTCATGGACAATTTAAAACAAATGAACAACTCCAGAGAGAGAGAGAGAGAGAGAGAGAGAGAGAGAGAGAGAGAGAGAGAGAGAGAGAGAGAGAGAGAAGTACATTAGCAATTAACTGTAGTGTGATCAACACAAGCAAGAGAATATCTATGATTCTTTTGTGTATGCTGGGGATCAAACCCATAGCCCATGCATGCTTCATAATCACTGTACCACTGAGCCATTCCCCAGCTGTGTGCTATGTTTTGTTGAAAGTTTCATTAATGATTTGAGTGAAGACTAAAGGCTCATGCTGTACGATGACAAGATAACACCCAAACGGGAAATAGGGAGTGCACTCATTAAAATTATCTAAAAGGAATTGCTTGAGTAATAAAAACCGAGTAATATGCCAAGTAATAAAAGCTAGCTATCATTTAAATATATTTATTTTATTCTTGAGCCTTCTCCCAAAAACTAACCTTTCACAAATTTGATTTGCCATTTTTACTAAGCTTGCTTTCTACTTGCTTTTCTTCTCTTTTAGTGATTTTAGAGAGATCTTACTAAAATCAGATGTATATTTTTGCTCAATTCAGTGCTATGAAGTGCTGATCTGTTCCATGAGAAAAACAAAAAATGTTTAAGCATTGAAATTCCTGATAAGTCTTATTTGTCTGGTTAACCTTAGTTTTCACCCATCATTAAAAATATTTTATGTTTATTCATAAATAAGGTAACTTTCTGTAATCCTTATGTAAATTTTTCAGGGAGAGATATTGTATATTTATCTCTAGTTCTAGAAATAATAATAAAAATGATAGCAAATAATTCATATTAAGCAGTTACTATCTATATTAATTCAGTTTTCTCACAACTATGAAATATGTGTGATTATTAGTAATATTGTATAAATGATAAGATTGAGAATTCAGAAAGTATTTGTTTAAATCATTATCTAATATATTATGCTATGAAGGAAGATAGCTCTATATGTATCAGAACTATAAATATATTTTAACTACTTAATTTGAAAGCAAATAGGAAGGTATTTCTCACTGTTCTATAGCAATCATCATTGAACAATATATTCTTTATGATTCCATTCAAGCAAATTTTATCTTTAAAAAGAAAATATTCATCATTTTACATAATAAACAATCATGCACTAATGGAACATAGTAGGGCAAATGAAACTATAATGTAATATCACTTACACATAAAAATGGGGAATAGATCTCAGAGAAGGTAAAAGTGTGATTTTTCAGAAGAGCTTTACTTATGATGTATGAAAGTAACTTAATTTTGCTACATTTATGTTTGTATAAGGATTCCTTTTTAGTAAGAAAAAAATTAAAGACATCTATTGATTTTTTAGTAACTTTTCTTTTAAATGGCACAGACTGAGACTGAAAATTTCCAGTTGAATAACTGATTTTCTCCTTCTCTCCCAGAAAGTGTCATCATAGCTACACAGTCTGTTATGATTACAGCTGGGAAGGAAGTTGACAGGTTCCAAATAAGCCTTGTCTGTTTTCTCAGCTATTTAGCCATTCATTCCTATCGCCTGCATTTCAAAGGTGTCCACCTGCACTTCCTCATCACACAGAAGTTCACTCTTACTTGGCTAATAGGAGCTAGGGTTGGTAGGCCATCTAAGGAAAAGCAAAACTGAGGAAAGACATTTACTTTAATGTCAAATCAAAACAAAAGCATTTAGAAAGAGAGTATTTATGTAAAATTTTGCTATCTCTCTTTGATTTTCTGAACTCATTTCTTTCAGTGTCAATATGGAGTGGCTATACATGACAATTTTGAAGATTAACAGACTCAAAGAATGATGATGTGATTGACCAATTATTTTTCTTACTGGGAATGTAAAATTTACACTTCTAAATTATCAAAGGCATGTATAAATTACTGTATACTCATGTTTACAATTTAATGGAGAGATAAAATGAATTACAGTGTTTTTATCCTCCTTTGCTTGGTGATGTAAAACACTATTCTTATGTTTAAAAATAATTCTTGATAATCTATAGAATAGTATCTGTATTCAACTGCATCTCTTTTACTCATTCTTTTTACTTCTATTAGTATGTGTTTGCACTCATATATGTTTGCATTTAATGTAGAAAATTGGTCCATGTACAGAACACATTTCAATTCCTCCTTTGTGTGCCCCCAACACTCTTCCATTGTTCTAAGATCATATTAATTTATTTAATCTATAAAGACTTATAAAATTAATTATCATATATACAAAGATTGAAAACTAGACTAATAAGCCAAAAACATATTAAACATGTATGACAATTATACTAAATTGAGGTAGGTACATTTTTAGATACATTATCTTACTGGATTACAATACTTTTTTGTCTTTCTCTTTTATCCTATTATCTATCTTTCACATTGTGATTTATACATGTTGATTTTTCTCAAAAGACAAACCATGCATTATTTAAGCTTGTGTGTCTGAATTACCTCACTTAATATTGTGGTGTCATTTCCCTACAGTTACTCAAGTTGATACTTTCTTATGGTAGAATAGTGCTCCATTGGTGTGAACATGGCATTCTTGAAATTCATTTATCTGTTGATGGAAGATACAAGCTGTTTCCAACAGTAAGAAACAAATTGCACTGCCATAAACATGGTATGAATGTATCATACCATGGTACCTAGAAAGGGAAGAGTTGGATTGAATGCAATTTCTACTTTTACATTTTTGAGGAATCTCCATACAATTTTCACATTGGCTGTATCACTTTATATACCCAACAAAAAATTTCTTCTCATAGCCTTTTCAGTATTTGTTATTGATTGATTTTTTCACATTCTTTCTGGAGTGAGATAACATCTCAGTGTTGTTTTAATTTGCGCTTCCCGAACAGTCAGTGATATTGAACATTTTTTGTGTGTTTATTGACTGATTGTATTTCTTCATCTGAGAACTGTCTATTCATTTCAGATGCCCATTTTTTAATTAGACCTTTACAGTTGGGGGTCTAAGTTTTTTGAGTCATTTATATATTCTACATTCTAGTCCTTTGTCTGATGAATAGCTGGCAAAATTTCATCCCTTTCTGTACATTGTCTTTTTGCTGTTAGTGGTTTCCTTTGCTACGAAGATTTTTATTTGATGTGATCTCATTTGTTGATTATTAATATTATTTCTTGTGCAGCCAGCTTTTCATTCAGAAAGTCTTTACCCACAACTATGTCTTCAGGGATTTTACTTATTTTGTTTTCCAGCAGCCATTGAAAATGTTCAGGGTCAGGAAATTATGCTCCTTTTTCTGTTCTTTTTTTTTTCTCTATTTCTCTTATGTTTTCTTTGTGTTTTAAGGAAATACTGAAAGAAAATGGCAAACTTGTTATTGTATTATCTCTGGACATCCTAGTATGAACCTGCCAAGGACAAGAACGTTGGCCTAGAGTGTCATAATATAACACTCTGAAGAGAAAAATCAACATTGGTAGCATGACATGTGCCTGTTAAAAATGCCATGCAAGACTCACCAGTCCTCCTTTTTTTTCCATTTTCAATCCAGGTCCTGTCCAGGAATATGTACCACACTTGTTTGCTATGTTTTTCTGGGGTTTTCAATCTGTACAGTTTCTCTTTTCTCCCATCTTGTTCCTGTTATTATAATTCTAATAAGTGTGCCCCTCAGTTTGTGCTACTACCCAATATTTTCTAATTACCAAATCAGTTCATGCAGTCTTGTTGTGTTTTGCTGGTGTTTGGAAATCTTCTCCACTACCCCTCACAAGGATCTCTCTGTCTTTGTCTGTGTCTGTCTGTCTGTCTGTCTGCCTCTCTCTCTCTTTCTCTCTGTCTCTGTCTCTCTCTGTCACACACACACACAGACACACACACACACACACACACAATCAGCCACCATAATGTTAAAGTCTTTTCAGGCACATTTTTGCTCACTCAGTCCAAGCAGCTCCCTTCGTAGATAACTGAACCTAGATGCTTTACAGAAAGAAGTATTGTCTATGTCTCCACACACTCAAAATTTTGATTAACAAATACAGGATTGGGATAAATTTTCTTCTGTTTTATTTTTAAAAAAAACAAAGGACAAAAATGATATAGAATTTCAAAACAAAATAATAAGAAATTAACACTAATTAATATATTGCATAGTGATTTTCTGATGCCCTTAGCCAGCTGAATCCTTTTAAATGTCCAATGACTCATTCATGGTTCTATGTTTTTATGGTGATTTGTTGGTCTTCTCGTTTTACCCTTCATCTACTGCAGAAGAACTCATACCTACTGCCCTCTGGTCTAGAGGCTCTGCAGTTGCAGCTCACTCTGGTTTGGCTTCTGCAATTCAATAAACAGAAAGGGAAATCTACTGGCATCACAAATTATAAACTGAATCTGGGGCACATCTAAGGCTGTCCTTGTCCTGTTCTTTGAGCCACATGGGAGCACAGAAACTCACTGCTCTTTTCTGGTCACCACTGGAAGCTCTAGGACTAGTGACAGCTGTGGCACTCACAGGGCCAGATAAAACTTGCTGGAGGTGAAAAGGCACCTGGGGAAACCACATTTTCCTTAATGCCCTTCTGTCTCATCTTTGCGAGGATGTGTTGCTCTTGTTACTAGGCCACCATAGTCACCATTGCTGTTCCTGGAAACACTCACTGCCTTTCACCCATTGTCCATGACACAGATGTAATCAATAAATACCCAGGTTCTGTCTAGTGGCCTTTTGTTCCCCCAAAATAACTGGTTTTCCCAGATTCCTGCCACACCACTATTTTGTATCTTACTCTTTCTTCTCACCATGCACTGTAACACTTGGCAAGAGATTGGTCCAGTGTAAGGATCTCTGATAATTATTTCATATTACACAAAATTCTTCATGCTTAACATATCAGTTTAGTCTTATGCAAAGTACATTTAATAGTACTAATTGATTCAGTGCCATTATGTCTTAAAATAAGTTTCTTAGTATTCCAATTTTTATTTTTTGTTACAACATATGAAGTAATTTTTATATGACTCAAATAACTTAAATATTACCTAGATTTTTTTCCGCAATAATGTTTACTGTTAGTTTAGAAGTTCAAGGTTTCATTGTCCTTACTCTATCACAGCTACACAAAATGTCTTTAAGAAAAACCGTAAGTCTATAGAAATGTTCTTTTTTTACTGTAATTGTTTTTTGTCACCTTTAAGCCACTCTAAGTCATCTGAATGATGAATAATTGGATGGAATCTGAATTTATGTTGCAGTGTTATTTGAAAACTGCAAGGAAATAAATTCTCCACTATCATTTTATAAATGGTCTGACAGCTAAGTGATGTATTAGCTAGCAAGCAAAAAGAATGTAACTCAATTTACTGTTATTTTTGTAATTACTTCAATTTCTGTAGAAATAGATATTCAAATACATTTTATTGTCAGTACACACATAATAAAATAACATTATGATTCATGTATGAAGTTTAGATAAATTTGTGTTTATATGAAAATCCTATGATTCATTGTGTTTGGCAAAACTAAGGTAATATACACCTACATAAACCATTTCTTTTTTTTTTTAGTGTATTTTTTGCAGGCACTTATGACACTGAATTAAATCCCTGGCCCCATAAACCATTTCTTGTAACAGGTTAGAAGGGCAGCATTCTTAAATAGATAGCAGAAGGGACTGTATGAATAATTCCTTGGACTCTCTTTCAAATATTCAGAATACCATAAAAACCCATTGTACTAATGTCAGCTAGTATTTTATATTTGCATTTTAGAAATATTTTTATTGTAGATAAGAGTATTATTTTGTTGTAGATAAAAGCAAAATTTTAATAAAAATGAAATTATTGAACATAATAATACTGATTTTTGAGTTAAATATGTCAGTTCTGTTTTTTGGAAACAAGTCTCTAAAATAGAAACACACTAAACAAAATAAACAATCACATTAAATCCAAACTGTTTAAGCAAAGATTCAAAATGTCATTTAGTAACTCTGACCCCAATTTTTGTTCTCTTTCTTCTTGGTCCAGTGTAAGGATCTCTGATAATTATTTCATATTACACAAAATTCTTCATGCTTAACATATCAGTTTAGTCTTATGCAAAGTACATAGTTTGAACCCAAGGCCTGGCTCTTACTAGACTAATGTTCTACTGCTGATCTAGTTCTATACCTCTTCATTGCTCTTTCTATTTATCTTATTCTAAAAATTTGATTATTTTAAATGATGACTATTGATATAAATCTGAACTAGCAGCTTGGTTAGGAATATTCCCAATACTCTGTGTTATCTCTCTGCTTGTAAGCATGTTTTAATTTTAATGGTGGAAAAATAGTAGAAATGTTAATAAACAGTGATTATAGACCTAGGCCATGTATTAAAAAAGAACTTAGGAGAAACATGCCCCCGTTCCTCTAGTGGACAGAAAAACCTGCCGCCATACAGCACAGCATTTGCCTCCAAGCCAACTCCACTCCCTGCCAGGACCACATATCAGTCACTGACCAACCAACCTGATCACAGACAAGGTCAATGCCTTGGGAGAGCAGGTAAGCTCTGGAGAATTATCAGTTCCAGGGAAAAATAACAGACCTGCACAGCAGTACATGCCCCCAGGAAATGGCCACAGCTATTTCAAAATTACAAGGACCATGTAGAGTTTTACTCTGAAAGCGATTCCTTCATGGCAGGTTAAAATTGAAGAAGAAACCCGTTTCAGTCAGCGACCTGCCTATATGAGAAGAGAACGTTTAATCTGGCTTCATTTTGAGAAAAGTGTTGTTTGAAACAGCGGCACACAACAAAGTATAGAACAACTCAACCTCAGGGCTCAAGGGTTACACTCCTACAATGACTAGGTTAGAGAAAACCAAGTAGACTACCACACAGAGTGTGTGGACTAGACATAGATCTCCTGAGAAGCTGAAACCTAGACTTAGAATGAAATGGTCTTTGGCCTGCACTGCGAAAACAGGCTGGCAATTGTGGATTTCAGAAGCAGTTGGGTCTGAAAGTGCTGGTGTCAAGTCAAGCAGGAGTTGAACCCCTATCTTGCTGCCTATATCTAGCAGTGGTCTTATTGGTTTTTCCATCTACCAATGTCAGCCCATAACACCGGGCTTGGATTGTTACCATAGTCTGGGGTGTATGGACCAATGGGCTTTGAGAGCATGGGAGCACCATAAAATCCCACTGGCAGAACACTAGGTAGGAAAATGTGACTTACTGGATCTAAAGATGTAGACTCTGGGTGAAGGGGAACACACATTTAAAACAAAGACAGAGGGGTTTATTGTTTGTTCGTTTTTTTCTCTTTTTGAGATGGGGTTTTACTATGCAGTTCATGTTGGCCTTGAACTCACAGCAATCCTCCTGCCTCAACCTCCTGAGTACTGGGATACCGCAGTTTGCCTTTCACCTTTTTAATCATTCTTTTATTTTAATTTTTTCCTACTTTTGTTTTTGTAGTTTTCTTTCCTTTTTTCCTTTTGCTTTTTCTATTCTAGCTAAAACAATTAATTTCCTTATTTTTCTCAATAGCATCCTTTATCTCAATTTTCTCTACTCTGTCTCATTTTTCATTGATCACTTTTTCAAATTCTACATTTTTCATTCTCCAGTTTCCCATCCCTAAATACTTACTAGTATAAACTATTAAACTTTATGAATGTTTTAATAGTTAAATCTATGCTCTTACTGTTAAATACTGTCCTATTTTTAGTGAAGGTATAGTTGTGTTGCATTGAGCAGATACTTACTGTATGTCAATATTTGGGTTGTCTTGCTGTTTATGCTATAGTTAGTTATATTTTTTTCTGTAGTTAAGTGTTGTACAATACTGGTTCTTAGGGTATGTCAATATCCATTTTGTCTTTGATGCTATTACTGTTGCTAATTTTATATATTTGCTATATTTACAAGGTGGCCTAGTTGCAGCTATTAATTAATTTCCTCTGCATCATGCCACTATCTACATTTCCACTGTGTCATGCAAAATACTATGTCCCATTCCTAGAGAACTGAGTAGTGAGCCAAATATGCTGCACCCTCTTCACCAACAAAGGAACTGAATTTATCTTGGGACAGAGACAAAGCTTTATACTTACCAATGACCAAAGATCACAACTGAAAGGTAGACACTAACTAAGGAGGTCTCTATACTAACAATGCATTTTTCCACTATAATTAACTCATAAACTACAGCTCAAGCAAAACAACAAGAATAGAATAGAAACATGAAAAGTCAAGGCAACAGATTTTTTTCCAAAGCCCCAATTCTCACAAATCTAACCCAAGGGGGAGGAAGTGTAAAGTCATGAAGCAGTATTATTTGAAATAATGACAGAAGAGATAAAAAGTCAATAAGGTGCTCACCAAGATCAAAGATAATAAACCAGACAATTCACACAATAAAAAAATTAATAAGCAAATTTAGAGAGTAAACTAATAAAAAGCTAGCTCAGCTAAACAAAATGATAAAAAACATGAAAAACCGATTTTGCTAAGAATCAGAGTCCATGAAAAGGCAACAAATAGAAATTTGGGAGATCAAATAGTCTTTTGAAAGTCTGAGCAGCAGAAGCAACCAATATGAAGAGAGAGAGACAAATTTAGAGGATGTGGCACTGTTAATCAGTTAATCAAGAGAACTGGAGAAATAAATTAGTAGCTGTTAATTGACTCAAAAAAGACTACTATAAGTGTAATTGGAATTAGCAAAAAATCAGAAGACAGTACAAAGTGCATTAAAAACCTGTTTACAGAGGTAATAGCCTGAAAGTTTGCAGACATAAAAAAATAAACATACAGATAAGTCACACATATAGAACCCCATGATTGCAAAAATCCTGCTCCTACTTCTTGCCATATAATTAAAATGCCAGAAATACAAAACAAGAACAGAATCTTAAAGGTTGCTAGAGCAAAATGATAAATCATCTATAAAGCAAAGCCCATTATAATTATGACAGACTTTTCAACAAAAACATTAAAGGAAAGGAAACTATCTTTCAAACTTCATAGAAAAATAAGATATTTCCATGTCAAAAAACACCTTAAGAAGTTCATGATCACCACTCCAGCACTCCAAATAACTTTCAGCTATAGCTTAGAAAAAGATAATAGAGCTAACAAAGCCAGAAGTTGTAGTAGAGCACATACTCCAGGCTGAGTGTGGCACCGAGTAAAAGGGGGGAAAGTAAATCAGCAACAGAAAAATCATGCTATGAAAGGAATAATACTTTTCCATATGAACTCTCAATATGAATAACCTTAATTCCTCAATCGAAAGACAGAGTGGATCAAGAAACAAAATCCAACAGCATACTGCGTGTAAGAAACACATTTAACCCAAGGGAAATTCACAGGCTAAAAAAAAATCAAAGGATGGAAAAAGATGAAATCACAACAGACATTGCTGAAATTCACAAGATTACTAACAACTGCCTCAGAAGCCTTCAAAACAAATATTAACAGAAATAAAAGGAGAAATATGTGAAACTATCATTATTTTGACTTTTTTATTTTTTCAAATTTAGATATAAAACAAATTTGCTTTTACATGTGCTTCATTTCACACTGCGATTTCAGAATGAACATCAGCTAAATACCACTCCACACAAACTCATGCACTTACCCACACTGCCAGTGAACACACATAGCACACACAACACACAGACACACACACACACATCTACACAGTATAGAAGCTGACTAGATCTGTTCTCTGAAACTTCAGATAAGTTAAAATGTCATGAAATAAGTTTGTAAATCCTGTGATGCAATTTTCTAAAGTGGACTGAAGCATTTTCCTTCTCCTCTCTTAAAATTCTTCAAAATCTTTCCCAAATATAGAGGTACTTTCTGTTGTTATCTTCTATAAGTTAAGTAAGAGAAAGTTCTGGTCTTCCCATTTGTGTTATTTAGGGCAAAACTGAATATGTAACATGACAGGAAGGAGCTTGATTCTAGAGAAAATCAATGCCGCAAAGTTTGCTGCAGTGGAAAGCAATCTAGGGGAAAATTCTGGACACCATCGCTGGTCATCAAATAAGACTCAAGTTTACAGTTAGTTATTTTTCTTCATGTTTTTCCCAGGACTTTATTCTTCTTATAAATTTTAACTTCAGTGGTCATAACTATATTTGATTTGCTTGCTCAGAGTCTTTTTTACCTATCTTCAGCATTTGGTGGTGCTTAAGAAAAGGCTGGAGAACAACAGGAACAAAAACAAAGGGAGGCAACTTCTAGCAATGAGCACCTCCTTGAAATGATATGGCGTCAAAATATTCCTTGTTATTGTTTCCAAAATGACATGTATAAATATTTGTTAAGAACATCACAAAGAACCTAACTGAATAGGCATGAAATAGCTTGGTTCATATATTTTTCAACAAAATTATATTGGAAAATCCTTAGGAACTAGAAACTTATTTTCTACCTAAGATTTTCTGAATTTCACCCTCAGGAAAAAGAACTGTTAGCAGCAAACTATAATCAAAGGAGAGAGATTCAGTGTGCATAGAGAAACAACACCAGAGAGAGGGAAAAATTATAAAAATACAATTCATGGAGCATTATAACTCTTTTTGTGGTACCAGGGATTGAACTCATGACCTTGCAACTTGCCAGGCAGGTGCTTATGCCACTAAGCTAAATCCCCAGCCCCACATTATAACTCTTGAAAACAAAAAGCTCTAAGGCCTGTGCCAAATCTAAGTTCTGATAGTAACAAACAAATCACTTGTTTCAGATAAGAAAATAACAAAATTGTAACTTTTTTGTAATCCCAGACTTGTTTTCTCAATTTGCTTTATCTAAAAATATGTGCCATGAAAGAAAAGTGCACAATCTTTAAACAAATTTTTAATTATTTTTGCACTCTTTGATAGTAGCCTCTACCATAAAAATCACTGAAGATTCATTGGTTGGTCTGATTTTAGCAAGTGTTTTTGAAGTTGCTTCAGGATTGGTGATGAGTCATAAATATTGCTTCTAGAAGTAACTTCTATTTCATATAAGATGTTCATACTCCGCCTAGTTCTGCTTTTCTCTTTCAGTTTCTCCATCTCTGGGGACTTCATTATACGGGCCGTATTGATGACCCTTGCCTTGCCCTCTGAGGCCACTTGAGACCTTTCTAGATACACTCCTTTATATGATCTCTTTTTGAAACTGCCAAGGTCATATCTTTGATGCAATCATTTAAAACTTCTGGCTCTGCTGTTTCTGACAGCATTCTGTGTTTTGTGATCTTTGGTCACATTTAACCTAGTTCTCTGAAACTAGTAACACTCTGTCTTTTGCTTCTGTTTTTCCTCCTTGATTTATTCCACTTCTTGACATTTCAGAATGTACACTTTGCTTTCCAAACAATAGATGGTGTTGACACATGATGCAAATATAGTTTCTTTTCATCGCATTTCAGGGCATTACTTTTTTTTTCTGCTTTCTGACTTCTCCTAGTATATTTCAGTGTAACATTTCTGTATGTATGATCATTTTCTACTACTTTCCAATAAAAAATAAAACAATAATTAGCAGTAAAGTTTACCAGTACAGTAATATAGATTTTCATTAGGTATCCATAAAATATCAAAATGCCATTTGATTCTACTCAATATTTCTTAGAAAAATTATTCTTTACTAATCTTATTTAGTAATTTGGAAGTAAAACTTTTCTTTATCAATAAATACCACCATGCACACTTTTATTACATGAACATATATACTTATATATGCAAATGCCTATATATATAACCTTACCTATGAGGATATTGAAAGTTCGGTTGATAATTCTATAATACATTATTTTTAAATATATTAAAATAATAAGTATAAGTTAGAGACATAGATGTCTGGCATTTCAATCAACCGCCCTAAGCAGATTGACAAACAAATCTTTATAATTTATTATACAGTGAATTGAATATTAACTACAATGTAGTTTTGCAGGCATTATAAATTGAAATATGACAAGTCATGAAGGAAACTTTAGAGGATATCATCACTAAATGTAGCATGTGCTCTTTAACAATGTTCATTAAAATATTCTTTATTTAAAAAGAAGTAATAGAAAATTGAGAATATTTTATAATTTATGTAAATTTTTTCTAATATTTTTCAAATTATTCTCAAATAAAATAAAAGTAGGAGTAAAATTGATTATATTTATAATTTATTTCATCAGGTTGCATACATGTAAAAAGGACAATCAAAATTTGTAATTTTGAAAACAAAATCACAATATAAAAATTAGTTCAGGTTAAGCCCTTTTAGGTTACAAATATGCACATATCAATACAAATAACATATACCTAAAATGGTTGTGGAGCACTTCAACTTTAACACTTGAAGTAATTTGATTTTTTATAATTTAAGTAATAATATTTCAATGAATGTTTTATATTGATTCCCACTTGCTTGGTTTATTACCCATTAAAACTCTGAAAGTTTATGGTATTTTGCTGTGTAAAACAGTAAATTTACTAAAATTAAATTAATAAAATTGATATTAAAATGCATAGAATTTGGATTATGGTATCATATCCAGTTTGCACTTTTCCTTCTCTGTAAAGTATAATGAAAAGAATGGCTACTGTAAATACAAGTTTCTTCCTTCGTTTAAATTAAAAACTTTCATTTGAATCTTAACCATTTATTCTTTACTTTCTTTATACCTGGAAAATTTAATAAGACACATGAATAATATTCCAGATTTTTTATTATAGCTTAAAATATGTTTTAAAATGATGTCTAAAAGCTAACAAAAGTTGAATTCTGTATAGGCAGTCTACTTCAACAACCAAGGACATAAAGGACACATAATTCTTTGCAATGAACTCTGTACACCTTAGTAACAATATATTACTGTCAATTTGAGGTTGAGTGAATGTCAGACAATGTTCGTGAAAACTCCATCTTTTACTTCTAAAGCTATTCGTCTGTTGATTTGAGCTGTATCAAAGATTACAATAGAAATTGAAGCACTCATAAGTAATTCCTTCTTAGACAGAAATATGTGAACTGTCCTTCAGGGAATGTTTAATGTCAAAATCTAAAAAATGAAATCATCTTTCTTCCATAGTTTGACAAGAGCCTACGTTGCTGAACTGACCAACCACTCCCTGTTGCACCTGCTTTGTTGTAGTTCACTCAGAAAAGAAGGGAAGGGACAACACAGCATCAACCTTTACAAACAAATTTAAAGTTTCCCTTGGTAGTAAAATTTGGTTCCACATCTAAGTATTTATTTTAAGAAGGAGCTGTGACCTCACTACTCTGGAGTCAGGCAGACAAGTGGCGAGATAAATATAATGAGCAGTTTGATATGAAAGATATTTTCATGTCTGTCCAAAGAAGAAAAAGAAAGACAATATTCTGAGAAATCGTTAACTGCCCCAGACAGGAAAATGATCTTACCTCTTTTTCTGTGAGGGAGATCCTAGCACAGTTCCTGGCAACAGCCCAAATCCTTATGAATTGACGTTAAAAGTTTCAGACACCGAGTTGTTCATACTTAAGCCTAAGAAAAAGAAATAAAATGGTGCTCGAAAGCCATGCATTTTTCTTATATGCAGGGAGCTTACACAAGCTAACCTGACCTATAATAAAAAGCAATTATTCACATATTTCCCAAGTTTATGATATCATAAAGACTTCAGCTGAGAGAGAATCAGAGTTTTTCATGCTGTTTAATTTTTAAACATACAATGTAAATGTTGCAAACCCAGAGAAAAAGTGCATTGTTACATTTTTTGACAGGAAAATTTTACAATCTCAGAGATAGACTTTTGTGACATTAGTACCATAGACTCTTGGTAACATTCTTAGTAAGGCTTACTCTACAATTGTGCAACACTAGAACATTAGTAACATGTTTGACCTTAATTATTACTTACGTTTAAAAATATGACTAGATTATAAGATCTCTGTAGTTTTCTCCTTCAAGAGTACAATACTTTGTGTCTATGCAAAGAGAATAGAGGCTACCTAAAAATATTATAAAAGCTGGTGAGGATATGCCTAAAAAGAGAACTGTTGAACACATTTTATGGCATTGTAAATTAATACAGCCATTATGGGAAATGGTATTGAAGTTCCTCAAAAAAACAAAAATATACAGCAATCACACTACTCTGTCTATATACAAAGGAAATGAAATCTATGTATAAAAAAGATACCTTCCATATTTATTGGACCATTATTCACAATATCTAAAAGATGAAAACACCTGAAGTGTCCATGGAATCACAAACAGGTAAAACAAACAAGACACATATACATAACAGAACACCAACACAGTAAGTATATACAATAGAACACTATTTGCCCTGAAAAAGAATTAAAGCCTCCTGTTCTTTGCTACAACGTGGATGGCACTGGAAATCATTATTTCAAGTGTAATGACTCAAATACAAAAATACTAGTATTCACTTATATTTATAATATTAATAAATTGATCCCATAGAAGTCAAAAGTATAATTGAGGGTATAAAAGGTTAAGAAAAATAGGGACAAGATTAAGGAGAACAGGGATGAGGTGGGGTGGATCAAGTTTGATCACCATGTATTAAGTTGCCATTAGATACAAGTAACAAGTTCTGATGCTGTGTTAATACACCGTGGGGTGACCATAGATGACAATAGCATACTGGAAATGTCAAAAAGCTGTGAGAAACAATTTTGAGGAGTCCCACACCATGTTGGAACTTAGGGCACTGGGCAACAAAGGAGCAAGCTCGCCTCCCTGGTAAGCAGCCGCGGCTCGAGTGAGCATTGGGCAAACCAGGGAGAAAACCAACCGGCCAGGAGGGTCTCCTGAGCTCTTTGCGACGATGGAATTTAGGGCGCTGGACAACCAAGGAACCAGCTCGCCTCCTTGGTAAGCAGTCCTGAGCCTACCAGTGTGCAGGCTAAGACTCAAACATCCCATCCTCTCCCCTCATTAGGGAACGGTAATCCTCTGAGGATCTCTTGGGAGGTAGACCCTATGCAGGACAGCAAATATGGAGGATTTCCTTCTACCATCTCTTTGAAGGCAAATATTGTTAGCACTGTTTTGCTTTGTTCTGATTAATTGTATTGCTGTATTCAATATTCTGTTTTGATAGGTTTTATGATGTTCTGTATTAGGTTTGATTTTTCTGTACCTGACTGAAAGAACAACTATTGTTAAGATAACAAGATATATTATGGTACTATTACTGTTATCCTGGTAACCTGCTTGAAGTTCTGTACCAATTTCACTGCATTGTCTCAATTGCCTTTGTTCTTTCTTGTTCTGCTGCATTTTATTACCTTCAAAGTAAAAAAAGAAACAATTTTGAATTTTTTCCTTTACTAATATTTGTCTTGGATACACTGTAGAAGATTAATATGTTTTATTTGGTTTAAACAAATATGTATCACATTTTGCCCCTTTAATCTGTACATTTTACATTTTGGGGTATCAGTTAAAATTATTTTTTTAAAAAAGATATTTTCCGTTTATGAATTTAGATTAAATTATACCAGGCTTTATGGAGGTATTACTGAGCACTCATTTAAAGTAATTTTCTGTCCCAAATTGTAAAATGGAAAAAGTAAGTCTGCATGTTTCCAGATTCAAGGCTTTTTGTGTGAAATAAGTTCAACAAAACAGGAGGATCAAAGCGTGGCTTTGATGAATACAAGAACATGCAAGGCAGTGAGTGCCTCTGAGGTGGAGACCTTTCGGGAAGCATAATGACATTAAGTGTTTTTCATTCTTCTAAAACTGCTATGATTTGAATTCCTAATATCAGTTTTGAAACAGCATTAAAACTACTTGGGGATTTCTCATCAAAATGGATCTTTAGCACGTTGGATGATCTTTCCTGGTTACATGTCCTAGCCAGTTCTCTGGCCCCAAGGGACTTTCCCTAAATCTCATTATGCTCGTTAAGTATTCCTGTTGAAACCACAGATTTCTGTTATCTTCGGCAAAGGACCACAATACAGTTTTGCAAACGAAAAGGTTATTTCTTAACTCTTCTAGTTAATATGATGTATTTTGGCTACTTCCAACTAAGTTTTCTTCCAGGAGTTTTTTAGTTTTCCTATTTTTAGGTGCCTAGTTTTATGTGGAAGTCCAGAGAGAATAAAATCTGCCTATTACTGTCATTCATCAGTAAATCCCAAGAGTTATTTAAAGTCATGACAATAGATAATATGACACTGCAGCTAGAAAAGATAAACAGAAAAAAATGAACACATTAGAAAGCCCAGGAACTGATGTGTATCTACACAGATCATCGATACGTGACAACTGCAGTATTGTTCCTTACCTCCACATCTCAAAAGTACAGATCTTATTGTGTTTAATTATTCATAACTTACGGAAAAATTTCAACATTTTCACATGCAACTTCCATATTGCATTGACTCAAATCTCCCTGTTTAACATTTCATCACATTCTCATGCTCTCCCTCCCTCTCTCTCTCTTCTCTCTCTTTCCTTCTTCCTCTCCCTCTCTCCTATCTTTTCATCTCCCTCTTCCCATTTTTCTATCCCTTTCTTTTTCTTTTTAAATTTGAGTGTGTATGACTTTTAATGATTTTTAAATGGTAAAATATGATGTTCCACTTATCCTAAATCATGCAGTGATGGTTTTAAAATATTTTCCCCTTCTCATCAAGGATTTCACTTTGGTTCACTTGCTTTTCTTTGGAGATATTCACATTTAATCCCATTTAATGTGGATAGTGATTCAGTCTTACTTTTAATTAATGATCTTAATTTTTATTATATGATTCAAGATCAGTTATTTTATAGTGTGCATTCAATTTGGATTTTTATGATGTTTCTTTAGAATAATATTCAGATTGTAAATTTTTGACCATGATATCAATATCATAGGTAATACTTTGGTTTTCTTTTTCTTTTTTTGAGTACTGTGGTTTTCTGAGTGTATTGCATTAATGGGTATGTACAAACTTACCCTACAACTGCTGTTAACTTAATTATGTATTTAAGGTGGGTTATCACAAATTTCTCACTATAATATAATCTATTCCCCTTTGTAATGAATAAATGTTTCATAGGAATAATTATGCACATTCTGTAAAAAATTATCGCTGTTTAATAGTATGATAGCTATAAAATGGTGCTTTTCTAATTTCTTTGATTTTAAATTTATTAATTGGCATTCTATAATAAGGAAAAGCTATTTCTTCTTTCTATTAATCTTATTCATTTTTCAGATCCACATGTATATACCAATATACATCTATATCTACATTTCTATGGTCATTTAGCTTTGTGTTATCCACCTAGTTACCTAATGCTACATATTCCCAGTAGAACTTGGGAAAGTTTATTCTACCTTTTCACCTTCTCATAATTACAATTCCTTTACCTAGCAGAGAGAAACCTTGATGTTGTCACTATATGGACTTAGTTACTCATATTTCCTTATGAAAACAAATGTCTGATTACACTACATGGTTTCCATGTCCCCAAAAACTCTCAGCCTAAAGTCTCCCAACCCAAGATACTCCCTGCTTCTTCTTCCAAGTCCCTCTTCAACTCTGGTCCCATCAGACCTTCTGGCTTCCACAGCCATATCCTCCTAACTGTATCCTTTGCCCTAGCTCAGAATCCTTTCTTTTCCAGGGGAAGTAAAGAAAGAACAAAACAGAGAGGAAATGTATCATTAGTCTCTTTTAAGCTTGGGGTTGCAGAAGTTCCATCTAAAGCATGGCTAGACACATTTTCTTTGGAGTTTCTTCCAATTGCCCTTTCAGATTCATTTCCACCTTTTCTAATCTATTCTCTGAGCCAAGAAAAGGACTTTGGGATTGTCTCAATGGGGTACTTTTCAATTATTTCTTGTAGTTTCCACTTAACAATAGGAAACTCTGGGAAAGCACTATAGAGAAGGAGGAGACTGACGCTTTTATTTTTATTCCTTCAATTTACTTATTGTGCTATGGCCTCTGGTTGTCTGAACCTCTTAGTTGAAGGTCACAGCTCCCCAAGATATTTCCATACATTTTTCTCTTTCTATATTTAATAACTGTTACTTTCGCTTTCCATTTCAGGTATAGTAATAGTTATAACAATGCTTTATATGTCTTAGGATGTTAAACTTTATGTTTTATCTAAGCTTTTCTTATACCCTTATTAAAGTCACTCCAATTAATCTACTTATAATTAGCCCTTTTGCATGTACCACCTGTTCCTGCTGGGACATTTTCATTGATAACTTTAATTGACATCAGAACAACCCAGCGAATACACCAACAAAATAGGGTTAAAAACATTCATTTGCTCATGTATTGTAGATGCAATGGATAACCTATTTGTGGAGGGTATATGACTAATCTTCCGAAGCAGGTGACATAATATTCTCTGATTGTATCACAAGCCTTAATGTAGGATGTATTGCTAGACCATGGTTGCTATGGCAGCAATCATGGTGATAAAGATCATAGGGTAGTTTTGTTCCTATAGACTGCTCAGTCTAAAGGAAAAATTAAATTAATATCTATAAACATACCTTTAAAAATAAATGCTTTTAGTCCAAAGGCATAATGAAATCTACTTAGTTACAGAGCAGTCAGGACTAAGGTGTTTACCAGTAACAGGTCTGAACTTTGTAGAGTTTGCATTGAATTCCTCAGCAAATTATTCTCAGTGTGGTTTCTAGATTTTTTTACTTGTTTTCATTTGGATGTCATTGGTGGACAAGATTATGTCTTTTCCTCATATTTGTTCTTTTTTGTGCTCCTGATATGCACTATGCTGTGCAGAAATGTTTATAATAAGGAGCACCACAGTATGTAAAAAATGCTCAAGTCCTAAAGAACATTGTTCAAGCATTGTGAACTCCTTGGCCAGAATAAAAATGCTAAGTGCTGGCCAAAAATGTTTAATGTGAAGTGACCTAGAAAGTAAGCTATAGGACCCTTCTTTCTATTAAAAAAAAAAACTGAAGGTCAAACAAGCTGAAAACATAGGAAAATTTCTTCCAAGAGCCACACCTAAAACATTGGTAGTAAAATCTATATTAGCTGCAATCTAAATAACACAAACTGAAAAGATACAGAAACCAGGATTTCTATACAGATTAAACCCTACCAACTTTGCTTTCCCTCTTCCTCAGTGCAACACGTCTAAGTATCCAATAAATCCAGGGAATTTTCTTTCTCTAAGTCTTAATTTAGGATCGATCGTATACAATAGTATTACTTTATGTGACATCACCCAGAAAATTGAATAGATTATGATAGGCAAAATAATGCCCCTTCCAAGAATGTCTATGTCTTAGTCCCCATTACCTATGAGTATTTTAGGTTAAAAGTCAAATGTTAATTAGGGTTACAGAGACAATTAATGTTGCAAATAAGCCATCTTTATAAGAGGGATAGTATCTGGGATTATTCAGATAAGCTCAGCATATTCATTAATGTTCTCAAACTTGAGAAGAGAATCAAAGGGAAATAGAAGAATGGTAGAGAGATGCAATGTGGCCTCATTTGAAGTTGGAAGAAGAGAATCATGGCTAAAGAATATAGGCAGCACCTAGAAGATGGAAAATATAAAGACTAGACTGGCTGCTAGAGCCAGTGGAACAGAACATAGTTCTGTGATTCCTTAGCTTGCATTTAGCCCCACGAAGCCTCTATCAGACTTCTAAAATATAAAACTGCAAGAACATTTTGAGTTGTTTTAGACTCCTTTATTCGTGATAGCTTGTTATAGTAGCAATAAAAAATTAATATATAGGGAGTGACTCTTTGCAAATGAAATTGCAAAATTAAATGCATACTGATGGGTTATTTCTTAGCTGCAAGAGAATTTCTGTGTTTATAATCAAGTTTTATCCATTTTGTCTGTTTATCTTCCTTTTCCATTATATTTGTTGTATGCCTTGAATTAGAAATAGATTTCATATTGGGCATTACATGGATTAAAATTTTCTTTGATATAGAAATTAATTATTGGACCACACAATTTGCTAGAGGCTGAGAAAAACCCTACAAAATCCTTACCCAAATTTTTTCACTATCTTTGAGATCAGAAGCAAGGGAAAAACATATCATTGAAGACTTCATTTCCAATGGTATTGCTATAGCCTCCAACAGGATTATAACATTTTTATTCTTCAAGTACATTAAACTTAAATACAAGTACACTAAAAAAGACAGACTAGATTATAAATTTAGCATGTTTTCCGTATTCATAAATGTCAGCAAAATCAACACTTACTTTTTAGTAGTACCTAGCAGAAACATTCTACTATCAATTCTTCTTTTTAAATTTTTTTTTTATTTTAAAAATGATAAAACTAAACATAACAAAGAGAACAAAGCAGATCAGAAGCAAAACAATATAAGTGACACAGATTTCAAAGCATGACAACAGGAGATCTACAGTGGCCACCATAAAGTCTCTTATTTTCTTCTAAATTGTGGTCTGTATCTTCACACTTAATGAATTTATACAAAACAAAATAGTATAAAGCTGATAAGAACCAAGTAATGAAGGCATTAAAGGCCTCAAAACCAGACAATAAGAAAATCAACTATGGCTGCCATAATGTCTCTTGTTCTCTTCAAAACAGCAGTTCATACCTTCATGTGTGTTGAAATTAAACAATACAAAACAGGCTAAAACCACTCTGAACAAAGAATAGAAGCATTACTGGATTTCACAGCATGATGATATGGAATCAGCAATGGATACCATAATATCTGTTTTTCTTCAAAGTAGCTGTTCATTTCATCACTTATAATTGATTCTCATGAAGGAGAGGTTCCAGGCATGTATAAGCTTCTACATCTGTACCTATATATCAATTCTTATTATTTTACTGCTTTGTATCCCATTCTGCATTTATCATTGTGTGTATACATGAGCAGAGTTGATATATTTTTCCTCTATTTTAATGGAAAATTTAATTCAACCTGATAATTTCTAGTTTCAGTTTTGAGATGTTAAAGTGAAGAACACATACACAAGTATATAATAGTAAAATTCATAATAGCTAAAACTTGGAAGTGGCCTTTATGTCCATAAAAAGACGAGTGAATAAAGAAAAAGAGGCATTTATGCACAACAGAGTACTACTCTGTCATAAAGAAAGAAACTTGAATCATTTCTAGCAAAACCAATGCACCTTGAGAACATGAAGTTAAAGGAAATAAACCAGATACACAAGCTTAAATATCACATAGTTTCACTTACATGAGAAATCCAAAGAAGAAATATGACCAAAATGAAAGACAGATAATAGGATTAAGGAGATAGACTTCTCTGAAAGGGCAGGGTGATCAAGACAAGGAAGTCAATTAGAGGAAAGAGAGGGAAAAGAATGAAAAAAGAAATTAAAATATGTTATGTACATGTACCAACTTCACACAAGAAATGTAAGCCTTATGCACTGTAAACATGTACAAAACAAAAAATACAAAGCAAGAATGGAATGAGCAGGAAGGGAAGAAAAGGGTTGAAAAAAAAATTGAGATGTGTTCTGTAAACATTATGTACCACAAACATGCATTGAAAAATAAAGAAGCAAGAGAATCTTGATCAAAAAGGAAATATCTAATACATTTAAATAAGACATGAAGCATTCCATATATATATATATTATATATAAGAAAAACATCATGAGGTTCCTTTTTCTGTAGAACAGAAGAGTAGTGAGTTCTAGAATGTTGCACTGGTGAATTGTAATGTGAGTAATTGTAATAAGAGAAAGCAATAAAATTTTGAGAAAAGCTAATTGGCTTTTATAATCTCAGTCAATAATATTGTCTGAGTTGCATGAAGATACAACAATGAGTTTTATAAGTAATATCATCAACCAAAGAGAAGGAGCATAAGCCTTTGCAGTTGAGTCACGGAGAAAGTTATAGTAATGAATGAGTTTTGGTACTTATCATAAAGTTGAATTACCTGAATATTAAACCATTGAAGATAACAGGATTCACTGCTTTTATCTGAACTTTTCAACAGACCAGAAAACAAAATGAAGCATAAAGAGTAAGAATAGTTTTAGAATAGCATCTAAATACCATCTGCGCTGGAATTCCAATCAGAAGGGAACAGGCTAAGAACTCTTAGATTCACTTCTAGATCCTAGAAAGGTGAGATACATATAAGGAAAGAGGCATACATATAAAAGCAGAAAAATATGGATGTGAAGGAAATATTCTAGAGTCTATCAGATCACTGTCATTACACCAAACAAACAATCTTAACTAAGGTTATGATCCTCACTAAAATCTCAATTGACAAGTCTACAGAGGAATTGTAAAAAGCCATTATAAAATATCATCACTTATCCTCTGATTCCATAAAAGAAGAATAAGAGAAGATCTGGTGAAAGCTTTAAAGAGATAATCACTTGTATCTCCAAGCAACTGTTTGGTGATCTTAAATTCATATTTTTAAATATCTACTAAACACCATTACCTCTGAATTTGTTAATACTCAGAGATAGGCTTTTTACAGAGATTAACCATTTTAAAATGAGGGTCTTAGTGTGAGCTGTAACCAAATGGAATTAGCGTCATTTTGGAAAGAGGAATTTTGGACACACACACACACACACACACACATCCAATAAGAACACCATATGAGTGTCATAGGTAAAAGATGAATGATTACAAACTAAGAAAAAGATCTGAAACAGGTGTTCCTCTGAACCCTCAGAAGTAATTTGCTGGGATCTCGTATTTCTAGTCTCCAGCACTGAAAGCCAAGTTTCTTGTTGTTTAAACTACTCACATTTCTGTACTTGGTGCTTTAGTATGGCAATGCTAGAAAACTAACACAGAGGCACCAGAGGTTTCCTACAGAATATTAGCTAAGCTGTTCACCATGATGTGGCAAAATCCATTACCATCTTAAACTTACTTTGACATCAAATTTGGAAAAAGAAAACATAAGTTGTTTTATGGTGTACCAAATATAAAAATATATAATTTTTCAAAAATTATAAAAGTGAAGCATCCAAAATCACAGAATTAAGGGTTCTCCAAACATCATCAAATAGATTTTTATCGTTTCCTTACTGGGGTCTGAATATATTTTAAATTATTATGTGCCAATTTTTAGATAGATTAAAGTACTTCCTTGTCTAGATTCTACCGTATTTAAAGCAGTTTGATTTCTGTATTTCAAACTTTGAGAATGAAAAGTTTTATAGAAAAAGAACAAAGTAACCACTTTGTGGGAAGCCTTAAAAATGAAACATACAAACCATTATTCCTTACTCAAACACTACATTGCTTTTGACATTCATAATTTTCTGGAAACATTTAAAGACATAATGGTGCCCTTATAATACAATTAGTAAACTTTTATGAATCCTTGAGCTTCTTTGCCCAAGAGTACTCCAATCAGTCTTTGCACCTGCAAAGCCTATGTCAGGAAAACATTAGCAGTGTTCTTTTGAGTTAGTAACTGAAGTCCACATTTAAGAATTTTACCACTCCTAAACTCTGCCTTATTGCACACAGGCGTGGCAAAATATTCCAAGGGACACAGCTAATATACCTTGTTCAATAACCAGAAGTTTAAGGCTATTTTGTAAAACATCATTCTAGAGGGGCTGATCATGATAAATAGAAGGTCTTATTTACTGGAGAAAGCATCAGGCAAGAATTATTCTTGGCATCCTTGGAAGAAATTTTATTAGGTGCTACTAACAACAAAGTTACCATTGAATTCCCAAGGAACGAGTCACATTTCATGACTAAAGAAACATTATAGAATTCCAACAACATATCAGATTTTTCTGATAAGTAACCAACAACTAAAAGTTCTCAGTTCTCTAGACACAGTTGATGTTGGAAAGTAGATAGTTAACTCAAAACCTTGGAGAAACCTCATGAGCTTGGATAGCAAACAGTTCCACTCAAGACTTCACATCAAGGTCACAGTGTTGTTCTTGCTATTTTTGATCTGTGTATTTATAATTGTTCTTACTTTCTATTGACGCCAGGTTGCAATCTCCCTATGATAATTCTTTTGCTCTTCTCATCCCTTTATTGTAATTGTTAGATGAGAATATATTGATTCTAATGTCATTGTTTGATTATCCTTATTTAGCTCAAAAAGAAACCACTGCCCTTATTCAAACAGAAAACACTGTCATTATCTGTCTTTATTCTGCTGATTTATGCCTCATCACAGTCCTCATGGAATTATAACCAATGGAATTTTCAGCTTATAAATGACCCCATGCAAATCAATTTAGTTTGTTTTTTATAGTGTCTCTCTTGTTGAGAAAAATAGCAAATTATTAAAGTATTTAAAGACAAAATTATAATTAGTTTTGCAGGTCTTGATTGTGTGTTTGTGTGTGGAAGAGAGAGTGGCAGAGACAGAGAAACAGAGACAGAGAAACAGAGATATAAAGAGACAGACAGAGACAGAGACACTCTGGAGTCAGGCAGCAAATGGAATCAGAAATGCCCTTCTCCATGACAATTTACATTTATAGCTAGACAAAAGGAAATGGCATACAAAAAACTGAAGGAAGGTTTAGACAGTTCAATTGGTTATAGTTCACATCCTATTTGATTTGAAAAGTTAGCCACTTGTAATTGGCTGAGAAAATAGTTTATGCTCTATTTGCACATGAAATTATGTCACTGTTTATTGAGAATATATGGAGAAATCTTCAAGCCAAATGTATCATATTTAGAATCAGATTTAGGCCCAATTTAGTAACAGGCTCTAAATCTGTGTCTTTAGAATTGAAATACAATTACTTTAGCTTTTAATTTAGAGCTAAAAATTCTAACATTCTTATAATTATAAATTTATGTCAAACCCCTTAATGCAGTAATGGCCCTATTACTTGCCTCCTGAAAAGTGCAATAGAAATTCAAGTACAGAACTCTTTCAATCCCTTGGCTTTGACTTAAAGTTATGAACAATTACATGAACACTGTTTTTCTGTCTCTCCATCTGACCCTACTTGATATTACTTTCTCTAGGACCATAATGTCTAGTGCTAATTATGTCTTTTACCTCAGATCATTAGGTACAGCATTCTGAGAACTGTGGGTATGTAAAGACATTATTTCTACAAAATTTATGATGCCTAAAAATTTCCCTTTCTCTCACAATGAGCTTTCATATTCTTTGGCCTGCTTGTGACTATTTTCCCAGGAGAAATGATGTTTGCTGATTTCTTTACTATAGCATGCTCTGAATTGTTTTCATTTAGATGGTCTTTCTATTTTGTCCCATGCTTCTAAAAGGAAAGATCTGAAAAATGTAAGACTTTTTGTTAATTAAACTCCAAAACTTGAACTTCAATTAATGCTCTTATTGCATCTCCCTTCATCTTTAGTAATTTAACAGAATCCTTTTAAGACAGCGGTTACTCTGATTACTAGTCATTGTAGTCATTTTAATGTGTCTCATAAACTAGAGTTCCTTTGAAGCTATAAAATATATAATAGTTACACCAGTTTATGTTTGTATAACTTAACCATGAGCACATATGTTACAATCATCAGATTTACATGTGGTATACACATGTACATATTGATATTTCAATAAATTTACATCTATAGATGTAGATAGATAGATAACCAAGTGTTTGCAGTCTCTTTGTCAAAATAAACCAAGACTTTACTAGACTAAATGAATCTTAATTGTCTTATTAGGCTTTCACCAGAACAGTTACCAGCTACACATAATTTTTCCTTTCTTAACGTTTTCTGTCTCGCATCTTTTCCTTGCTTTTCACACTTTGAATGCAAATTCTGTTCCCATCATAAAATACATTGATAAGTCTTGGAGTTACTTCTTATTGTCTAATCAAAGGTACAATTACTTCCTCTGTTTGCGCTGCACAGTAAGAAGCTAATTTATGATCAAGGCCAAGCTAATCAATTTCAGTTAGTTAAGTTATACAAAGTCTTGAATCAGTGTATACAACCAACTCTGGGTGGGAAATATTTCAGTCATGGATGGAAAAATATGCATCTGGATTGAACATACACAGAATATTTCCTTTAAATTATTGCATAAGTAATACAGTATAATTGCTATTTACATTGGATTTACAGTGATTTTTATTACTTAAGGAATCTGAAGATTAAAGAATACTAGAGGATGGTTATAGATTATATGCAAATACTACTCCATTTTATCTAAGAGTCTTGATTATAGACTGGTTTGGAGTCTGATGGACGTTCTGGCACTATAGGCACCAATAAAATATCTTTGATTTTGATTTTTATTGATATAATTGACAGTAGATAATGGTTACATTCATCATGGAAAGTTGAAACATGTTCATAACACCTTTTTATTCTTTCTATGCTCCTTTTCATTTCCTTCTCTCCCACCTCTCTCCATCTTCCCATTTGCAAAAGCTCAAGGATTGAATCTACATTCTTCCAAATCTGTGCATCAAGTACAATTTAATATGAAGGCACGTGATGGTAGAGATTCCCTGATAGTACAAGTAAAGCCCTGAACAAAATGTCCCTCCAAGTAGCCGTTGCAGAAGTTTTCATGTTGCGATTTTAAAGCTGCTTAGGTTTTGGAGCATTTGTAAGCTTCGCTCTTCATTACACTCTCCCTTTTCTCTATATCCTTCATTATACATCTACTCCTGTGTATGTGGTCAAGAGTTAGTTTCTGATGCTTACACCTACTGTTGGTATTTTTGTTGTGTCCTCCTGTAAGTTAGTATCTAGTATGTGGCTTTCTTAATCTTGACTTAAAGAAGAATTATAAAGAAAAAATGAATGAAAAATTAAAGACCTTTCTTACGTGGTGATGTTTTCACCCAAACACAATTGTTCTGTGAATTTTGATAAAATTTGGCATTATTTTCTCAACAGTTACTTCCACAAGCACTTTAAATTTGTAGTCCTCTATAAATGGAGATAGCAAAGTCTGTGAGCAATGTCATTGTTAGAAGCCTGTTTCTAATCTAGTAATTAACAACCATGCATTTTATGAAAAAGTGAAGATTGATAATTAAGTGGAAAAATGAGCCAGTGAGAAACACAGCAATTTTGAGTGGAAAAATCATTTTGGGTTTGTAAATATAGTATTAAAAACACTTATGGACACATTTTGGAGAAATGCATATGTGGTTAAACAAAAGACTCAAGTAATAATTCTTCATGAATTGTATACAGTCTTAAAATAAAATTCAGAGACATAACAATAACTGTCAAATTTTCTTGTTCTCCTGCCCTGAAAGAGTTCATGTAGATTTGCCCTTTGTGAGTGATATAAACCCTGTTGACTACTTTATCTGGTGAAATGGTCTTTTGAAGCCTTACAGATATGACAGTAGTGCTCATATTACTGTTTTATCCTATCATCCATAAAACAGAGGATAAATGTAGCCTTTTATCTATCTTATCTTAAAAGAAACTTTTTCTTGAGTTTCATTGACCTTTTAGAAGTTTATTGCCTACTCATTTCCTTTCTGAGAATTTTGGAAGCCTCTAGGACAATTTTATTTATATATGCTTGGTGTTCTCACATGAAATTATGCAAAATCTAAACAAAAGTAGCTTTATTTTTTCAGTAAGATAAATGTTTCCGTGCATATATGTATGCACATATATAATTTAAAACATTAAATCTGAAAAATCATGTATAAATTTTCTTCAATGAATATGTCATTAGCTTTGTTCTTAAAAACCTGATGCTTGAATGAACTAAAGAATAAAGGTAAGAAAATGTGTATGATTTCATTCACCAAAACTCATAGAGAACTCAAATGTCGTTACTATAACTTGGATTCCTGCAGGAAAATGAGTAGTACTGAAATAATTAAGTCTTGAAATGTATTCTTTAGCATTTCAGTAGATTTTTCTATATGTTTATTATGGGGATTCAATGATGAGACTTCATATTCTACACTATTGCTTGTAAGAGTCTCCCTTCAGTCAGCCACAATTGCAGTAGACTGGTCTATTCAAACTCAAATTCTGTCTTTTATATAAAATCCCATCTTCTGTTTCAATAGCTTCGCTATGCTGCTGGGTTCTATGTGGTGATCATATAATAGAGACACTAATAACTCATAAGGATTCTATTCGGTGTCAGGAGATAAGAGTGTTTAGTCATATGCCTCCGATTGCCAATTCTTAGTGATAATCTCACATCCTTCTTCGTACGTCTTGGTATGACTGAGTCCTTGCTCTCTTATTGCAGTAAACTCAATAATACTGTCATACAATGACTTTTCTTTCTCTCTTTTCCCCCATTCTATCAAAATCACTTCTTGGAAAATTCAAATACATCTAAATCTTTTTCTATAACTATATCTTTGACAACCAAGTTTTTCAAAATTGATATTGAATGAGACCCTAGAATGTGGAATCTCAGGATGCTATTATTGGAGAATCACTCACTTATGTACCCAAAGGCAGCAGACTCCAATGTTGGTTTTTTAGTGTGGCCATGGTAGATTGTGGTATATTGCAGTGTCATACAAATTATGATAACTTTATTAAATGGTTTAATAATCACAGGATAAAAGAAGCATTAACATTATCAATAGCCTTAGACATTGAAGTATTTTGATCACTGAAATTGTAGTTTATGAAAATAAGTGGTTTTGGTAAAATGCATTGGAAACCATCAGGTAAAGAAATGATAAGCCAAGTCATCCGATGATCATCATCAAATCCTATTGAAGTCACCGTCTCTACACTGAAATATTTAAAGAAAACTCTCCTGCATACTTGGATGGTAGACAATAAGAAAATCACACCAAGGGTGCAATTGTAAGTCGAGTAGTTCAGCAAAGGAAATGGACTATATTGTCTCCTGTGCTAAAATAAGGTCACTAAAGAGAGAAATGATTCACTGAGAGAGTAGGAAGAATGTATTCGGGTGGATGTGCTTAATAACTTTGAACACTAAAATTCTCTAGACTGCCTAAAAGATCAAAAGGCCTTTTGCTAGAGGATATTAATTTCACTTTGCCTGATAACTCTCTAAAAACTTTCTCATTCCTTTGGTTGCAGACCAATAAAAGGATCAACTTTCCCCAAGAAAAATAATGTAGTGCCTGGTCCAAGGAAAATCTTTTCCATGAAATGAAATCACTGAAAGATTTGAATAAAATCTACCAGCAGAAACCAGGCTATACACATCAGAGTTTTTCTTGAGGGTTCTGGACAGAGATACGGAGTTAAATGCAAAGATAGTTTACTAGCTTGGGCTTAATGTATCATATCTATCACTTAGGGTTTAATGTCCTACAAAGATACACCTGTCGTCTTTTCTAATGTACTTCATTGTTGGCTTCTTAAGATTCAGAATTGATAATACCTGTGAAAATTAACTGGTAATAATATAATTTAATTGGCAGAGTACTGAGGAAAGGGGTTTGGATGCTAAAAATAATATACTGTGTGACACTGGAAAATCTACCACCCAGTGTATTCTCATCTCCTTAAACTGAGCTTCAACAAATTGTAGCCCGGAGCCAAATCCAGAGAGGGATCAGCATCTGTATATCAGTGAACTAGGAAAGCTTGTTAAATTTTTAAAAGGTTGTAAAAATACACAAGTTCTCTCATGTTGAAGAAAACTATCTAAAACAAAGTCTGTGCAACTGATAAAATGTACAGCAAAAGCAGCACGCTGAGTAAGGTGCTTTGACCCTGTGAAACCTGCTGAAAAGCTGATGTTATTAAGGTTGAGACAGATAACAGATTAGGGTTTCGATTGATGTGTACATCCAAAAATATCAGAAGATATGAGCAGAAAGTTGATCATAAAGAAAAATTGCAATACAGTATTTCATTTAGTTTCTAGAACTGTCAGTTTTCAAAGGGAGAGCAAGTAGATTCTCTTGAGGCATTCCTTCCAATGGCACCAGAAATAAGCCAAGCAGTCCCCTTCAGGATAATCCTGGCATAACTGAAATGCCTGTTTTCCGGAGAAAGAATGCTCATTTTTTGAGCCATCAAAAATGGACCTGAGTCAACAGGAAGATCTGTGTAGACACCATGGAGCTACCATTACAGTCCGGCTTTTGCAGATAAGTGAAACAGTATTGCGTCAGAAATCTAATTTCAAGAGGTCCAGTGAGTCTTCCTACTCAACTTGTAGTTATTTCCCTGGTCCTCAAGTATAGCCAGCATGGTTTAATATATGCAAGATTTTATTTGAAATCATTAAATCCATCAACAGAGCTTGTTTTTCCATTTATTTAGGTCCTCATTAACTTTTAAACAATATTTTGTAGTTTTCAGTTTATAAACCCAAAATCATGTTAAATTTATGCTCAAATATTTTATTTTGATGCTATTTTAAACCAGTTTTTTAAATTTCTATTCACAGAATGATCATTACCAGTTCAGAGAAATATAATAGATATTTTGATATAGATCTTATATGCTACTATGACTTATTAGTTCAAATACTCTTGTTGATTCTTTAGGGTAGCTATGCACAGTATTTTTCACATGCAGAAATAGATTTGCTCCCTTTTTAATTGAGATAAACTTTATTTCTTTTTTCTTGCTTTATTACCCAATAGAGAATCCAGTATAATGTTAAATAGAAGTATCAGAATTGGGCACCATCTTACCATTTCTGAATGTGACGGGCAAATACAGATATTTCTGTTTAACAATTGTTTGAATTTATAACCAAGGAATGTTGTTCAGACTACCAGGACAAGAATCTGAGCAGTAATGCAGTCTGATAGTGGCTTCTTCTACAGTACAGTAATGTCATTTTTGCTGGTTGCACCCTCCAGTAAGAATGGTAGTTTTATGTTCTGTTACACATTACAGTACTGCATGTAAGAGTTATGCAAACAAAAGCAAAGTCATAAAGTTAGAAAACCTTTTGCCCATTTCTTTATATTGAACATTGTAATATACATACTACATACAATTCCTTATTTAGTTCCAAACCTGTTTAACCTGCTACTCAAAGGACTGGAACTTGGTCATTAACAAAGAAACATCTGTACTCAGTTTACACTATTAATTATGATGTAGAGACTCTGTATGTATTTTTCCAGCATGAAAAAAAGTTTATACAGTGTTTCTATCAAATGCTTTTTCTGCATTCACCAGATGATCATTATTCCTCCACCCATTCAATTAACAGTGTCTCACATTAATTGATTTTTGATTGTGAAACTAATCTTACATCCCCGCAGTAAATGTCACTTGAAAATATGTTATACTTACTCGGGTTGATGTATTTTTATTTGCTGTTAAAGATTTTCACATCTCTACTCATAGAAGATAGTAGTTTGTAGATTTGTTGTGATGTCTCTATCTGGTTTGGGCATCAGTACAGTATTAACCATGGCGAATATGTTAGGAAAATGTTTTCTCTTTCGCATTTTTTTGAAAAAGATTGTGTTAATTGTTATTTAAATGTTTATCAGGATGTTTAAGAAAGTAATTTTAGATTAAACAATTTAATTAGAGGTTATTTTTTCATAAACTAAATTTCTCCAATTGTTAGTCTTACGGACTTTTGTGTTGTATGTTTAACTTTGGCTAAATATTTGCAGTTTTATTTTGGAGGAATCTTTCCATTTATCTTATTTTTTTATTATAAGTATACAAATGTTCACTCTATTCCACTGTTTTCATTTATTTCTCAGTACTAAGAATTAAATCCAAAATCTTTACTCTGACCTGTATCTTTAGTCCTTTCCATTTTATTTCCAGGGTCTCGCTAAGCCTCTAATTTGCTCAGGCTAAACTCAAAATTGCAATCCTTCTGCCTCAGCCCCCCAGACTACTGGAATTATGAGTATTCATTACCACACCAGCACTGTTTTTACCTCTTAGTGGCTTCAGATCTATAGTGACAATCCATGTTTTTTCCTAATATTAATGATGTGTGCACACCCTTATAAATTTGTTGACAGTCTTACCAGAGGATTTTTAATTTTATTAGTATTTTCCAAAAAAACACCTTTTTGATTCATTGTCTTTTTATTTTATTTCATTAATTTTTTTTGTTCTACTTGTTTTTTTTTCCCTAATTCATTGACATGGGAATTTGACTATTAATTTGAATCATTTTGTCTTTTCAAAACTAAGCTTTTGGTGCCATCAGTTTTCTTTTCTGTGAAGCTTATGCTGCAACTCTTGTATCTTGGTATGGCTTTTTAATTTGTTTTGTTTATTTGTTTTTGAGACAGTGCCTTTCTGTATTTCCCAGACTATTTTGAAATTCAAATGTTCAAATGATCCTCCCACAATAGTCTCCAAAATATCTGGTACCACCAGTCTCCACAGATTTATTTTAGGCACAGAATATTTTCTTTCTTGGTAAATGTAACACTTTAGAAATTCATTCTACTTTTATTCAGTGAATTAAATTCTATATACATCAATTCCATACAATAATATGTTATCCATGATAGATATATTGAAAGACTCTAATGGATGCCTGAAACTGTGGGCAGTATCCTATAAAAATATTTTTCTATGTATGCATAGTTAGACATTTAACTTATTAATTAGGCACAGTAAGAGATTAACAAGAATAACTAGTAGTGCCATAGAAAAATTACTGTAGTAAAATAAGAGTTGCTTGAATAAAAGCATTACAGTATCATAGCAGTTAGTCTGATACCTAAGACAGCTATAAATTGACTAACACATAGGTAGAAGATAACAGCATGTATAGACTAGACAGGCACAGTTTGTGTGCTAGGGGAGAGGAGGTAGGACAGTGCAAAATTTCATCACCCTACTCAGAGTTGTGCATAATTTAAAACTTAAGAATGGCTTATATTTTGAATTTTTGATGTAATAGTTTTGAACTGTGGATAAATGCAGTTAAAGAAAATCACACAAAATAAAACTAGGGTAAGGAGAGACTACCTGCACCATTGCTATCTTCCCTGCTTTGGCTGATTTTCCATGATGCAATTCTATATGCTACCAAAGGGAAAGTGTTGAAGATCCTTTCTACAATTGCAGTTGTCTGTTTCTTCCTTCAGCTATATCAGTTTTGTTTCATGTGTTTCAAGGCTCTTGGTTGGGTACACTGGGGCTCTGAGGCGTTCATCAAAGACTAAAGTCAAATACAATGATTCTTGCTCTATTTGAAAAAAATAGTGTTCGTGTGACATTCTTTTCCATCTATTTACTTACAAGTTTACTTTTAGGCATTATGTTAAGAAGTACTGAGTTGGAATATGAATTTTCATGCACTTTCCCAATCTTCTATTTTGTGTACTTAAAACATTTAACATTTTAAAAATCTAATATACTTAGAGTTTCATTTTTTTCTATCATTTGGTCTCTCTTGGTTTCTTCTTTTTGTCTATTTCATTTTACCCTAAAAAAATCCTTTCATATATTGTTCTTAGTCATAGTACTAGCTAACATAATGTACAAATGTGACTCATCACAAAAAAAAGATTACAATATTTTGCCCTTTCAAGAGAAGTGCTGCCAAAGTTCTGGGCCAAAAACTAGGCTCCAGTGGTCTCAATAGACTGGACTATCTCATGATACCAATGAAAGAAACCAGCGGTGTTGTAGGGCAAGTATGAAGCTTTAATCAGCTTTTTGGGTGTGACACAAACTGTGCAGTTTCACAAGAAAAAGCCACAACCACCACAGGGCGAGAACCATATCAGCATTTCCTGAGATCCACGCCATGTTGGAACTTGGGGTGTTGGGGAAACAGGCAGTCAACTCACTGCTCTGGTGGGTGGCTGTGAGCCTACCGGCATGCGGGCTAAGAATCAAATATCCATCTCATCCCACTCCCCCAACAAATGAGAACCAGAGATCTGAGCATCTCTTGTGAGTTTGACTATATGCAATATAGCAAATAAGGGGGATTTTCTTCGGCCATCTCTTTGAAGGCAAATATTTTTATCTCTATTTTGCTCTGTTCTGATCAGTGGTATTGCTCTATTCAATAGTTTTTTTTTTTTTTAGAATACTAATTTTCAAGGGAAAATGGAACGAAGGAAGGAAGGAAGGAAGGAAGGAAGGAAGGAAGGAAGGAAGGAAGGAAGGAAAGAAGGAAGGAAGAGAGAAAGAAAGAGAGAGAAATGAGAGGAAAGCCTTAAGGTAGTCTCAGTCTCTTTGAATAGAAAGGAGTCTGGATTTTTTTGTTTTTATTTAAAGAGGAAAAAGAAATGTAAAGGGTAGAGATAATACAGAATATAAAAAAAAAGATAAACAGTAAGAAAGCACTAGTTGAAAAATTACATATTGTCCTCTTAGAAACAGTTGTTCAAGTTACAAAATTAAAGAATACAAAGTAGATATTCAAACGTTGAGACTGTAAACAGCTATGCATGCATAAGTCTCTACACGTATTTCTATCCTTTCTGTATTAGAGGGAAAAACAAAACACAGCAAGACAAAACAAAACAAATTCCTATAAAAAAATGAAACCAAAAAGTTGTATAAAACCACAGTACAAGGTGATCTACAATGATTACTGTGTTGTCTCTTATTATCTTCAATAGAATTGTCTATATCATCAGGCATAATTGAATATAGCAGTATGTAACAATACTAGTAAAAATAAAACATTGCAGACAGTATAAAACTTCAATTTTACTATAATTTCAGTATTTTCTTCAATATTGCTCTACCTGATTGAAGGAACAACTATTGTGAAGAAAACCAGATATACTATTGTACCTATTGCTGTTATCCTGGTAACCTGCTGTGAGGTTCTATACCAATTTCACTGCACTGTCTCAGTTGGTTTTTGTCCTGTCTTGTTCTGCTGTATTTTACTACCTTCAAAATTAAATAAATAAATAAATAAATAAGAAGAAGAAATAAGAAAAAATTTAAAAAAGTAAATAACAACAACAAAACAGATCTGTAAGGTACTGAGCAACCTGAAACATGATATAACTAAACAGATAATGGACTTAAAAAGCAAAAGGAGGAAAAGAAAGTGCTCTAAAGGATATAACTGCATGTATATTTAAGTGTGCAGGATAACCATGTTGCTAAGTTTTTGTTGGATCAGAGAGCAGAGCTGTTTGCTGCCTCACTGTTTGAATGCCCACTTTGTATCCTTTAATTTTGTCACTTGAACAACTATATCCAAGAAGACAATATGTAATGTAGCAACTAGTGATTTCTTGCTGCTTATTTTTCTTGAAATTCTGTATTGTTTCTACCCTTTTTTCTGTTTTGTTTCCCCCTCTTCTTTAAATAAAATTAAAAATACAAAAAAAAAAGGGGCAACAAAGGCAAGCACTGGGGTTCCGCATAGTTGGGGTCAGGACATTGTGGCTGGCCATGGTAGTAATCCTGATCAAGCCATGGTCTGGGCAGGCCACATCTCAAGAATGGTTCTGTTAGGCCCTCAGGGATACATAATTTCCCAGAGAGACAATTTGGTTCCCAACATGAGGCACAGCCTCAGTTTACCTCATTACATAACTGCCTTGGCTTAGAGAAAGGGGTAGTTTCATCATAAGGTAGCTTTTCTTTAGTTTCTGCTTTTTCTAAAATCTGTGATGATTACGAATTTAAAGTAACTGGAGGCCTCTAAGCATTTCTCTAGGGGGACTGGAACTGGATATTGCAGAAGCCTGCAACTGAATTTTCCTGCAAACACAGAGAATTATTTTAGTTACTCTTATATTCTCATCCTTTTGGGCTAGGAAAATTTAGGGCTAGTATGCCTTGTCATACAAATATGTCTTATGTGTTTACCATGCCTATGTAAAAAGTTAAACAGGGATCTGACCCAGTTTTCAGGTAGTAATAAAGGCATATAAAATGAAAGCGTAAACTGGGGAGGCAGCTCAGCATCATAATGCCTGCCTGGCAAGCACAGGGCCCTGAGTTAGATTCTTGGTGTCAAAAAATAAATAAATAAAATTTAAAATTAGAAAATGAAGGCTTAGACTCTATGCTTTGTCTAGTTTTTATTAACTGCAGGTGTTGTTTTAATAATTGAATTTATTGTATAAAAGGTCTCATCTAGTCCCCTTTATTTTACTCATTTTAAAATCATTTTGTATACCTTCATCTGGTAGCCTGAGCAATTACTTTGAGGATAACAATATACCATATAACAATCATTGTTAAATTCCTATCATCTGATTTTGAAATCCTATATGCCATTGTTTTTTGGTTTTGTTATTGTTATTTTGCTTTTGTTGGTTTTTTGTTTGTTTGTTTGCTTCTTAATTTTTGTTTCTTCTCTTTAAAATAAAAAAGAAAGATTTATTTAAAATATTAACAAAAAATGAAGAAATATAAAATAAAACAGAGTAAAATCATCTTCTCCATGGCATGGTTTAGATCTAGGTGTCCCCCAAAGCCTCATGTGTTCAGAGGTGAAGGTTTAGCAAGGTGCTGATCCTGGTGCATAAACACCCATTCAAGCACTTGTGTGCTAGTGAATCTGCCCGTTGAGTGCTGTTAGGATGTGGGCCCTGGTAAGCAGCGGGTAACTGGATTTGTGACCTGCAAGGGTGTATCTCCCTCCCTGCACCCTTCCTTCCCTTTCTGCTTCACAGCACCATGAGTAGTTTCCCCGCACCAGATCTTCCACCGTGCCTTTTCTGCCTCGAGCTTGCTGATTCTGATGGGCTGAAACCTTAAAAGACGGAAAGTCAAAGGAAACCTCTCCTCCTTTGAGTTGCATGTATTGGGTACTGTGAAAACTGACTAAGATAGTGCATTATCAAATTTTATTATGTTTGTTTTAATAATTGAATATATTGTATAAAACTTACGAGAAGAATAGTCTAATGTATGTAGCCACATTTCTGCTCTTTCTTCTTCTCTACTGTGAAGGTCCAAGTTTCCTTGCTTTATAATTTCTTTTCTGTGTGAAGAACTTCAGTTAATCACTATTTCAGAACTGGTCTAATAGTGAAAAATTGTTTCATTTTTCTTCATCTGAGAATGTTTTATTTTCCCTTGATTCCTGAAGGATATACAACTCATGGTTGACATTTCTATACTTTCAGCACTTGAAAAATGTGTGGCTTTCTTCCAGCCTCCTTGGTCTGTTGATAAATCCACTGTCATTCAAATTAGTGTCCCCTCAAAGGTAATGGGCCATTTCTCCTGGCTATTTTCAAGATTTTTCTGTTGCTATTTTTTTGAAAGTTTAACCCTGGTGCTACTTGGTGTGCAGTTTTCTTGTTTGTTTGTTTATTTGTGTTTTTTTGTTTGTTTTATGTAGAGTTTGCTTACCTTTTCAATTCTATAGCTTTATAATTTTCACTAAACCTGAAAAGTTTATTTTCAGTAGTCTTTTAGCTTCATAATCTTCCTCTCATTCTCTGGTGCTCTATATCAATAATATAATCTTTTGTTAATATCTGCCAGATCTCTGTTCATTGTTGTTCTTTTTTTCTTTTTGAATAATTTTCTGTCACTCAGATTAAGTAAATTCTATTAATCTATCCTCAAGTTTGTAGATTTAGGTTTTTGTCATTCTACTCTGCTATTAATCTTATTTTATGTCACTTTGATTTCCATATAACAACTTCCATTTTATTTTTAAACATATTTTGATGAGATTTTTCTATATTTTATCTCTAGAAAATTTATAATGGTTTGTAGAAGTAATTCAATGATCATTACTTTAACATCATTATCAGATAATTCCAGCATCTAATTTATCTTGGTGTTAATATTGTCTTTTCTCCATTAAATCGAAATCTTCCTGGTTCTTGCTATGACAGATGATTTTTTCTTCTAGCATCCTAGACATTTTGTTCTTAATGTTAGGAAATTGATCCTATTTAACTTTTTATTAACATGTAGTCATCCTGTATATTTATTTTTGTGAGATCTCATTCCAATGACAATTTAATATTCAGAATTTTTACAGTAATATTTTGGTCTGCTTGATTTTTCTACTATTTCTGGGATTTCCAGTAATTCCATCTTTACTGCTTGAGGGGGAAAAAAAGAGTATCCTTAATCCAGGTTTTCCTGGATTATACTTGGAAAGAAGTTGAGTTCCCTACAGGAAGAGAAATTTTCTTGTGACAATGAATGAGGCAAGGGGGACTAAGGCCTTGCTAGAACAGAGACTTCTTCCCAAAAGGCACTTCAAGTACCCTTTGTGTGAGGGTAGCACAGTGCTTCTTGGGGTAGATATTAGGTCTGGTTAGATTCTCACCACCTTCATCCTCTGCCTTTGGGGTGTACCTGCACAGCAAATGACAGTCTCAAGTCTGTGACTACAGAGAAGCTTCCTGAGCTGGGTGATCATTACACTAGTGCCACCCAACAACCCAATGTCTGCGTTTTCGGGGGAGAGTCCTCAGCCCTACCAGAGAAGGAGAGCACCTTGAACATTTAATTTTACTGATGCTTCATAGAGGTTTCCCCTGCAGTCAGTGCTATGCTTACTTGATGTAGCCAGCAGCACCCCCACTGAAGTAAGTTCACCTGGGTCAACATCTGCTGCTCAGCTGTCAATTTATATCACATTCTTACCTTGGCAGGGAATCATAATACACTCTCCTGCTACACAATTCCCCCAGCACTGGGGTCCACAGCCAGCTTGCTTCCTTTCCTCCTTTCAAATATCTCCTGTTTTCTCTTGCATCGTTCCCATGATTGATAGATGTTCTTACTGGAAAACAGAAAGGATTCCTCTATTTCATCCTGGCCGGACTAGAACTCCTTTCATGGATTTATAGTTCTTTCATTAAATAGATTAGTTTGTTTTCACTTTAAATAATATATGTGATATATTTTAAATCTTTTAAGAGAGACTAATATTAATTAAATGCAATGAATTAAGTATTAAAATTTTCACTCATAACAATCAAGTTGTAATGAAAAGAGATTTTTCCAGTTAAAGAGAACTTCCATCATTCTATTATTTTCATCTCTAAAACTATCAGGTTTTTTTTCAGGAAAACAACAGGTCCACAATATTTCATCCTATTACTCATATAAATATTATTTATACAATTCACATTTCATTATACTTTCCTGTTTCATCAATGAATATAGGTAAGGAAATTCTGACATTTTGGGTTCATAAAGCCACCAAAAGTTTTCTTGGGTGGTTAATGAAGCTATCTCTGCAAAGTCTTGTTTTAGATGATGGAGTACATTCATTGAATTCAAACATCCTGCTCAGACATGCAGAGGTTTAAAGGGAAATGTGGGGAAGACAGAGGTTACACTGGGCAGCAGATTTTTAGGATGCTATTTAACTAATATATCAACAATTAAGAAACATGACTAAATGATTTTAAAGTAAAATTTTCTAAGTACAGTATATAATATGTATATATCTTGTTTTTATATAATGCACAACATATATAAATTACATAGTCACTGTTTCTCTACACTAAAGCATCATTCATGATCCCTTCCCAAATTAGCTCCTGATTGCAAGGTTTAAGGAATACTCATCCTATGACAGATGGTGATTATACCATCATCAAGGAAGCAGAAAATATGTGTGTTTTTAACTGTTGCCTTGAGGTCCCATCCTGCCTTATGTATCATTTGCTACTATTGTATGTTTTTTGTTTGGTACACAAGATTTCCTGTAAGAAAGTTCTAACTTAGAGATTATGAAACACTTCAAGTCAAACTTACATGATGCACATTATATCATATGGTATATATATATATACATTTATATATATATGTATATATATATATATTAATGCATTCATATATGTATCGTGTAAAACAAATGTATAGGTAACTCAAATTATACTTTATTTTCAAAAAGAAACTATAAAACTTACCGAGATAAAATAAATTGTTGGGGGCCAGGGATTAAGCTCAGCAGTGTAAGTGCCTGTGTGGGAAGTGTAAGATTGTACGTTTGATTCCTGGTACAAAATAGAGAGAGAGAGAGAGAGAGAGAGAGAGAGAGAGAGAGAGAGACAGAGACAGAGACAGAGACAGAGACAGAGACAGAGACAGATAGAGAGAGAATTGGAGGAACATAAGAACACAGGCAGTTAGGCAGTTTGAAGATACAGAGTTTCAGTCTTTTCAGATACATGGTCTATTAAAGAATACATCAGTTTTAAAATCCTTCAAAAGGAAGTTCACACAAGTATCTGTAAACAAAGATTCTTTTTAAATTAATGAATAAAACTCAGATTTAGAAGTCTTGTGACCTCTTTTTTTTCTGACTTGACTTTTCTCAATTAAGGTAATATTGATTTACTCCTTTATAACTTGTGACCATTCATGTCATATATATTTTGATTTAAGGAAAATGGCATGTTAGAAAAGCATTAATTTTGCTTTCCTTTGAAACTATGATTTATTGACTTAAAGGATAAATATTAAATGGGTGTAGTGTAGGATAATTTCAAAAAATTCTTGGCTGTAAAACTTACTACTTGGTAGAAAAGGAAATTTATTTTATATTTATGTGGTATATTTTATAGACTAATTTATAAGTGCTATATTTTGTACTAAAACTTACAAAATGAATTCTACTTCTTAATTTTATACATTAAAACTTAGCAGCCCTTTCTCTACTTGTAACTCATTATTGATTTTTAAACTTTTGTGGAGTTATAATTCACTTATGATACATTTCATTTATTTTTATTATATACTTCAATGATCTTTAGTAAATTCATGCAATGCAGCCATTGCTGCAATACAATTTTAGAATATTTCTGTCACTGTTAAGTGTTCCTCAGTGACCATTTGCAGTCAATCTCTCTCTGTTACAATTCCTAGCTCTTAGTAAAAATTAATCTGATTTATTACTCAATAAATTTGACTTTTCTGGCCAATTCATTTACATAGAAACATTACGCAGAATTACATAGAATTAATTTACATGCAAACATTTTTTGTGCCTGATTTCTTGAAGATTAACATGCTGTAGCCTATAGTTTACACTTGTTCTCTTCTATTGCTGTGTCGTATGCCACTGTCCACCTAACATTCCATTCATCAGTTTACAAACTCATGAAAACTTGAATTAGTCCCAATTATGGGCTACCACAAATAATGCTACAGAGGATTTTTATTTACAAGTACTTTCATAGATGATGATGATGATGATGATTTATTTTATTAGATGTGCAAGAGTGTCTTATCGTGGTTTAAATGTGCATGTCCCTAAGAATGCTTCACATTAGTGAAACATCTATTTAAATATATGCCCAATTTTTACAATTGTGTTGTCTTATTTACTTTCTAATGTTCTTTTCATATTCTAGAACTACAGTTTCACATTAAATGTCTAAAACAATTTCAAGGGAAAACAATTAGTCATCAAAATTGGATGAATCAAATCAAATTACCACTATCATTGTTATTGCTTGCCATCTAGTTCTGAAGATTAAAACATAAAAGATTAAATTGTGGCAATAATTATTATTTACATATCTCAGAGACCCTGCCCATCACAATCTTTAGAGTTATGAGAAATGTTTTAATTATTATTTTTATTCTATATATTATTGAAAGCATTATTTTATTTTTTTCTGAAGAATTTAAAAATTTTCTGTATTCTAAAAACTCAGCTCTCATTTTCATTTAGTTAGCACAGACTCAGTAAGTTCTTTCTGAAAATCAAAGTTTCTTCTTACTTGGGTTTAAGTTTAACAACCATGCTCACTGTGGGTTTCCCCAGAATGCTGGCAGAGGATGGTGACTTGCAGATAGACTGAACTCTGGACTGAATTATTCGCTCCCTGACTTTCAAAAGAAATGCAAATAAAGAAGATTTTATTTCCCTCCTAAAATTGTGGTGACTCTTATCTCTTTCTTCAGTACATATATCTTACTGCCTCATTTATCTCCACAGTATTCTGAATTTTACTTATTAATAATTACAATCCTAAATTTAAGATAAAGGACCTATATAATATAGTTGTATAAAAGCTATTAAATTATCTCAAAATATAACTTATAAAACTGCCTAGTTTCCAGAGTTCCTGCTCATCTATTGAAATCATTTGGTACCTCCTAATCACCAATTCTTTTTGACTTAAATATCCCATTTTGTTGCCTCTAAAGCTTCTGTAATCAGGTACTACTTCCTAAAATTATAGGTGCTCTTTATTACATCATTAATTTCCCTACCTCTTGGATTAATCTCATTTTTGTCCATTGATTTCTAATGTACTATTTAATAAAAAAGAAAACACTGATGTATGGTGTGTTTCTTTCTCTATTGGAAATATTAATCTCCCATTTTACCATTAAATTAATATCAGAAACTGAAAGAATGACTTAGGTTTCATATTGCAACTAATATGAACCTTTTGCTCAACACAATTAGCATTATTACTTATAAATATTATTTTTCAAGGCAATCAACACCATAGTTAGCATAATGTCTTAGAATCATCCCTGTATGTTAAAAAAACATGATTTTTTATCTGACGTTGCCACCTAAAAAGTATAAGGAGAGTCTCCCCGGCTATGAAATTGTAGTCTACTAATTCCCAGTGAAACTAGAAAGCCCTATTGCAGCATTTACAATTTCCCATCTCAGCCTTTTGAAGACAAATATCACTGAAGTGCATGGTGATTCCCATATGTCCTTAGCAAAAGGATGCTGTCTTTTCTGTCGTCTACAAAAGGTAATCAGGTTGTCTTCAACGGTAAATCCACTGCTATTTTCCTTGCATAATTTTTCAAGGTTTTAAAACTAAAAATATTAGTAGAATCTGCCATTGTTTTGATACTTCAGTGGTTTATAAAATTTTGTGCTTTCCTGACAGATTTTAATGATGCATCTCCACTCTTTTTGTGAACATGCTTAAATAGCAGATGTGGTTAGTTATTTTACTGGTTCTATGTTGGAATTTTATTAACCAATGAAGAATTGAAACAGCATAAATTACTTAACCCTCCATGCTTCTTAAAACCAAGTTGATATTGGTTATTTAAGGTTTTATTATTGAATACAACATATAATTCAAATACTATCCATTTTTAATGTCCTAAATCTTTTACCACGATTGAAAGTTTTTCCCAAAGTGTATTTTGAGTCATGCTAATATTGTTCAAAGGATTTTAATAATTTCCTTTAGAAGAATATTCATAAAGAACCTTTAAGAGAGCTACAAAATGTCTCATTACATTGGAGTTATATGGTACTTTTAAAAATCTAACCGTATCATGGGCTGTTTCCTTGCTCCTAATCTTATCTCTTCATCTTCCTACTCCATATCTTAATGTGATTCATCACATATAGATGAGCTCTGGAATTACAATGGCAAGGTTTCTCTGCTATAAAATGTGCTCTTTTTGGTTGCTAGAGTTAGAAAATCACCTTGGAATTAAAGTGAATGTTTATCAGAGAGAAAAAAAATGAAAATATAAGAGTGTATGAATTTTTAGTTTAATTCTCTATTATTTATGTGTGCAATGAAGATAAGTACTCTGAACATTAGCAATGCCTAGGGATATCTATGCAAAAACTGTTACAGATTTACAATAGAAAGATGTCTATGTCAAACAAGGTCAAAATTGTTCTATTCAGAGATGAAAACGCTGTGCTCATAATTTGAATTTTATCTTTTTTTCAAGCTGAGTGGAGAATATCATTGAAAGTAGTTCATAAAATAATGTGGCAGTGGAAAAATTCTTGAGAACTGACACATATAAATAAAGTGATTTGAGATTCATAGTGACAGAAGTCATATGAGCCTCTGCACATGTTAATAGCAGAAGAATTCAACCCAGTATTTTCCATGGCTGTTAGGTAGATGAATTTCATGATAATATTCCTATGATATGCCTCCTACTTCATTTCGGTGACTCATTTGTGTCAGGCTTTCTGCTAAGCACATTAAATGATACAAAAAGCTGCAAAATATTATGTTGGAAATTTTTTGAATTTTCTATTTCTTAAGAGAGTTAGGACATGCATCTGATTAAATCTGATATCTTTTTCAAAACAATTATGCTCAAAGTTTACAGAGCTTTGTAAGTTTTTATTTAGTAAGTACATTTTCGAAAAAGGAAGAAAATGGTAGGAGAGTGTTGGTTGCTTTATAAAATAATGTTAGTGGTACTGTCACTTCTTGACAATTTCTCAAATACAATACAATGTTTTATGCTTATCTTCGATTTACATCCAATATTACAAAGGAAGTATCTTATAAAAGTAGTTTACAAACCATTCAATAAAGAGAATATGTTTTTCAAAAATGTTCAGCATATACTCTAATATAATAACTAATTTTTGGCTGAGATTCATGTAAGAACAAGGAAATCTTAGCTGGTATCATTAATAAAGCCCACAAATTTTAGTGTCTTGACGAAAGATAATTTCAGTTCTCTTTGATTTAAAACCCCATTTAGAATCCTTGTTCAAAAGCAACTTTTGGGTACTTTGTGTTTCTGAAGCCTGATTTTTTCATTCTATAGCTTGTTCTACTTTCCCCCTAGTCTTAGAATTTTCTCAGTCTATTGACAAAATTTTTAAAAAAGCCAAATGGAAAAGTTGAAATCACTTTTTAAAAGTTCTGAACAGAACATAAGTCATGAGTCTTTCAATTAATTTTAAGGTTAATTACGTTAACGAAAATAATCATGTGTTTATTGTTGGTTTCATTTTTGTTAAAAACCCAGAAATATTAAGTTCCCTCTGCAGCCATATTAAGAAATAACCTCTCTCTGGAGAAGGCAGAAAACAATTTTTTGGTAGACAAATATCTTCATAAAACTCATAATGCTGTATTTTCCACATCATTTTAAATAAGTAATATGTAATTGCTATTTAAGTTTGTGTTTAAATATTTACTCAGTATGAAGATTTTGCCCTACAGATGTTAAATTGCAGTTCATTAATTGCAGACTGTGATATGATAGAGCCAAAGCTAATAGAGAACATCTTAAAACAGTGCATACATTTAACTTCATTATATGCATCAACATTCACACATTCTTGACTCCTCTCGCCATGCTATTATTTCCTTAAAGCCACAAGAAACCAAATAAATATATCACCTTCCATGATTACAAAATACTCTCATCCTTAGAATTTTTCCTAGTAGACAAATACATATTATTTGCTTTGGTAATCAGATACAATATTTTCAATCTCTCTAAAATTAATAAAAATCTATAATGTACTACCAACAATGATAACTCAGCAGCCTTTGTTTTTATCATTTGAATTAGCATTTATTACACTTAACATTATGGTCTCAAGGTGCAGCCCTTGTCCCATGTTAAAAGAGCTAGAATTTTTAGTGTTGCAAAATGTTATCCATTTTACTAGTTTTAACAAAACTGTATTTTACAAAACTCTTCTATTTTCATTTAATTAAGTGTGTATATTTCTACGACATATAGAGAAAAAGCATAAGAATATTCAACTACACGTTTTATACACCTAAATCATATTTGAAAAGCTTTCTTTCCCTTACTAAGTAATTGATGAGTATTTCTATAAATGTCTAATTCATAAGAAACTTTTATAAGCTCTTCTTTGTTTTTGTTTATTTTTATTAGCACCTGTTTGCAGTGGGTAATACCTGCATTCCGGCGTGGAGGCAGCACAAGTACATAGCACATCTTAATTCTTTTTCATCCCCTCTCTCTCTTCCTCCACTTCCGCACTCGCTTCAGCCCCTCCTGTTTGAGAGAGACCTATCACCCTACTTCTTCTTATGTATGTTTTAATTTGCTCTTTATTTATAATTTGAGTTTCTCATATAAGAAAAACTATATGATATTTAAGTTTGTCTCTGGGTTATTACACTTAACATTATGGTCTCAAGGTGCAGCCCTTGTCCCACAGACTTCTCAAGCTTATCTTTTTCTAATAGAAGAGTGGTGCTCTATTTTATATGAAATATTTTTAATATTTCATTTTCAATGCTCCATGTATAGTTAAGTGCTATATAGAGAATATGGTAAACATTGTAATAACCATTCTAAATTGCTTTATGTGTTAAAAAAATTTTCCAGACACACCAAAAATTCATGTGTACTGTATAAATTATGCACTGTTTTTTGCAAAGATAACTAATAATCAGATTTCTATACAAATAATTGTTTTGTGTTATTTTATAATTTAATCACACAAGTGTGCATTACTTGACATGAAGGTATAATTGTTCCCTTTAACAACTGTCTTTGTCTCTTTAAATTTTCCTTTCAATTCATATTTTGAAGAACTTGGTATTGTCTCAATCATAGGTCTTCAAACATGTTTTAAACTTTTGTCTATTTTTTTGTCTCTTTGTTTTTTATCTTTGCTTGCATCATCATGAAATAATTCAACATAATACAATGACTTCCTTTTTCTTTCTTTCTTTCTTTCTTTCTTTCTTTCTTTCTTTCTTTCTTTCTTTTTTATTTGTTGCTAGATGCAGAGGTTTTGTTGTTTTGGGTGTAGACATCACCCCTGACACCTCATATAATGATAGGTGGGATTTTTTCAGAGAAGGCTGAATCCAGAGCGCGTCATGCTGGAATTAGGGTATGTGATTATTAAATCAGTTCACTTATTGGTTCGGTACCATCCTAACCCTGGCATCCTTATATTGGATACAATATAAGGGAAAGAAAAAGGTTTGTCTTCTTCCTTCTTTGTTTTGCTACCCTCTTCTTGTCATGAACTGTTCTCCTCTGTGATTTCACCCTGTCTTGGAGGTAGTAGATTATGGACTGAAACCTTTATAAACTGTGAGCTAAATAAACTTTTCCTCCTTTAATTTTGTACAACAGGTGTTTTGTCTCAGCAATGAGAAGTGTAGCTAAGATAGGTTTGAACTCATCTGTTTTATGTCTTCATGAAGGTCATAACTGAAACCTGAGTGCTTCCATCAGGAGGTACATGACAGCTTAAGTTGGTGTTCAGTGTACAGACCCAGTAACTCACTGATAACTATAATTCTAACTTTACTTTTCATTAACTGGATGGAAAACACTTAAAAGAAGATATTTCTCTTTATTTATATAATAAAGTTAATAATATAGTCAATAATATAGTTAATATTCAAAGCTCTGACATACTGCAGTCTTTTTATTTAAAAGTCAAGATATGTACCTTCAATTTCCAAAATGTACCAAATAGCTTAACTTTGTTTTATTTACTTTTTATTTCCCTATGTAATTGTGCACTCATGTATTTAACTTTCAATGGGTTTCGAACTGTACAATTAAACCCTGTTAAAATTCAAAGTGCTCAGTTACTGACAACTGAGAGAATATTGACATATACTCCTGAGTCATTTTCACATGTCTCTGGTATTGTCCAATAACTTTATTCCTCTCTGATGTGACAAGAAATTCCAGGCTGATGTTATCTGTTTCCCCCTTTAGATCTGAAATATTCACTTATCTGAGAAATTCAGATATTCACTTATCTGAGAGACCGTGATTTCCTTTACCTAATAATTTGATTAGATAGATGTTCATTGCAAGTGTGTTGTAGATTGTTTCTAGAACTTTCCAGTAAATAGGATTAGAATATATATGTATATGTACAGAATATATGTATATATAAAAAGATCACATACAAGTTCACATTGATTTTTGTAATTTCAAGCAAAAACTGTAAGATTTGTAATATAACCATATTCATTGCCTTTCATTGCCTTTATTCCACAATAATCCCAGTTCTCATGAATGTGGGATATAGAAAAATTTGCATATCTCATAATTATTCATTCATTTTGACCCACTTTATGCATTCATCAGTTTCAAAATACCAGTATTTATGCTGCCACAACCAATTCGGATTACTGAAAGGAAACAAATTATTGAATTTATTCTATACTCATTATTGTCAACTCATTAATAGTGTCTCCATATCTACATTGTCAGAGAATGCAGCCAAGTCTCTTTCACAATCTTTATATAATCTTATTGAACTCATAGCTACAAATTTTGTGCTATCATTTCTTCCTGTTGATGCCATTCAAATCTTGTATGAAGCTCATTCTCTAGATTGTCCAGGAAGGCATCTGTTTCCTAGAGTTCTTGCCTGCCAATAACAGCTTTTCTGTGTCCTTTACATTTGAACACAGGGCTGGGGATTTAGGTCAGCAGTATAAGTGCCTGCCTTGCAAACACGTGGTCATGAGTTCGATCCCTGGTACGGATAAAAAAAAAAACCAGTTTGTACATTTGAACACAATTTTGGCTGGATAAAAAAATTGAGTTGTATTTTCTTATGTTTCCCATTTTCTTCTGGCTTAATGAAAACTCAAACCTAAAACTCAAACATTTTTCCAGTGCTTTTTCCTTTGCTTGTTTTTGTTGTTGTTTTGTTTGATTCTTTTACATTTTAAAGCTGTGTGCCTCATTTAACTAAAAGTCTTGTGGCCACACAACAGCACAATGCTGAGTTGTATTCATGAGCCCCAGCTCTCTGAGACCTGCTTAGCACACGCTGCTGTGAACTGCCTGTTGCTGTGTATGCTTCTGGCCTGACACTGCTGCCATTAGCCTTAGGGGAATACTGGAATACTTACTGGGTTAGAGCACAGATACATTTGACTAGGGCTGTGTGTTGCAGCCTAGAACTGAAGTGAGTCCAGAAGTTTCATTTTTGGGAGCTAATGGAATCCTCCAAAAGAGGGGTTTCACAGGGTTCATGGTAAGTTTCAAGACAAGATCTTGAAATTCTTTCCTTGCCATGGTCCTAGAAAATTAAGTCTATTTCTGCTTTGTGATGCCCATAGATGTGGAGGGGAGGTGAACTCAGGCCTTAGGCTGCCAGACTAGGGCAGATTCAGAGGTCTGTGGGCAGAGGTCCCAGCTAGGAGGCAGAGACTATGGTTCTCTGCCTGATACTAAGTTTGATCTGTACTTGGTTCTACATCAAATGCTGCACTTAATTCCTTCTTCTTCTACCACATAGGAAACATCTTTGTATTATACTTGAAAAGGAGAAGACACTTTACACCAGGCCCCAGAAACTCTCCTTTAGCATTGCCAAGATATTTAGACAAGGACCAGAACATCTGGATAAGAATTATCTGAGGGACACTGCTAACTGAGAAAACTAATGGTCTGTCTAGAAATTGCCCACCTGCCAATATGCTAAATCAGCTGTTCATTGGAATACTGGTCTTACAATGAACAAAGCAAGCCAACAAGGTCATCGCCACTAGTTGGATCTATAACTGCCCCATCCCACCCCTCTGCTGCAGTAGCTAAGTGTAGAATAGAGCATTGTGCTAATCCAACTGCTCACCATTAGGAGCTTCAGATTGTCGTGGCAATTAGCCCTGTCCAGCCCACCTGGAAAGTTCCTGTCCTGCCCACCATCTTGGGTCCTTCTCATGATTAACCACTCCAAACTGATAGCAGTGGGCATCCCAAAGTACATTCAGGCCACACCCCCAGACTCTGTTCTTAAAAAAAATAAAAAGAATAGAAATGATACAGAATTTCAAAAAAAGTAGGGAAGTAACACTAGTCAATATACTGCATATTGTTTTAGAAGTTGTTGTTCAGATTATAAAATCTAAGCACAAAAGTGATCAGTCAAATAGTGACAGCACAAACTGTTCTTCTGATGAACTGAGAGATTAGTAGTATCCTTGTCTATCTAGCACACATATACATACAAATGTTTATATATGTTTACCAACATGCCTATAATCTTTTCCTTTCTTTCCTTTTTTACTATACCCTATCCTAGTTATTCTGTCCTTTTGACACTTTCTTTTTTATTATTATTATATCTATTGTATATTTAGAATCTTATTACTTGTTTTTTTATTATTTTTATACTAGGGAGACAATATGATATTTATAAATGTGAGTTTGATGTATTTCATTTGTGAGTATTGCCTCAATGTGCTACCATTTACCTATAAAATCCTCAGGATTATCCTTTTTATAGGTGAGTAACATTCCACTGTATAAAAATACTACATCTTTTTTTATCCATTCTGCAGTTGATGGGCATTTTGGTTGTTATCAAGATTTAGCTTTTATGCATTGTGCTGCTATAAACATAAGTGCACATATATCACTATGGCATGACATTTTCAATTTTTGTAGAAAAATATCCAGAAGGGCACTAAATGGGACTTCCAATCCTAGTTTTTAAAGGAATATCCACACTGATTTCCACAGTGATTGCATTCAGTCTACAGTCCCACCAGCAGTGGAGAAGTGTTCTTTTGACCCACAGCCCTGCCCACAGTTGATATAAGTTGATTTGTTGATGGCAGCTTTCTTTCTGCAATGAAATGGAATCTCAATGTTGTTTTAATTTGCATTTCTTGGATGATCAGTGATGTTGAGCATATCTTCATGTATTTATTTACCATTTGTATTTCTTTCTCAGAGAAGTGCGTGTTCATCTCAGATTCCCATTTTTGGATTGTGTCTTTGAATTTAGGAGACCTGATGTTTTTCATTTCTTTATGTGTTCTAGAACTAAGTCCTTTGTCTGAGGGATGGCAGTTAAAATTCTTTCCTATTCTGTGGTTTTTCTCTTCACTCTGTTGGTGATTTCTTTTGAAGTACAAAAACTTTTTAATAAGATGAGATCCCAGTTGTTGATTCTTTGAAGTACTTCCTGTGCAGTTTGTGTTTTGTTCATGAACTCTTTGCCTGCCTCTCTGTCTTCAAGATTTCTACCTGTCTTGTCTTCCAGTAGATTTAGTGTTACCGTTTTAACATTTAAATCTTTGATCCATTTTGACTTTAGTTTAATGCTTGGTCTAGTAAAACTAGACTGAAACACTGGTCCAGTTTCAGTCTTCAGCTTATGAAAAGACAGTTTTTCCAGCACCATTTATTAAAGAGGCTGTGTTTCTTCCAGTGAACATGGTTAGTCCCTTTGTCAAAGATAAAGTAGCTAAGTGTCTTTGTAGTTGTGTCTGTCTGCATCTTCTACTCTGTTCCATTGGTCCTCAAGCCTGTTTTGTTTTTGCCAGTACCATATCAATTTTATCACTGTAGCTTTATAGTATAATTTCAAGTCAGAGAATGTGATGTGTCCTGCCTTACCTTTGTTGCTGAGGATTGCCTTTGCTATTCTAGGGCTCTCCTGTTTCCAAATGAATTTTAGTGTCTTCTCTAGATCTGTAAGGTATGATAATGGGATTTTGATTGGAATCATATTAAATCTGCATAACAGTTTTGGGAGTATGGGATATCTTTCCAAGAGCAAAGGATATCATTCCATTTTTCTGACATCTTCTTCAATCCTCTTTTTTAGAGTACTATAGTTTTCAACATATATACCTTTTACATCCTTTGTTAGGTTGATTCCTAAGTATTCCATTGATTTGGATGCTATTGTGAAAGCTGCCATGTCCATAATTCTCTCTCAGTGAGTTTGTTGTTTGTGTACAGGAATGCTATTGATTTTTGAGTGTTGACATTGTATCAGCTACACTACTGAATTTGCTTATTAACTGTAGAGATAACGTGTAGAGTATCACATGGTCTGCAAATAGTGATAATTTAATTTCTTCTTTTCCTGTCTTTATTCCTTTTATTTCTCTCTCTTGTCTAGTTGCTCTGGTTAATGTTTCCAGAACTATATTGAATAGGAGTGGTGATAGTGGACATCCTTGTCTTGTTTCTGATTTTAGAGTAAAAGCTTTCAGTTTTTATCCATTTAGTATAATGTTGGCTGTTGGTCTGTCATAGATGGCTTTTATCAGATTGAGGTAGATACTATCCAAATTTATCAGATTGAGGTAGATACTATCCAAGTTATCACATTGAGGTAGATACTATCCAAGTTTATCAGATTGAGGTAGATACTATTCAAGATATTCCAAGTTTCTGTATGGATTTTATGAACACATGTTGGACTTTATCAAAAATTTTTTTCTGCATCTATTGAGATGATCACATGAGTTTTGTCTGTAGCTCTGTTCATGTGTATTACATTTATTGATTTGCATACATTAAATCATCCCTGCAATCCTGGATAAATCCAACTTGGTCATGATGTATAATCTTCTTGATGATTTTCTGCATTCTATTTGCCAGTATTTTATTGAGAATTTTTGCATCACAGTTCATTAGGGAGATTGGCTTATAGTTCTCCTTTTTGGTTGGGACTTTCTCTGGTTTTGGTATCAGAGTAATACTTGCCTCCAGGAATGAGTTAGGAAGAATTACTTCCCTTTCAATTTCATTGAAAAGTTTGAGGAGTATTGGCATTAAGTCTTCTCTAAATTTCTTATGGAATTGAGCTATGAATTCATCAGGACCTTGGCTTCTCTTTGTTGGTAAGTTTTTAATCACATTTTTAATTTCAATAGCTGATACTGGGTTATTCAAGAGTGTTATATATTCTTGATTGAGATTTGTTAATTTATATGTTTCTAGAAATGTCCCCATTTCCTCTGTGTTTTCCACCATATGTGAGTAAAGTTTTCAAAGTAGGTATTCATGATTGGTATGGATTGGAAACTGGTGGTCAACTTAATGCCAGAGGAATTAAATCACCAATGTTGCTGAGTGCAAATGTTTCACCTGAGGAAAGTTGCCAGCATAAATAGAGAGGTGGAGAAGGAGAAGAAGGCACGTTGAGACACCCGGGCATCGAGGGTTTTCCTACGTGTTGCTGTTTGAGCTGTTGGTTCTCCTGGAGAAGCTCCGGTCCTTAGGCCAAGCATTTCTTCCTGGCTCTAGAGGGGAATACGTGTGCTGCTTAATCTCTAGGAATAACTCCTCATGCTGGCTTCCTGGCATGTACTCGACTGTGCTTGTTGTTGGAGGATCTCAGGGCCTCTGTGTCACTGAGGATGGCTGTGGTGTTTTTCAAGACAGCCCTGGTCTTTGTTTTGAGCGTGACTTCTCAGCTCTAGCATAGAACTCTCAACCTACCAGCATAGCTCCACCACCCTGGCATGGACTTTCTGGTTTCCACTACTGACCTTTGGGCCTTCCCAGCACAGATCTGTAAAAGAGACTGGCCTGAGTCCTTCCTGTGGGCTCTAGACCTCCAATTGGACTCGTGGGAGGCATTGTCATGAGTTTTGTGTCTTCATAGGGACTCATGTGAGACATTGCTCTGGGATTCAGGCCCTTGCTAAATATTCTATGTCTTTAGTGTTGTGGATAGATTTCCTGCATTTTCTTGTGTTAACTCTGGGTGACCATCATAAAATAATATTATAAATTCCATGTCCTGATTCTAATCGTACCCCAATGTCACAAAGAGATAGACCGATTAGACAAAAAGTCAACAAATAAATAACAGAAATGAATCAAACCTGTAAACAAATGGACTTAGTAGATGGGTACAGAGTATTCCACCCAATCACATCACAATACAAATTCTCCTCAGCTGTGCGTGGGACATTCTATAAAATAGACCATATATTAGACCATAGAACAGTCTATAAAATAGATCATAAATTAGCCCATAGAACATTGTCCACACAACCCATACTGAAACAATGATCTTCTGAATTTCCATGGGCTCTGTAGTAATTTCACCCTTTTCATTCCTTATTGCATGAATTTGAATTTTTCTTTCTTTTTCTTGATAAGATTGGCTAGAGGTTTATCAATTTTGTTTATTCTCTCAAAGAACCACCTCTTTGGTTAGTTTTTTATATTGTTTTCTTAGTCTCAATTGCATTAATTTCTGCTCTGATCTTTATAATTTCCTCTCTTCTATGAGTTTTGGGCTTAACTTTCTCCTTTATTTCTAGAAGCTTTAGGTGTAGCATTAGCTTGTTTATTTATGCTCATTCTGTTTTCTTGATGTGACAGATCATTGCTCTATATTTCTCTCTCAGGACCATTTCATTGCTTCCCACAGGTTTTGGTATATCTGCATTTTCATTGAATTGTAGACATTGTTTAATTTGTTCTTTAATTTCACCTATAATCCATTGGTTGTTCAAGAGGTTGTTATTCAATTTCCATGTGTTTATGTAGTCTTAGCAGTCTCTTTTGCATTAATTTCCAATTTCAGTGCACTATAGTCAGATAATATGCATAGGGTAATGTCAATCCCTTTGCATTTACTTAAGAATGTTCTGTGGGCTAATACATGGTCTCTTTTATAGAATGTCCCATGCACAGCTGAGGAGAATTTGTATTCTGATGTGATTGGGTGGAATACTCTGTGCACATCTACTAAGTCCATTTGTTCACAGGTTTGATTCATTTCTGTTATTTATTTGTTGACTTTTTGTCCGATTGATCTATCTCTTTGTGACAGTGGAGTACTAAAGGTCCCTTGTTACAATTGTGTTATTGTGTATTTGGTGTTTCATATTTATTAGCATTTATCTTATACAGTTGTATGCTCCAATATTTGGGATATATATATTTATGATTGTTAGCTCTTCCTTTTTAATTTTTCCAATTACAAGGATGTAGTGACCTTTTTATCTCTTTTGATCATTTTTGGTTTGAAGTTCACATTGTGTGCAAACAGAATAGCTATCTGTGCTTTTTTCTGGGTTCCTGTTGCATGGAATATTGTTTTCCAGCCTTTGAATTTTTAGTCTATGAGTTTCCCTTTGAGTCAGATGTGTTCCTATATACAGCATATTATTGGATTCTGTTTCTTGATCCATTCTATCAATCTATCCCTTTTAACTGGTGAATTGAGGCCATTTACATTGATGAATATAACTGGTATGTACTGACTCAACCTTGTAATGTTATTTTCCTTTTGCTGGTTTCCTGCTTTTTCTCCTTGTTTAACCACTTGCCCTGTCTGGTGGTATCTTTCTGTTATTCTGAAAATTATAGTTTTTTATCTCTATTTAATATGTTTTTTAGTACTCTTTCGAGGGTTGCTCTGGTGGACATGAATTTCTTCAGTTGTTCTTTATCATGGAAGTATCTTATATCTCCATTAAATTTCAAAGAAAGTTTTGCTCGGTATATCAACCTGGACTGAAAGTTGTTTTCTTTCATTGCTTGAAACACTTCACTCCAAGCTCATCTTGACTTGAGGGTTTGTGCTGAGATTCTAAAAGGCTTTCCTTTATAGGTTAGTTATGTCTTTTCTCTGACAGCTTGTAGTATTCTGTATTTATGGTGAATTTATAGGATCTTAATTATTATATGTCTGAGTGTAGATTTGTTTTACTTATCACTATTTAGCAGTCTATATGCCTCACTGATCTTTATATCTGATTTTTTTTCCATGTTTGGGAAATTTTCTTCTATTACTTCCGTGAATAGTTTACCAATGTCATTTGCATTAACTTCTGCATCTTCATTGATGCTTATTAATCTTATATTGTTTCTTTCTAGATCATCTTGAAGCTGCTGAATTGTCATTTCACTGTCTTGTTATTTTTAAAAGTTCTTTCCTTTTAAAACCCTGTCCTCAAGGTCCAAAATTCTATCCTCAGCTTCATTCAAATGATTTCACCAGCTTTCAGTATAATTTTTTTTATAGATATGTCATTGAATTTGTTTCATGTATTCTACTTCTTTTCTATATTGTTCATTCAAGATTTTCATCATTTTCCCATCCTCCTGTACTTTTTTATCCATGTCTTCTCTAGCTATGCTGAGCAACTCCTTTATTAAGGTTGTCAATTCTTTCTTTACATGAGAGATTGTTTCTAATCTGATTTCCTCTATAACCTCATGGATTTTTTCTTTATTTCACTTGCTATCTTTTCAGAAATTTCAGGTATATGACTACTAATGTTCTCTATTTCAGTGTCTCCTGTACTTGTTTCTGATGGACTGGACATTTGAGATTGCATTTTGCTTTTTTGTTTTGTCATTTTCACCTCTGGGGTTAATATTTTGGTCTTTTCAGTCTCACTAGTCTCAACCATCCATCATGTGTGTCTTAGGGTCCTACTGTGTGGTTGATGTTTGTCCAATTGCTGAGTCCACAATGAAGTAGGGGGAGGATTAGTCACCTGAATTCCTCCTTCAGGGTCCTTGGGTGAGTCCTATATTTTTCCTAGGTTGACTACCCTAGGATATTGATGTAAGTCAACTTTTAGTTCCTATTGTTACTACAGCTTCAGGCTGATGCAGGCCGTTAGATATACCTGGCTATAGTTTTCACCTCAGTTGCGACCCTAATGTATCACTGGGTGTCTTGTAGGCCCTTTTGATTTCTTCCATGTTGGAAGAAACCTTGCTGTTACTCTCCTCAATCCATCTGGTGTTCTTAGTATGGAAAGAGGACTCACCCACAACTTTGCCAGACTTGCCAAGGTTCTACAGATGGCAGGAGGGAGTTCACTGCTGTTCCTGTTTACCCACTGAGGTCTTCTATTTGAGAGAGAAATTCATCACACTGTTACAGCCCACTGAGATCATCTGCATGGGTGAGGGGTTGCTCAGGCTTTCACTAGTCCACCAAGGTTCTTCAGTCAATTGAAGGGGTCACTAATTATTTGTGAGCTGCTGTCTTTTGGGGGGGGATGATCACGGGTAATCCTCCTGGTCTCCAAGGTTGTGGGGCAAGGAGAGGGGGATATCAGCAATCAATCTGGCCCACAATGTCTGTGGAGCAAAGTGGGGTATAGCTTATGATCCCAGTTGCCCCTAGGTCTGTGGAACAAGAAGTGGGATGAGGATGACTAACCCATCGGCCCCTAGGTCCAAGGAGGGAGGCAGGGCCAGTGATCCCAGAGGCCCCTAGTTCTGAGGAGTGAACAGTGGGAGACTCTGCCCTTTCAACAGTTTAATAAAACTTCTCTCTTACACTACTTCTCTAAGTATTTTTTTTTTTGTCATTGGTTAACCTATTCCACTGCTTTAGCACACAGAGACTGTGGAGAAAAAAGTCTGTCACCAAACTGCATTTTTTGGAGTTGGGCAAGGGGTGATGTGGGCAAATCATGGTTATTTTTTTCTGCTTTCTTCAGCACATCTTTCTTATTACAATGATAAGATCAGGTACTTTGATCCCTGCCTTGGTTCCCTTAGCTCTTGTAAATGTAGTCTCTTGTGTGAATAGCTGTGCAAATTGTTACTATTGCTGGAGGGCCTTGCTCTAACATCTTTCTCTGCCTCCTATTATAGTACTTAATATATTTGATCTATTCAAGTGAAAGACAGTCTTCAGATATTCTGAAAGAACATGCTAACTCAATATGCAATAATAATCTGAACTGTGATGGAAATCCAGTTATTAAGAAATACATGATTTTTACTGTCATCCCAGTATTATGATAAGTACTTTTAAATATCAAATTCTTTAATCTTTCTAACAACCTTGTATGGTAAGATCAATTATTTTCCCTATATTATACATAGGAAAAGAGCTTAAAAACCTCTCTGTAAATCACAGAGCTAGTGAAGAAGTAAGGATTTGCATAAGTGTAATGTGCTTCTAGATAGAACACGTCCGTAATCATTATGTTTGAGTGTATAAGGTCAAGAGTAGCAGAAGGAATCATTTCATAATGAGAAACCAGGATATGTGTCAAAGCTTCTTAACTTCCTCTTATCTAAATTAGAATTCCTTCTAACAGTGAATACTAGATATAAAAAAAAAGAAACCTGGTGGCTATGTTTTTGAAATAGAATTACAGAAATCAAGAAATTGAAGCTTGCCAAATTCTGGACATATTTAGACATAAGTGCCTTAAATAACAAAGTTTTAAACCTGTTTTTTTCCTGGTACTATGTCTAGGACCCATTTAAAAATAGCAGGAAATTGTCTTTTCAAGAATGATCATGTAAAGAAGTCTGTTCATGGATGGCTTTTTTGACATTACAGCTCAAAATCTTCTACACAGAACATGAAAACTCTCTGCACCAAAATAAACATGCAGCCTCTAAAGAATCACTATGACCATGCACATCTACATTAAAACTTTCCATTCTCATCATCCAATAAGCAAATTTCTCCCTTCTTGATATTAATTGTTCTACCACCAACTAGTGAGGGAAGCAGATGTCAGCCTTCACCCTGTCTTCCTTCCTGGTTGACTTAAGTAAACCTTTTTCCTTTTTGCAGGGACCAGTGCCATAGCATTGGCTTTTGTGCATGTGAGGCAGTGATGCCTTGTTTCATCCAGTGTCAGACAGTATCTAAAGTTTTGAAGTAAATTTGTTATACTAGGAAATCTAAAGGCACCTTTTCTGCTAAGAAATACTAAGTAAGTTCCCATTATTTTCTTCAGTCCGTGAGATATTGAATTATTTTTCATGCAGAAGTCATGTATTTACTTTGTAGATGTTTTTGCAAAAACACCAGATTAACTTTGAGGAATTGAAAATATTCTCCCATTTCCTTACCTAGAAACAATAATAATACATGAGGATTTTGCTTTTACTTTTTAAAACATCATTTCATTTATATATATAATATATATAAATGGTAAATAAAATTTTAAGAACTGATCTTCTTGGAAATTTAAATTGATTCTATATTACAAGCAATTTGCAATTTTGAGATTCATATGGTCTCAATGGAGTAATAAATCAATATTCTAATAATTGGTGCTTTCCATATAAACTTTATTCATACATTTAGTAGAAGATTTTTTAAATTAAATCATCAGTAACCTGCATCTCACATGAGATCTGAGATATTGCTTTTGTTTAAAATATGATAGGTGAGGTTTAAAGTACTTGTTGACTATGTGTCTAGTCAAATCAGGCTTGCAGCTCTTCATGTTTGCTGTTAACAACTACATTTGTAAAAGCATTGAATGCTGATATGAAGTGAATTGCACCTCTACAATTAATTTGTTGAAGCTTTAATCTTCAAAGTATCAGAAGATTTTCACTCACATGAGGTCATTAGTGAAGCTCTCCTGATGCAAACAGTAAAGGAATCTGGTTGCCACCCTCATAGGTTGCATCCAGAGACTCACTTGCCATTGACAGCAACCATTCCTCACTGTTTTCTCAAGCCTCATCCTTGGTATCCCCTGTACTTTATCAAGACTTGTCCTTGGCAGATAGCCGCAAACCCCTTTCACTGAATGTTGCCCCATCATTACCCTGTAAAAGACTTCATAGCCTTCAGGCGGGAAAGTATCAGTCTGGCCTCACTGCCAGAGCGCTCCTGCTCAGGTTTGTTCTGAAGTAAACCTGTCCTGTTGAGCTAGCGCCTTTCTTTCTTTTTCTTCTTTTTCCTAAGGAATGGTTCCCTTTCAAGAAGAGACGTCCAACAGTTGCTGTCTCACTCTTGGCTGTGTGAGAACACAAAGGAAAGGTGGTAGCCTGAGATCCAGGAAGGAAGACCTCACCTGGACTCTGCCATTTGGCACCCTGATCTTGGCACCCTGATCTTAGACTTCATGTCCAGAGCTTTGAGAAAACAAATTCATGTTGTTTAAACCTTTCAGACTATGGTATTTTGTTATGGCAATTCAAGCTAATCAAGACATTTTCTAAGGATGTTGTCAATTCCAGTTTGGGAAAACGTTTCAATCTTTTTATTACAACTATAGTTTTACTCACTTTACAGGTCTTCCAGAATAGACCACGGCTTCCGTTACACTACCATCTCCTTGTGATGTCTCTAAATTATTTTAAAATAAAATAACTTATCATTTGATAATTTTTTTTTAATTTCAGCAGTTTAATTTTATTTCAAGACTATCTCAGGTTAGATACCATCTCTTTGAAGCTACAAAGTTAAAATAATAAAATAGAATGACAATATATTTGCTTTAAGAAACTCAATGATAAAACCAAAATCCAATTATTTCAAGATAATGTAGGAAAATTCATGTTTTAATATGCTTTAAAATGAATTTTCATAGTTTCATGAACATTTAAAAAGAAAATGTGCACAATATTTCTTAATGCAATTTTAGAAACATAAGTTTTTATTACATAATTTCTAGTTCTTTCTGCTCAGTGAATATGATATTTTCTTGGGGACATATTTAATCACAACAAAGTTTGACTCTGTGGAATGAAATTATATAATATAGTCCAGTAAAAATATGTTATGGAAATCCTTGTTTCATTCTTTCTTTCCCTTCCTTTGAGAAACTCCAATTTTTTGGAGCTGATTAAAGAAGAATGAGAAGACATGAAAACAGCAAATAAGTCTGAGTCCAGATGTCATGAAAAAGGAAGAAAAGGGGAATGCATGCTTGTAGAGAGGTGGGTAGAAGTCTGTGAACTCATGGTTCCACCAGTGCTGTGCATCCGCAGCCAGGTACCGCGTGGTGGAAATAGGGCTTCCCAGGATAGCCTTACCAATAGGCATCAAGAAAGATCTATGCAGAGAGAAGAGCAAGTACAAGTGACACCCAGTCACATCTTCCTGCTAGTGTATCTAAACTTTGAGGAATAATTTCTGTATCTCCATTTCTTCCCACCAAACTTCACACAAGATCTTTCAATCAACTCCGATTTAGAAAGATGTAGAAAGGAGGAATCTGGGGAAATGTCCACAGCTTTTCAGTGAATATGTAGTCCAGTGTCACTATGAAGTGAAGAAAATAATTGCTATTTGGCATATTAATAAACTTATTTGAAATTTTAGACCAAGTTTGAGTTTCTCAGTTTTTAGGAAAATTTAGGAAATACTGATCTATCTTTTTTAAAATAAACTAATAAGAATCTTTTCAGAAAAGAGCCATTTTGGGTTGGGGATTTAGCTTAGTGGTGTAAGTGCTGGCCTGGCAAGTTCAAGGTCGTGAATTCTATCCCTGGTACAAAAAAAAAAAAATTCACAAACCTTGGGATTGAATTATCTGCTTTTTGAAAAGCTGGAGAGATTATATAATTATATGTTTTTAAATAATTTGATTTTATAATTCTTAAATGTATACTTTCACATAGCCATATTACCATTGTACATGAACTTTGAAAATAAAATCGAACCTGTAAGTCTATATATTTGAAGTTAATTTTTTTCAGCTTAATTCTTCTGCTTTTCAACTATGCATTTACATAATCATAACTTCTAAAAATATACGTTTTGTTTTTTAACTTAAAAGTGTAAATACTCAAATCATAAATTTGCTTCTCTGCTCCATCTTCTCTCAAAATAATCTCATCTAGCTCTATTTAAGTAACTCCCAAATAGATTAACTATTATATCTGATTTCCTTCATGATACCTATACTCTTACATAGATGTTAAAATGTTGGAGATCACTATGAAATAGCTCTGAGCAGGATTTAAAATTAACTAATTGACTTAATTGACTTCCTATGTTTGTGAGTCTGTACTAGGCCTCGGCCCCTTGCCTGGTGACAAGAGCTGATTCATAGTAAGTGAACCTCTATGAATCACTGGTCCTGGCTGAGGCCTGTAGTGGCCCGTGACCCAGAGTTTCCTCAAAAGGCAAAACAAGGCCACAGCTGGGGACACTTGGCTCAAGCATCATAAGTAGATAGAGACTGCAGCTGCAGGAATTATTCCTACAGTCTCAGTCCCACCATGTCATCATGAAGATAAGACAGTCTTCCTAAACTGCCATGATTTATTACTTGGAGAAGTCTTTGAAGTGACTCCCAAGGTTCTGCTCATTGCCTTGCTTTTCTTCAGTTTCCCTGTGCTTTTGTTTTGTGCCTAATTAAAATGGGCGGTCCAGAGAAGTCTTTGGCTTAGCTCTCAGAGTCTGAAACTCAGCTAAAGGGTTTTGACCCTTCTGGACCCCTAAAATCACACCACTTGTCTCATTTATTTAAGCCTTCACCATACCCTCCTTTGGGAGACTGGGGATCTAGGTCAGGACCTGATATTAAAATACCAACTTGAGGTCTCTGTGTGGATACTAGTATGTATCTCAGAGTAAACATGGTAGAAGCAAGTCTCTTGTCTCATTCTTACCCTAAAACTTCTCTTCTGTTAGTACCTAAATATAAAATTTCTAGTTCCTCTGGAAAAAAACCTGTTCATCATTCCTGTATTCTATTGTTTGAAGTCACCTAATCCATCAATTAAACTTGTCTTTTTTAATATAAATCTGTATGAAACAGTTTATGTTGCGATCACTGCAATTTAACCTATTATTGGCATAAACACTGCAAAATCTACTGATAGGGTGTTCTGTTGTGATTTTAATAATCCTGTAATTAGTCCTCTGTACTGTGCATAGGGTAATCATTTAAAGACACTAATCAGAAGGTCACTTTTTATCAGAACTGTCCACAATACTCAAAAGGTACAAAATCAAATGTTATTATTTCATGTGTCCATTTGTAACCTAAAACCTTTACTTATATTTCACATCTAGTCTACTCTGACTTAGTATCCTTAATAGTACACCACATGAAAACAGTTTCTTCCCTAAAATCCTCTTCATGCCTTGAATATATTTAGGCCTCTGATCAAATTTTCCTTTTCATGTTGATTGCTTCTGATTTAAATGTATATTCTCACTACATCATCCTTATGACCTCAAATCCCCTTGCCTTGCTTTACGATGTTTTTAAACATTATTATTAACATATGTTTTATTATTTATATGGGGTCTTCATTTATTTAGTAATTTACCAATAGAATGTGAGCTTCTGGATGACAAGGGCTTTTCCTTGCTTGTTTATTATTTTATCATTAGCTATGATCAATCTCATTAATATAGGAAATGTTCCATAAATATATAACAAATAATTAAATCATCAAAATACATATAGAATGACAATCATATAATAGTTAAAAATAACATAATTTAAAATCTGTATAAGCTGGGTGTGATTGTGCATGCTTGTAACACCAGCACTTTTGTTGCAAGTTTGAGGCCAGCCTGGCCTACAGTGTGAACTCAAGGCCAGCCTGAATGCATATCAAGACCCTGTCTCAAAAAAAAGTATAATTTTTAATAAATAACTTTTTTCAGAGAAATATTACATAGGAAAATTAGAATGATTTTGTGCTGTCCAAGATTTCAGAGTGAGAGAATATGTATCACAGCACTTAAGTTTTTTAAACTCTGAAAATGCACCATATTAAGCAAAATTGTCCCATCTTATTTCTACCAGAAAGAAGAAACATGTTATGACTCTAATCAGAACACCAGGATAACAAAAATTTTCATCAGTGCTCCCCAGAAGCCAGCTTCCCAAGAAGTCTGTTTAACTGATAGTGATTTTTAAAAGACATTATAAAAGCAACTATGACAACTTGAAGCAAGTGCCTGCTGATTAATCATAGTAGTTTATATCACAAGTAATATTTGTTTTTCTTAAAACAACAAAAATATTTTTCATATATATATATATATATATATATATATATATATATTGGTTAATATCATCAAACATATTTACACTCTCTGTTGGAAAACCACCAGAGTAAGTCACTGTCAAAAAGATAATTTTTTCTCAAATATTTCCTTTTGTTAGACCATTTGTTACACTTAGATATGATTCTATCAGATTTATATTTAGTCAAGATCCATGACATTTTTATAGAATAAAGGCCTGAATTTTTTCCAATATATAGATTCTTATGACATCCCAGAGGAAAAAGAAAGTGTATGTATCAGGTTATAATCATATAACATCTTGTTTTTCAGTCTTTGAAAGTTGAACAAAATCTATCCTGGCATAGATAATAGAAGCTGTCAGATACTTAGCTTTTTTTTAACAAGGCAAAAAAATAAGCAATGCATTAAGGATGTGATAAGACAGACAATTAAATCCTAAAATTGAGTAAATGGTTAGATGGTGGACAATAGAGGGAGTACATACAGAAATCTGAAATGGAAAGGTTTAACCATTTTTAGAGTATTTAAACTGAATTTTTTCCAATTTCAAATGTTGGTTCCTTGCAGGCAATGAAATTAAGTAAAGGGGGGCTGGGGATTTAGCTCAGTAGCATAAGCGCCTGCCCTGCAAGTGCATGGTTGTGAGTTTGATCCCTGGTACCGATTTTAGAAAAAAAAAAAGAAATTAAGTAAAGGAAAGGAGAGAGGAAGATCATGATGAAAAATTTTATAGAAATAGAATTTAAAGCACTTCAAGTACCCAAAGTTGAACTATATGTGAGAGCAAATAGTGATAAATTCAAGGTAAAGTGCTTACATATCCAGAATTTTATGGACTACTCAATATGATTTGAAATAATTAAAAAACTAAAAGTTTCTATTGGTTGTTATGTGATAAAATGACAATTTCCATGTTCAATGAGTTAATTTCTTAAGTCTTAACAGTGTACCAATTGTAATTTTTATACCTATTTCATAATTCCCTAAGTGGAAAACTTAACTGAAGATCTAGATAGCATACTGAAATATTAATAATTAATATTAATTAATAGTTGGATTTTACTATGTACAATTGTTACTTCTCACACTATTGTAAAAATAAATTAATAAATTCAAATTATTAATATTCAAACCATTAAGTATAATGAGGTTTATTTGATTTCTAATGCTATATAACAAAGCATAAGACGTTCAGCAGCTTTATTTATTTATTTGTTTGTATATTTATTTTGATAGTGGAAATCAAACTCAAGGCCTTGTGCTTGCCAGGCAAACATTGTGCTGCTGAGCTACATCCCTGGCCCCATTTAGCAACTTTAAATGTTCTCTTCTTTACCTCAGATCACAGCAACACAATTCACCACAGACGAAAGGCAGAGCCAATCCTAGGCAACATGGATCTATGACTGAGTAAACAGAATGTGTTATATGAATTCCTTGCAGTATTACCCAAAGCTACAGGAGGACATTTTGATACATGACACGAATGGATGAAACTTGAAATAAATCATGCTAAGCAATGTAAGCTAGTAACAAAAAGACAAATATTAGATAATTCAATTTATATTGTTTCTAAAGTTGCCAAACATAGAAAAATAAAGTATTATTGTGATTGTCAGGAATTGAAGGCAAAAGGAAAAACAGAAAGGTATTTTTAATGAGTAGAGTGTCAGTTTTACAAGATTAAAAAGCTCTTTAAATTGGTTATGCAATATGGACATACTTAATATTACTGAATCATACACATAAAAGATGGTAGATTTTATATTATATGATTTTAATCATACTTTAACATAAAAATTAGAAAAGTTACCCATTTTGGAGAGCCACTAGTTTTCAAGTAATCATGGAATAATTCATGAGGTTTAATGATTTAGACTTTTTATTTTATTTTCTCATTGTTACTACAGCAAAATACATTAATGAAGTGCAGAAAAAAATAATGGTATAAATTATAACAGTAACAGATTTGAAATCCCCCCAAATTGTATACCACTGGGCTACACATTTCCAAAACAAGGCAAATCCAAAAGAAATCTGATGAATAGCTCAAAGAAAAATCAAACCATTTTACTGAGAGAGAAATTTAATGTACAATAAAATAGCATTTTTAAAACATCAGGTAAGCAAAAATTAAAAGATTATTAATTTTAAATATTGATGAATATGTGTTATGAGAGTCCATTGACTATTAACAAAGGAAAACATGAGGCAATTTGCCATTACTTGTTGTAATTTTTAATGCACTATGTTTTAATCCAGTAATTTTACCTCTTCAATTATATCCAAACTAAATATTTTTTATGTATGCCCTAAATTTTTTAATGAAAATGTTTATAATAGTAAAAGTCTATACAAAGCAAACTTCTATCACCTAGAGTGGAGTGTATCAAGAAACATGGGTAAATAATTTATCAAATGTTTCCTTTCTATTATGCAACCATTAAAATAAATAGTTTAGATCTCTGTATGTTACTATGGAATTATCTTTGTGACATTTGGGTAAAAAGTTAAATTACAGAATAACTTTTAGTTTGAATTCGTGTTATGTTTTAGTAAGTGAGGTCGTTTGTAGGTATTCATGTAAAGTCATAAAATGGAAAGACTTCAATCTTCTAAAAGCATTTATTTACAGGAGTGAAGTAGGAATTGAGGTGTTCATAAAATAAGACTTTTAAAATCCTTCCTATATACATTTTTAATTTTCAATATAGATACTGGTTTTCTGTTGTTTCATCTGTATATAGCATATATTTAAAAAACTAAAGCCTATTAAGAAAGATTAGATATTTTAAATGCCATGCATTATCTCACAGTTCTTTAGTCAGTACTCTAGACATGCCTTGAATGAATTTTCTTAGGTATCAGATTTTCAGTTTTCACTTGGAGCACATTATTACAATAGAATTCAGTTTTATGAGCTTTAACACTTTCATTTTTTTTTCTAGCTGCCAGACAAGGGTCCATCTATTCTTCTCATTTTCCCTAATATATGGCCTCCACATCTATCACCCTATTTTTTTTTTGTAAATCAACATAAACTCTCTTCAGATAAAAGGTAAATATTTAAATCACAGAATAGCTTTTAGTTCAATCAAGTTTATCAAAGATAAAATTTTTGCCTTAAAATGATTCATTGAAAAAACATAAACTCATCATTTACCGTGACAGTAAAATCATATTCTGTGTCTTGAAGATTATATAACACGTCAGGGTGCAGAGACTGTGACAGCTATAACTCTTCCCATCGCACCTGTAATTTTATCAAATGAAATTTACCTTTAATCTAGGTCAACTTATATTTTTAAACATCCATTAGTTTTTCACTTATATGATTATTTTCTGGTGTTTACATATGTCCTTCCAGATTCCTGTCTGCTTTAAATGTACTTGTATACAACATAGCATTTACTCCAGAGTTTTATATGTGTTTTTCTGAACTAAGAATTGAATAGGGGCTGAGTGAGCAGACTAGGTGAACAACACTAGCCAATGTAGTTTTATGACCAGAAATTTCACAAAGAAATACACATTGAAAGAATTTTCTTCTGGCTAAGAATATTCAGTGTCCAAATTTGAGTAATGCCCTGAGCATAAAAATGTAACAGCTGAGTAAGTGACATTTCACAGAAAAAAAAGTTATTACTTAAAATGACATTTTTAAGCTTATAAATGCTAATCATCATGCAAGTAACTATTTTAAAAGTAACAAAATAAGTATTTTCTAAACATTACAATGCAAAATATGCAACACACACTAAAACTCCTCTGAAAGAAGTGCTTATTTCCAAAATAAAAAAGCTAGTCCTGGGGCTGGGGATTTAGTTAAGTGGCATAAGTGCCTGTCCTGGCAAGTTCAAGGTCATGAGTTCGATCCCCGGTACCAAAAAAAAAAAATTTTTTTTTTAAATTTTGAAAAATTTTTGAAAATCCTTTGAAAAATTCCACTTTTGAAAAAAAAGGCAGTTCATAAACAATGACTTTAAAAACAGGACAGAATAGACTACATTTGCCATTTTCTGAATTTTGCTGATTTTTCAGATTTGTTGATAGAGCTTGATATTAAAAAAAGGAAAAGATTATCTTGAGCTATTTATTACTATTTCAATCAATACTGTCTTCTCATTGGTCTGTTGAGTTTTAACAGTTAAAAATTATATAGTGCATATAGGATTAGTAGTAAAAGTCACCTAAAATTAACCTGAGTCGTGCTTGTGTCTTACTGAGCTATTGTGTGCAGTGAGCCTCCTGCTCTTCAGAGATGGAAAGAAGTAATTTTTCTCCAAATTCAGGAACCTCAGTTGCACTCTCTGTCGATAAACATAGTGTCCAGGAGAGAGCCTGGTTCTTGAATTTTTGATGTGCACATTAAGTTCCAGACAACCTTGAGAAAGCTAGACATCTAAGGTAAAAGGAGAGAGCACACCAGCTGTGAAACGTGACTTTCACCGACACTACCAAGCTATGACCTGGGGCATAGCTGGTATCAGCTTGAATTCATGCAAGTTAAGGCTTTAACAACACAAAAGTTTATGATTATTAAAAGAATTCCTTTTGTTCAGCCCAAAAAAACAACATCGTGCTGAAGATAGTATCAAAACTTTTTTCACTCAACTTTTGTACTTTGCTGCAGGCTGCTTTCTTCACTGCTTTCAAACTGCCTATTGCTAAGCATAAAAGATGTTCCCTCAGAAACTCATGCGCTTCCTTTTCTCACCTGCAACACTCTGCTCAAATATATTATGACTGGGTATGTTTATGACATTTTGCTCACTTCACAAAATGAGAGGGTCTAGGGCGAATACTCTCCTGGGAGTTCACCACTGATTTAAAGGTTTAAAGTCTTGATTATGTTTATAAAGCACATGGCAGGTACAATGTTCTGTTGAGATTCCTGAAGACTATAAACTCCTAATACTAACTTGTTTGTATGTGAAAAATGATCTGACAAAAATTTAACTAGCAAAAGATTTTAAATATAGTTAATTCTCATAGAAATAATGTGTTTGAAAGGTGAGTAGAATACTAAAGCGTTCAGACATATTTTAAAAATTTAATAAGCTGAAGCATATATTGAAGTTCTTTATTGCTCCATTCTTCCTGAGTTTCATTTAAAGACACACTGACTTTGAAACTGATCTCTTTAAATCATTATTCTTAAGTGTCAAAATTTAATACTGAAATATCATTATTGTATTCAAATCTTCCTATCTGAATAACTTCAATATTTTACTATGTTCTTCAGCCAATGTTAAACACCTTTTCACAGTGGAACCTTTAAAATATTGTAAAATACAGAAAATAGTCTGATAAATGTTATGCACCACTACTTGTTTCAACATTTATCACCTCATTGTTAATCTTATCCTTTGATTATTTTGAAATAAATCCTGCATGTCACATCATTAAATCAACATAAATTTAAAAGTTGTCAGGAACAAAAATAGAGCTAAAAATGCAATATATTTTTCAATTATGTTTTATACTTCTACATGTAAGAGGAGACTGTATATCAGCAAAAAATATTTGAGACAAAGTAATTCATTCTAACTAGTAATATGTTATATGTCATTATTTTTTTCAAAGTTAGACCTCACATTTATATTATCTATATTGATATACACAATAATTACACAATATGAACATATGGGACTCTTATTCTCCTTGTTTTACTCATTTACAATTTCAGTTATCTGTTAGTGTTAAAGAAATAACCCCAATCCATAATATTTTTTAAAAAATATAAGCAATCATTACTTTTTATTACTGTGTAACTTAACTAGATGGCTCTTTTGCCAGTCTTGTCTGAAACCTTCCAAGTATCTGCATTGTGTTTCCTGGTAGACTGGAATTGAAATACATTATAAAGGGATAGATTCAAAATTTTTCATTTAATAGGACATGCGATCTCTGTCATGGCTTTGTTAACTTTGTCTTGTTAGCTAAAAGCTAAATGGATGAACAAAGTAAAATGTTATTTACAGAACTGTTTATGGGCTAGAATTGGTCCAAGTGACATAATTTTCAGATCCTTACTTTATAGAGTGAATTTTTATTAATTTAACAAACTTATAATAAAGTTTGACCATAAAGCAGTTTTATCATACATAAACTAGTGAGTCCAGATGCTAGAGACAGCTTTCCAGCACCTATTACATATCAGGATAATTATTTTTCTTATATTTTGTTTTTTACACTTGTAAAATATGAGTGAACCTACAGTGAAGCTTAAGCTATGCCTATTATATAATCAAAATCTTTAAAATCGCTGATATAAGAAGGCTACTTTTTTTCACAAGTCTATAATAATGTCTTTATTTTTTCATGAGTTGAGTTTATGGTGAACTGTGACTGAAATATTTTGTAACATGTCACTTCATAAAAATTCCATATACTATATATTAGTGAAAAACTTATTTTAACATAGTTTATTATAGCATTATAAAATATTGTAAACCAAGTTATTAGGCTAGATTTATCATTCTGTATGTCTGACATGTTCCCTAAAAGTTCCATGTATTCAGAGAAGGAGTTTTTTAAAGATGATTATATCATGTAGATGCTATGCTCTTGAGTGAAATAGTCTTTTGCTGAAATGAAAATGTCACAAGTATAAATTATAATTCACTTTAAATATGTCTTGATGATATTTTACTTAATTTGAAATTATTCTTGACTAGTAAGTGTTTTATGTGACAATAATATTAAAATAATGAATCCAATCCTTTCATGTAAAACATTGTAAATACCATATATGAACAAACAAATTAAAGGAAATTTAAATAACCTAACAAAGCTGCATGATGTTGAAATGTTTAAAGAGTACACAAAATTATATAATAAGGATTAAAGAATATAAAGATCTTAGGATATTCTTCCAAACTTTCACTGAATAAATGAGATTCAGTGAGTGCATTTTTTAATATTTAGAGACATAAGAAGAGCTCCAGATCTTTAAAACCAAAGGAGATACCTGACTTATCCTGTTTAAATTGGCATGGTTTTCAATTTAAAATATCTTAAGCAGTAACATTTATTCAAATTTATATTTTCTTCTTTGTTTACTTTCTTTAGCAAATCTCATTTGTCAAGCAACAATTACAGTATAGCTGCTGCTACTTACATGTGCACATACTTGGTCAAAATTATTCACATTACTAAAACTTCAAGTCAGTTATGTGCACAGTATATAAAAAGGCCAGTGTCTCTAGAGAAGAGACTTCAGTAGCATAAGAAACTTGTCAAAGGAACATGAAAGAAGTATGATTTCTTTCATATGGAAACAATTTTTTTTAGAGCTCAGGGAATATAAAAGAGAAAAGCAGCAGGTTAAAATTCTCTTGAATAGATATCCAAGACACCTATTTAGTACAGGGAATGCTTCAGCTCAGATATACTGCATAAATATGTATCTGAACAATTATAAGAAATAACCTTACCACAATAGAGTATCCTGGTTATGGCTTATTGTAATGTAAGTGAGCAATTACCAATCCTGTTATATTAGTTACCAAGTCTATCAAGACACCCTTCAAAAGGAGATATAAGTACTAGTTCTTGTTTAAGGATCTTTTGTTTGTATTATTTCATAAGATCCAGAAGTGACCAACAATAAATTTGCAAAATGAGTGTTATATAATGAGGGAAAATAAAAATAAATAAATTAAGTATTGCTTAAATATTCTACAATCATAAAGGCTGGTGACATTGTCATGTGTAAGGTGAAGGTATTAATAGCTCTGAGTTGAAAAATAATTCAGAAATCTAATTTAATTTAAAACTAATTATTTTGGGAATAATTTACTCTATTGTTTTGGGGTATTTAACTTATTTGCCAGAATTTAGAATTCAAATAACTTACCAAGCAACAGGCTTCAATTCTCCAGGCTTTGATTAAGTTTTAGCTGTATCTCTAAAACAATATACAGTTCATAGCATTTAACTTCATGATATATTGATAAAACACTAACATTCTTTTGTATTTGGTTTTACAATTTAAGTTTTTAGTCTTCATTTTGTTATTTTTTGAATATATAAAACTTTAGCATGTTTCAGTTCAAGATAATGGGAATAATATAAAGAAATGTTCATAGAAATATTGCTGTAGTTATCACACTTTACACCATGCTACTCTAAACATCCCTGAGAACCTTTAATTATTAGTTCATAGAAATCTTCCTCATCTTTATTTACAAAAGGATGCAATCTCAGTATCAGGAAATTCATAATGTACTTACCTTGTGTCCTGAGACCAGGAGTTGCCACTATTTCTGCCACTTACCATGCACGATGACAGAATTGAAAACCCTGTTCCGTCTTGTAAATTTTCAACTGTATACTTTTATAAATAAAATTACATTTATGTCAAATTCTTAAATTGAGATTGTTGGATCAAAAGGTGAGAAATATGTGTGTTTTTAGAGACATTGTTAATGATGGATTATGACATCGCTTATGGGTTCTCAAATAGGGCATTGCCAAATTTAAACTTTGTGTCTACTGAGTGAGTCAAAAATAGTATCTCAATGAAGTCCGTTTTTTATGTTCATAAAATTCACAGTTATCTTTTGCTTTGAAGCTTGTCTTTATTCTGTTTCTCATTTTTTTCTTGCATTTATTCCATACATTCGTATGATTCCTCTAACAAATCATTACATATTTCAAGAAAGTCTATTTCTCTAGATATCCATGGTTCAAAAATATTTACAAGTTAGGTTTAAATGTTAACATTAAATCTGTAATATACACTAAATACTTTGGTAGGCTGTGTGCTTTTTCTGAGTATGGAAGGTGTGCTCCTGTTATTGCTCCTGTTGATAACATGCTGAATAGCGCTATGTAAATCTAGACTGATAAAGCCTACATAACACTCAATTAAGTATAAGAATTGATTGCCTAGTATATTATAAATACATCATAAAAAGTAAAATCCTATTACTCAATGTAAGCTAAAATTTATTTAAAATCTATATTAACATAAGTGTTCCCTTTGAAAACTAGGATATATTCTTTATAAAAGAGAATTCTAAAATTACATAGGAATGGTAGGTTATTAATCTATTCCACATATGAATAACTTAATAGTTATCTTAGTCAGATGATCAAATTATCTCAATATTTTAGAGCCACAGATAGGCATGCAAATTATGGAAAGAGACAGTCAATGGTAAGCCAAAGGGCTGCTTAAATCACTACCAGAAGTAACCTCACCATCCTATGTTCAGAGAATGATCTACTAATATAACATAGTAGGTGGTAAATGAGCTAATAAAGCAAGTAATATAATTCTATGTGGGAGTCCAAACATAAGCATTGAAATAACATTTAACTTTAAGATTGCTATAATTTATATAAATGCTTGGCAGAAAGATAGTGTATTGTGTTATAATAGAAATTATAATAGGAATAAACTCAATGTTAGTATCATTTAGGTAATTTAGAAAATGTGAACAAATTCCTAAACTGAATGTAATAACTTTCCATACATTAAATATATAACAGGATAATGTTTATTATAAAATAAGACCAGAAAGATAAAGTATGCAGCATTGTCTCATCTGAGTGCTTAACAGGTTGTCCAATATAACGGAAATAATTAAGGCCTACATTGGACCTATTGTCATTTAAATATTTATATTTGGACAATGACTGTTTTTTTAGGAACATTTTAATAATCTTCATTTTAAACCAAGATATTCTCATCCTTTCCTCAGCGTCAGAGCAGCTCTGCTTCATCATGATTTACTCACGTGTCCAATTGTGGACAACTTTTAAGTTTTGGTTATAATTTCTTACTTTGTTCTACAGTAATTTTACCCAGGTAAATTAAATCTCTGTGTTTTCAGAAAAACCTTGCCAATCTTCCTGACAAGATCAAATCTTCCCTGTACTGTGTTTAATAGAATCAGGAACTGCTCCTTTTAAGATTTGTGGTTGTAATTTTAAATCTCTGTGTGTAACTTTTTGAAGGCTCATTTTGCTTAACAAATTGTTCTCCACTAAATCAGTGACTACCACTCTTCTGTAGATTTTCATTGCCATCATTCAGGATAATTTTTGTGCATAGTTTATAATCAAGGAGCACTTTTTGAATGAATGAATGAATCAGTGAATAATCTAATCCTTTTTCTAAAGTCTTTCATTTCTATTAATGACACTTCCACTTGTCCATTCTTCAAATTTGAAGAACTTAGAGATCTGTTTTCATTGTTTTATTTCCCTTTTGAGATTGCCACTGTGTATTTTTTTATGAGTTAAACAGAATAATTGTTTTTATTCTCACAGATTTGCACATTCATATAACATACTTTGATCCAGGGAAAGTAATCTAGGGATGGACTGGAGTAAAATATACACATGAGCCCCCTGAAATGTGAGGGTGAGGGTAGGCAGGGCAAGAGGAAGACGGGAGTGAAAATGATTGAAGTTTGTCAATAACTACCTTTGTTTTGAAAAAAAAACTGCAGTAATTGTTTTTAAAATACTTTATCATCTTTATTACTACTGTTATACCTATTCAAACTATTTCATATATTTCCATTCTTATTTCTGGGACTGCCCCTCAACCCTGGATTATTACAGAAGGCGTCTTACTAACTTTTCTCTCTGTTCCTTCTCTTCATTGGCTTAAATTTGCCAGAAGCATTTTACGTTAGCTTTCATTGTTTAGTGTTGCTTCTGTTACTTATCAAATTGTGTGCAAATAGTGTGACTTGTGGTATATGCAAGATGAACATGACCGTATTTATAATTTTTACTCAACACTAAAGGTGACTCCTTAACAAATTATGTACAAGCTTTCCTTATATGCTATTTTTTCTTACCTTCTGACTTCCTGTTACTTGTCCTATCAGCTCAATTCCATTTCTGTTCTCTGATATATCTTTCCCCAAATTAAGTATTTGTAGACCATGAGAACACAGTTTGAAATGAAAAAATTAAAATTTTAAATTATTTAAACAGATGCTTTTGAGCAAAACTGACAGCTTAATATACTGGTTAAATGAAGTAGGGAACATAATCACTATAGAGATGCCATTCTAATAAATACTTTAGCCAGTCTAATAAATACTGAAACATAGAGACAAATTATACACTTAGGCACTTACTATCAAGTGAAATAGTTTATATATAGTAATGGAGTCATACTAGCAGATTTCATCTGAGGTGAATATTAGAACATGAAACTGAAATTAATATAGCTAACTCAATTAATGGCTATCTGTCAATCACATAAGTACTGTGACTATTGAAACTACTTCTCATTACTTTAGAAAGGAGTAATTTTCAATGATGTAGCAAAGAAATCCCTTCCTTAGAATTTATGTTTTCCTCAGGTCTCCATCCTTTGGAAACATAAATGTTTGTTAGAAATGCTTAAATTTTCCAGCAGATATCTGGAATTTTTAGTACTAATTATACTCAAATAAAAAATAAATAATTATTGTATATGTCTACAATTTGAATGTACTGGTTTGGTCATAATATTCTTTTAAAGTGAATCACATCTGCCATTTATTAAAAGTGTTCTCTGATTAAATTCCTTGGTGAACTTCAACTATTCTGATTTACCAGAGTAGCAATGAAGAATCCGTAGTCATGCAGGTTAATGACTTAACCTTATTCATTTACCACATATTTTGATGTGCATCAGTACTAAAGGAATCTGAAGCTGTAAAAGTGAGTATAAACAACACTTTAAAAATTAAAAATCACTAATAAACCTCAAGGGCTGCACTCAATTAATTCTCCTTAATGGCGATAATAACATTTGTGCTTAAGCAGTTTTATGATCTCTAAATATTTTATTATATAAACTGTGTGTTTATCAAAAAATTAATAAGTAAAAAGAGAAGAAAATGCTCAGAATACATCTTTCATAATGACTCTTCATGTGAGTTATTTAATGGTGAACTCAGCTTTCTTCATCTCAGTGTCAATTTTCCCTTGTACTTGAGAGATAACATCACTGGCTAGAGAATTCAAAGTAGGCAACTTTTTTCACCAGAATAAAAGTACTGTACTGTCTTCTGGCTGTAAGGGGTCAGTCATTTGAAAGTATTATATATATATATTTCTCCTCACCTTTGATTTTCTGTGATTTTAATTTGATCTTTTTTATTACACCATTGATATATTGTTTTTGCATTTTATTTATGTTTCCTTGTTCATATTAAACTCTATGTTGGACTGGTTCCAGCAACTCAGGCTAACTTTACTGAAAAAAGAAAGCTCATACAACTTTTGTTAATACTTTCTGCCTGATTTTTAAATCTTTCTTTAGTTTTCTAGAATTTAAATGTAATCAGTTTTATGTTTTTATAATGCTAAAAATAAGTGCCCCTACTTATTTACTTTCAAATGAAGCATGACCCTCAAGCAACCTGAAACTTTGATTTGGCTCAAAATTGAAATATAAGAGAAATTCATACATTCATATACAAAGTGGGAAAATACTTCACTTTACTGTAGTTAATCAGTATAATGCATTCTCTTATATTTCAAAATTCAGTTTTAAAATGTTTCATTGGTTTATATTATCAATTTTACATTTTTTCACTCTCAACTCTTTTCTATGTTTTTCTAAGCAATTAAGAAATGGAACATTTTAGATCTAAATTAATTTCTAGACTAAAGGAAGATATCTGGAATATTGTATTTTCAAAAGGAAAAGAGAATTTTCTAGGCTATGGAAATCAAATTATATTTTTAAATTCACATATTTTACTTAAAATGGTCAGTATGATGTAATGTAATTAAAATATTACTGTGTGCTAAGAAGATTACTATTTGTTCTATATTTTAGGTAAAATACTCAAAATTTATTTTGAGTAGAAAGTAACCACATAACTTCTAAAATTATCTTTACAACCAAATGAATATCAAATGCAAGTTTTCTTTGAAAACTATACTATATTTTGAATAAAACATGTCTGCAATCCTTATTAAAATCCTAGAAAAATCTACAGGAAAAATTTGAACCACATCACCAACAACCATTCACTTGCTTACTAAAATCCGTTCACTTGCTTACTTGGTGCCTGTTCAGTAAAAATAAGGGGTGGGTATGTGTGTGCGGTAATTCTGAAAATTTTTTATGGTTAAAGCAAAATATTAAAATGAATTATTTTATAAAATGTGTACTATGTAAAACATTTGGTTGCTCCGGTCTTTTTCCATTACTTTTGTATGACTGTATTAAATTATTTTCAAACTTCCTGATAATTAATGATAATTTGCCCCTAACATAACTGAATAATACAATCTTATGACAATGATCTCCATCAATTACAAATCAGAGGTCCTTTCTTATTTAAACTTTCTATATACCTTCTTTCCATTTTTGTCTAATCACATTTTTCTTTTATTTTCATGCAACTATCATGTAATTATATGAGAAAGCATTTCACAAAATTTATGTGCAAAACAGCACAGTTCAGTAGTACACACCTGCAATACCAGGAACCTGGGGAGCCTGAAGCAAGAAGATTGCAATTTAGAGCCCCCCTAACCAAACACTCTCCCAAAACAAAAATTGTTTAACAATGGGCTGAAGACGTAGCTCAGAACAGAGGCTCTGGGATCTTGCTCAATACTGGAAAAAAAAAATAGTTCAAAATATAACTGTATTTTTTAAATTTCTGAAGCAAAATAAACATGATCGGGTACCATTCTAGATCATTCATATACTGAGATATCTGACTTAAGCCAATTCTGGAGCTCTCTGGCCATTTCTAATTCTCAGGGATTTCTACCAGCTCTGGCAGTAGGAGGCCTTAGTATATGTGACAAACACCGCCACACATGGTGATACAAATGGTGAGAGACATTCTTCTGCCATGCAAATGTGGGACATGCACTGTTTCCTATGAAGTCCTGACACTTTTGAGAATAGAAAAATGGGCCTTCACAGCAGCGTCAAAGTTTTTTGCTGTTTTTATTAGGGTAGAACTTACTCATCTCCTGCTGAAGGTTTTCTTAAAATAGGCCCTGAAAATTCAAAGATATAAATTCTGCCTCTGGTAAAAAGAAAAAAAAAAATATATATATATATATATATATATATATATATATACACCTTAGAGTTAAAAATAAAACTTTAGACAAATTGAATTTAACAAAATTTAGGAGACCAAAGTGTGTTTCATGACTCACAGCACTCAGAACCTAAAAAGCTTCAGAGATGGCAGCAGGAGCAATGAACTTTCTTTCATAAAGAAAGGACAGAAATAGGGAAGCTAACTGCTTACAGCGAGGCAGCTGCCTCATTTGGGCACAGTGTGATGAGCTGATGGCCTGCCATTGGATGCAGCTCAGCATTTGTGATCAGCTGAAATTTGCTATTTGACACAAAAAACTACACTCCCAAATTAGATATGGAATTCCTTGCAAATTAAGGTTGCAGTTTGTTCCCTAAGAACTCAAAGTGCCAGCTTTCTGCTTTTTTTCCCTTTAACATTAAGAATTCTAGGCTTGATTAAAACGTTTTTAAAGATGCATGATGAAGACATGTAATAGGAAATATTCTTTGTCTTTTAGTTACATAAGAATACATGTCTCAGTAGACCACCCTGCCATACATACAACTATATTTCGGGGGTCAAACATTTCCCATGAGTTGCTTCCTCACACTTTGTTCTGTAGAACACAGATGACTTCTTTCAGTCTTCCAAATAGTACTTTCAAGGAAAAGATAAAGCTGGCATCGTAAGGCTGTAGTTTTGTGGATAGTGCTTGCGCAGCATACCCCAGGCTCTAGGTTTGATGCCCAGCATACAAAATAAAATTAAATTGAGAGAGAGAGAGATAGAGACAGAGACAGTGAGAGACAGAGAAAGATCAAAAGACAGAGAGAAAAATTGCAATTAAATATATTACGTGCAGTGTAAGTGCAAAAATAGTCATTTTAATATTTACATTTCCTATTCAACTTCTAAAAGTATGTCAATAATAACTGTAACTATAAGCATGCTCAGACTGTCTAAATTAAAAAAAAATAAACCTCCTGTGAAAATGTACTGTGAATTAGTATGGGGGTACCTGTGATAGCAGCACTGGGAAGGCTGAGGCAAGAGAATCACAATGAACTCAAGATCTTCCTGGGATGCATAGTGAGTTCACAGCCAGTCTGAACTACACAAGACTCTGTCTCAAAAAAGCAAAACAAAACAAAACAAAAAGTAACAACAATGATAATAGTAATAGTAGATAAAACTAAAATGTAGAGGAAAAAATACAAATACATTTTATTGGACCAGTAATCTGTAATACATTGAGTATTAAGAAGTTTTATCCAATAGTGGAATAAAGGTAAATGCTTTTGCAATTTTGTAACAAAAACACTATGAACATTTACTAAATCATTTGATTTTTTTTTTCTGGGAAAGTGCAAAATACCACCTTCTGGGAGGTTTTTTTTTAATTTGTCCTTATAAAAGTAGAGTTTACAACCACACAGAGAGCATTCAAAATTGCACTCATCCAGCAAAATCAGATAAAACCACATTACTGGTGAAAAGATTGCAGAAGTAAACACCAAGTTATATTTCTTCAGAAATAAAGTTAATTTCTAAAGTCATTTTCAAAAGCTACTGCTGCAAAACCCCATGATATTCAGTGCAAAGGAAAGAGTTCATATTACAAATTGATCATAGACCAGGCTACTATCTATAAGCCTCAGGGCATTGGGTTTCTCTATAATCCCTAGAAATTAGATAGAAAACCAATATCCCAGGGAAAGTGTAGAGAAATTTCCTGAATTAGCACAGTTTACATGCTTAATTCCTAAAAAAATAATAAAAACCGAAAATTTATATTTAGATGGTAAAAATAAGTATTATAATGATAAAACATTATATATGGGCATATATTGCCTCTTATCTCAACAATGTCTATTTTGAACAGGATACCTACAGCTAAAAGTGGAAAGTCCCAAAATTGTCACCCAAATGGCCCCTACAGGACCTTACACTTCATTCCTACAATTTCCACACTAACGGCTGCCATGATAGGAAGTACCAGACATAAATGGATCAAAAAGAGAGGTAGCATCTGAATTCTGGGAAACCTCCACCAATTCCAAGAAATGAAAAAACACTCCTCCTCATTCTCAGCCTTTTACTCCCTCTTCTTTCATTTGCCCTATACCTATGACTTCCTCACTCCTGATGAAAGGAGAAGTTAATTTGGGATCTGGGACCTGCTTCTCTATTCTTTCACTCTTCCTCTGGTGTTCAACTTTTGTTACATTTTCTGCCTTGGTAACACCAAATAGATCTCTTTTGTGGTCTCTCCCTTAGAAGAGAGGCCAACAATTTTTTGATAACAAACTTATACTTTTCATTATTATACCTTAAGTCCGTAAATCCTTACATGTGATTCTTCCAACTTGTTCACCTTTCAAAAATTGACAATTTTCTTTTTTATATAAGTGTTATAATCACTTTTTGATATTTACTAAAAAGGATCACCAGGCTTTTTAATGGAATTGTATAGAAACTGTAGATCTATTGGAAAATGCTGACATTTTATCCATATTCCTTCTTCCATTCCTTTGATTTAGTCCCACCCAAGGTACCTATTTCTTCTAAAGTGCATTTTATAAGTTGTGTCTTTCAAGACATTTCTTCATTAAATTTACTTGTCAAAGTTATAGGTACAGAATTTTTGGTGTTCATTTTAAAACTTGTAATATCTTTAGAATTCTCTAATTCTTTCCTAATTTTAAATATTTTGTATTTTCTCTTTTTCTTCATCTGCTTAGAGATTTATCAACTGTATCAGATTTCGTCTTATCGTCTCTTTGTATTTGTTTTGCAAACTAATTGACATATGTGGATTGAGAAAATTTAAGCTGTCTTACAAAAATATCTTCATTATCTATAAATACAGGTTGTATTTATATGATCTACATACATAAGATTATATTTTAGCCCTCATTTTTTGGGTGGTGGAGGGGCTCCTGATGCTTGAGTCCAGGGTACATTGAGCTTCATTCTCAATTCTATTTGTTTATTTATGTATTTATTTATGTTTAATTTTGAGATAAGTCCTCACTAATTATTCCACACTTCCCACAAACTTCAAGTCATCCTCCTTCAGCCTTTTGAGTGCTGAGAATTACAGTGACTGTGTCACAATTATCTCTTAAGTTTTTAAGAATTAAATTTATCACTAAAAATATTTGTGCCTAGTGTGCAAGTACTTCTCTGTAAGCCATTGTTTCATTGTTATATGAAGTTAGTAAGATATACTGATGTTCTTTTTTAAAATGAAATTTGAGTCAAAATTTAAACATCATTTATATTCTTTTAAGAAAATGTTTTAAAATAATAGTGCACTGTTGGTTCAGTAACCAGGCAACATTAAGGCCTTAAGATATTCTAGTTCCCAAAGCATAGCTAAGGGCTACTTAATTCCCCTGTTACACTATTATTTCTAATAACCAGTTTCCAGAGCTACTTTACCATTGCATAGCTTCACTGAGATGCATTTAGCTCTCAAATAAAGTTTTACAAAGGTTTGTCAAATGATTTCTTGTGAATTTGGAAGAATAATAACAAATCAGAACATTTTGTTCAAAATGAGCTTCAATTACTATTAAGTTAGCACCCTCTCAAAAGAGAAAACCAGGAAAGAATCACAGATAAGCTTGCAGAAGGATAGAATTGTGTTTCTTTTTCATCTCAAATGCATTGTTTTCCAGCTTACTAATGCTTAGGAAAATAGTAATTCAGAATTATGTATTCATTCAGTTATTTTATATTTTGGCAGGTTATGAATTTTTCCTCTTCTCAAAATATTCAGAACAACTCTTTATGAATACAAACTATTTTCCATTTTCAGTCACTCACAAATTATGCAATTGTATCATTTTAAATGTATTCTTCTAAGGATCGCTCTCCCGTACTATGATCCTATCACATGCAAAACTCATCACATTGATCAAGACTAATTTAAAAATCCCCTGCTAAAATTTGGCTAAATAATTTTAAAAGGCTGTATCTTTGGTCTGTAATAACATAAACTGTGAAATGCTTACAGATATCTTAATTATATCACATGTGATAGTGACTGATAGAACCCCAAGAATTTCTTGTAATACTTTTTAAGTAAATGTGGAATCTTTGTCATAAATGTTGGGCAGGTGGTTAGACATTAGTAGATCTGAAGTCCAAAGAATATCAAAATAGCATGTTTCACCATTATAATTAAATAAAGAAATAAATACCTTGCTGTTTAGTACATTTCTCATTTGCTAGTAGGTCTCAGATTAAAATTGTCTCTACACATCACAATCAATATTAGGGTCAGATAATGTGTACAACCACACTGCAGGATCAGTCAAAACTTAATGTTATTTATTCTTAAAGCCATTGAGCTGGTCACTCAGTACTCCTAGCAGCTATAGTCAATGGTCCACTTATAACAAAGACAAAAATGAAAGTAACAATTCAAGATCTACCAAATCTACCTACATTAAACCAAGACTTGTTATGGTTTGTGTCTGAATGTCCCCCCAAAACTTCATGCAATCATGGTGGCAGGCTCCTAGAGTTTGTAACTGATCCATAGTCCACTGCTGGGATTATGGATGTGAGTGCTAGACACACCCTAGAGTGGGTAGCTTACATATAATGAACAGAAAGGATCTTCTCTCATGCTCATTTTTTGCTCCTATTGATTTTGCTGTTCTTTTGCCTTCATGAACTGTTGCCCTCTGGAATGTGCCACTCTGTCTTTAGAGCCAGTGAAGTATGGATTGAAACTCCATGAACTGCGAGATAAATAAGCCTTTAATTACTTAATTTTGGGCATCAGGTGTTTTGTCTCCACAACGAAAGAGAAACAACAAACAGAAATTGATTTAAATTAAAGTTTTCTTTCTTAAGTTTCTTTTGAAAATATCCTATGATTAAATCCCTTGGGACAATGCTAACTTCAGAGAAAACCTGACCTGCAGAGAGCAAATAACTTATTTTGCAAGGGCATAATGTAGACATGTAACTCCTAAAACAATGTATCAGTAAGCATTGTCACCGTGGAAACAGAGTAGTGACACTCACTATAGTTTCCTAAGCCTTCAGATTTACTATCCCACGTATAAAAAGAAATCCAGTCTGCTACTCTGTATACCTTGGCTTTGTCTATCCTTGCCCTTATGGACATCCTTTCACCTTGCCCCAGTTTTTTTCCCTGCATTTTAATAAATTCTGCCTTTACTGTCATAATTCTTTTCTGTGTCCTTACTGAATTCTTTCATCAAAATAACAAGGACCAGAACTAGGAACACACTTACCAGCCTGTTAATAGTAAACATGGCATTTGACAATTAAAAAACTCTTTAAAAAAGAAAAGAAAAACAGACTTATAAACCAGACAGGGAAGTAGATAAAACTAAAGAGAGTAAAACAAGCTAAGTAGGAATAAGGAGGAACAGAAAAGTAATGGAAATAGAAATGGAAAACTAACACCATTATACCATTTAGCTCTCCTCTTTCATTTTAAGCCAGTCCTTGTTAACAATGTTGGGACTTCCTCATGTCCTAAACTCTAAAATATGAAAGTCGTAGAGGTCTAATTCTTATTCTTTAATTCATTTGCTTTAACTACAAAAACTCACTATGTGATAGAAATACTACTGAATGTTATTCACTTCCAAATTCTATCTTAATAATATACCTGTTCATTTAACAACCTACTTATCATCCTACAGATCCTATCAACAGCAGAAATTGCATTTTTTTAAAACCTAATTTCACCTGAAAATCCTTTAGATATAGCGTCTCCCTTATTTCCCTAATATTAACTATAAGTAATCATTTGACACCTTCAAGAATTTCAATGTCCCTCAAAAATTTAGAAATTGTAAACTTTCTTTTTCAATCAGGTAGATATTCTACATGTCTAGAGGAATTTATCAAAACGTTTGTATATTCTTACAGATATGCAGAAAATTGTACTAGAGAAATCATACATTATATAGAATGATCTCACTAAATGTTAATGATCATCAATTGCCAGGATTGTAAAACACTGCCTAGGATGTTTATTGTGTATCTGTTGAACATTTTTCTGTGATGATTATTTCTTATCCACACTTATTTAACTTTCACAGAATCTTTTACTCTCATGAAATCTTTCATAGCTTCTAATTGCATCTTTTTGTTTTAAGTTTTTGAGACAGGGTCTCACTTTTTTTTTTTTTTTTTGTACTGGGGATTGAATTCATGACCTCATACTTCCAGGCAGGCACTTACGCCACTGAGCTAAAGCCCTGGCCCAGGGTCTCACTTTTATAGTTCAGGCTGGTCTGGAGTCAATATTTAGCCCAATCTGACCTTAACTTCCCCAGGGATGCTTTTGGGTTAGACTCTGGAGCTCTGAGATTACAAGTGTGTGCCACTAACCCTGGCTTTTATGTTTTATTTCTTAAGAAATTCAGAAATTTCACATTATACTGTTATTTTTCCACTGCCAAAATTAGAGCTACATTATCTTCTTTTCAATGAATTGCAATGCAATTTCAACCAAATTACCATTGCTCTATCTTTATCCAAATTAAGTTTCTCTGTTAAGTGCTGTGGACACAAAGAAAACAACAACACATTTTTACCCTTTTTAAAATTTTATTTTAAAGATAGTAAAATCCAACAGAACCAAGACAATCAAAACAAAGCAACAAAATTGATACAGAACTTCAAATCAGGATATTAGGAAAACAATAATAGCTACCTTAGTATATCTTGTTATCACAATAGTTGTCCATTCCATCAGGTATAGCAAAATCAAACCAAAAACAAAACAGAATAAAATCAATCAAAACAGAATATTAAATAAAGCAAAATAATCAGAACAAACCAAAACAGTAAGAACAATATTGGATTTCAAAAACAAGATAGAAGGAAATCTCCCCTATTTGCTCTATTTCATACTATCACCCTTCCAAGAGATGCTCACACAGCTGGCCCCAGGCCTGCAAAATCAGGCAGACAATACTGTCATTTAGTTGCTATCACCTCTCCCGTCCTCTGAACCAGCGAGTTACTTACGGGAGTGGGGCTTGATCTGCAGCCTGCGTCTGCTGGGCTCCTGGGAGGCACGGACTTGCACAGCTTACCAGAAAGGCTGGCTGGTTGGCTTCCGGTTGGATCCTCCAGTCCCAGCATGGCCGATTCTCAGGAGGCACTGGCTTTTCACTTCCTGGAAGCCGCACAGTTTGCACAGCTTACCACATTTTTACTCTTAACTATAATCTCTCTTACTTTTTTTTGGAATGGCCAAACGTGAGTTTGTTAGAAAGAACAGAAGAAGTACAAGCTCTCCATTGATCAGAGCGCGGTGGTCTATGAGGAGGACAGCATAGATGTTTAGGTCCATTGGCTTCTTTTTTTCTCCATTCAGATTTTATTGGTATATTTTAGATATACACAATGATCACATTCATCATAGAGAATTTGTACTTATACATGATATAATTTGCTTCTTTTCCCCATTGTCTCACCCTCCCTTCAAACCCTCCTCCTCTCCCCTTTACAAAAGCTTTGTTTACATTTTTTCCTTTTTTCTTCATTTTATTTTTACTTTTCCCTTCTTCATTTCCCACTCTCGTCCTCTTCATTTGAACATTTTCTTTCTACTTCACAATATTTATTACACATTTTGGTTCTTGTTAACACTTCTGGTTTTTCACACTAGAGAAACAACATGGTATTTATACATACGTGTCCAATTTATCTCACTTAAGAGTATGAGCTCAAGGTGTTAGTTTGTAATAGCCAAATCTTGGAAACAACCAAAATACCCATCAACCAGTGAGTGAATAAAGAAGATGTGGGTTTTTTATGCCATGAAGTGCTGCTCAGACATAAAGAAGGATAAGTGTGAAGCATTTCTAGGTAAATGGATGCATCCTGGGCCAAACTCTTATTTTCTGAAGTAAAATATTAGCTAACATGCAGTTTCTCTGCTGGTGTACAAACCCCCTTTTATGCACATGCTCTTCCACATTCAGTGTTCTTGTACTGTTTTGAAATATTTCTAAAGAAATCTTGTAAGTCCACTTTCTCCCACTTTTTTTCTTAAATCCAGTAGCTACTTTTCTGTCCCAGCCAAGTCCCTGAAACTCCTCTAATTTAGTGATAACACCTTCATTCTCATTATTTCCCTTCCACAACAAGCATCATGCTACTTACATCCTTAATCACAAAAAATATCTCATATTTGTGACACTGAAAAATAGAAAGCTATAATTGGAATTTATCAAATTAAAGCACCTGTACATGGAGAAGAAAATCATGGTTTCTTGAATGTGGACAAATACTTTCATTAAAAATAATCTAGTGGAAAACGAGAAATTCTTCCACCAATTTGTCTTACATATCTTTTATTTCCTTCCAAGATTAATATTATTCCTCATTCAATTTTAAATCAAATCTCTTATAAAATTTTTCAAAAAATTCATGTATTATTATGATTATTTCTTTTCTATCAGTTATTTTATTTGCAGTATAGTCTTTTATTTTTCAGTCATCCTAAATAAAATCCGCATCAAGCCAAGCTTTTTTCTTGGAGTGTCACTGCTTTTTTTCAATTGTACTAATACCCAAGTACATCGTTTTAAAATTATAGACAATCAAAAAAATGAAAAATGAAAGTAGTCGTTTCTATAAAAGTATTTTCACAGCAATTGTATAAGAGCAAGAGTGGTCAAATTCTTTGAGAACTAAGCCTTATTACTAAAGGGCTTTTCAGGAATTACTGAGATGATCATGAGTATAATACTTTTGAATGGTTACAAGAAATTTTGCCAACCTAGAGTTTTACACTAAGTCAAAATATCTGTCAAGGTTAACATAAAATAAGCATGTTTTAAAAAGATTTTTAGAACAAAGTAATTTCCAAATATTTTCCCAGTGAGAAGTATATAAAAGATAGCTCTTAAAGAGGAATGTGGAGGATCCCAGAAGGTAATATAACATGACATTAGTGATAAGAAAATGCTAATATATGTTCAAAGAGAAATATATATCAACTCAACATTAACTGACTAAAACAATAATAGTATGGGTATACAGAATTTTAAATAAATCCTGAAGTAAAATGATAGCAATAATGAGAAGAGGATTGTTACTTTTAAGCATTTAAGGACATACACTAGCTAGATATGAAGTAAGAAAAAAAAACAATTTTTGTATGTTAAGATATGCCAAGAACTTATTATAATAACTATATTAGCCAATAAAATAACAAAAAGTTAGTTTACAGAAGGAAATGAAATAGTAAAAAAAGATTTTAAATTGAATTTAAAATATTTTTAGGAAATATATCTAGCTTATAGAAAGCACTTCTAAAGTAGAAGAAAATGGTGAGATTAAAAAGTTAGGAACAAAACATTAAAAAATTAGCTAAATGAAATAATGTAACTATTTTAATGTTAGCCAAAAAAATCACTAAGGTAATAAAAATTAATTGAATCAAATAGAAATATTTTATAGGAACAGGGATATAGCACAGTTCTAATTTTATATATGCCTAATATATCTTAAAATATGCAAAGAATAAAATCAATAAAACTATTGATTAAATCACAATAAGCATCTATAAATACAAGACTTTACTTAGTCACCTCCCATATATACATCTAAAACATACAGAGTAATCACGTTTGTTGATTACATCAGTTATGCCTTATTTTTCCCTATCAAAACTAGCTATTCAGACATTCCTAAATCAGGACAGCAGCCTTTCTAAGGCTTACAGCATCCTAGCAATGTATATGCACCTATAGTGCAGATCTTGAACTTATTAAATCAGTATAAACTTCGAAGATTTTTATGTTATGCATTTTTAACACCCTCAGGTATGTGGGGGAAAATGTATAAGAACATTATTTAAACGTACAACCTACTGTTTTTTGCAATTAAAAAGCACAACATGTTTTTAAAGATTCATGTAAAGTAACAAATTCTTATTTTTCATACAGAAAGCAATACTCTTTTTTCATCTCCTGTACCATGAATAGTCCACAAATTGTGTGGAATAAAATAATTTATGTGATATATTAGCTTCATAGAACTTTCATAATGAAGTATCACAAAGTGTGCTACTTAAAACCACAGAAAGGTATCTTCTCATAGTTATAGAAGGCAGAATTCAGAAGTGAAGCTACCAGCAGGGCTATGCTTTCTCCAAAATCCCTAGGAGTGAATGTCTTATTTCATTCAATTTCTGATATCTCCTTGATTTCTTGCTTGTGCCATGTTACTTGAATCTCCATCCCTCCCTCCATTGAATCTGCCTCCCTTTGTGTCTATGTATAAATGCCCTCCTTACTTTTTTTTAACATACCAAGAATTTGACTCAGGGCCCATGATGATTGAATCTTGAGATTCTTAAGATATTACATCTGCAAAGACTATGTCTAGATAAGGTCACATGCTGAGATTCTAGGGAGTCAAGAATTTTAGGGAGAAATTATTCAACCCATTAAATGTTTTTTCTTCTCTTTTTTTGTCTTTTTTATGATCTAACTACTTATTATCTATCTCAAATTTTGTCATCTCACTGTCTTATGCAAACTCAACTAGATTGTTCTGATAAAGATTATACACTAAAAGATAATGTATGACACAGATATTAAATGACAATCTCCAATTAGAGAGTGCTAGGAACATAATTCACTTTTAGTTGTGTTTTCTCTGGAAAATATCATTACTATCTAGATGTCACATAATCAAGGAGTCAAAACCTGTTAGACCAGTGTTCAAATTCCAGGCCTTTCAAAGTTTTCATTTTCAAAGTAAGACTCTATAGTATAAAATTGTTTAATATATATAAGAAATGACACAAAAAATGGTTAATAGAATGAAAGACACACAATAGAAAAATCTATTATATCTATTGACACATAACACAATATATGTTACAGTTAGTAATATCATATGTAATGTCAACAGTATTGTTTCATCAACTCAAACAGGCAAAACAAGCAAAATGATGGAGCCACATTTAATTTTTATAATCATATGTGGATATTTAATCTTGATAACTCACTTCAGCAACAAAGATGTAGCCTACCCATCATTGTCAGCTAAACATGCAGGCAAAATCATTGGCTTCCTTCTTTTATGCTGTTTTATTTATTTCTTACTGTCATTGAATTTTTAAAGTAATATTGCTTTATAAAATCTTTCTGAAAAAACTGAAGATTTCAAAATATAATATAAGGGAAAGATGATATAAGTATATACATAGACATACATATACATATTCATATATATGCACAAATATCCATAAGGTTAGAAATTGAATGCTTTAAAGTGAAAGCTTACAACACCAAGAAGAAATAATGGTGTATTTCCCCTGAATTTAGAAATTTAAACTATAAGCTTATAGATACACATATAGAATAGATTTTATAAAATTAAAAATTAGTCTGTTTCTAAGCTGTAGGAAAAAAATACTTTGAGACTTATGAGCTACCTTGATGCTTCAGTTAAATTTGACAACTTAGGACCTTTGGACATTAAAATCAATCTGGCATCCTTGAAACAGAATACTTTTTACTCCACACACTGAAAAACAATGTATCTCCCATATGCAGATCACTGACAAAACATTAAAACACACTTCCTTCTTTCCTAATATGACACCCAACGAAGAAGACTGCTTAAATTTATCACTCTGGGAACGTCATTCTCTAGCACATCATCCTGCCATTTTCATTCTGACAGGTGCTATGCTTTTATTTGCTTCTAAGAAAGTTCTAAGAAATGTGCTTTGCCTCATAAATATAATTATTTTCCATTTTCTTCTCAGCATTAAGAAAATTATGAAATCTTCTAAATATTAAGAGTTCAGTTAATCTACAGCTTTCTATAATGCTTTATTTCATCTTGATTCTATCAAATAACATCTAATGACTAAAATTCTCATTACAGTAGTAAATGAAAATGTGGTTGGTCCATTCCTACAGAGAGTATTATAAATTGCCTAGTATTCTTCATTTAGGACTCTTATCTCTTCCTTCAAGTTGTAAATATGTTAAGGACTATGTACCCTGTTTTCTCCTACACAAAGCCATCAAAGTTGAATGTATACAACAAATGTTCCCTACAAATAAGAATACATTTTCTAATGTTATTAAAAGCATCATATAATATTTTCAGTGGAGTAAAAGTTCTCAGTCTTTGTGATAAGAATTTTTATACAGAGAGCTGAATGAAGGCATTACAAATCCATGTAGCTGTTGATTGATGTTGGGTTGTATGACTGAAATAATATCTGAATACTGCTGATGAAACAACAAGAAGAAAACAAATTTTGAGGTTCTATTTTCCAAATATATTCAGGCTTCCTTATTTAGCTTATAGAGATGAGTAGAGTACATTGTTATAGTTACTTTACTTTACCCAAAGGGATAGAAATGGCCTTTTTTGAAATGAAAGATGTCTGAGATATAGATGCTTTGTTTAAATATTTTAAAAGGAATTGAATAAGTTAAAATTTTAGCCTACAGAAGCAGATTATCTGCTTCTGAAACTTGAATTTGATGCTTTCTTTGAGTGGCCTTGAGAAAATGATATAGTAATATCTGTCATTCCTTTCATCTTTAAGTTCAAGATAATATTAGCAGTTTTCACACAGATTTGCCTGGATTGTTAGATAAGTCAAAGCACCAAAAATGTACTGAAAATTCCCTGAATAAATTATGATCCTTATTCATATAATAACCACAGTATCCATTTTTTAATGTTTCATTGCTTAAAAATTTATTCTTTCTAAATAGGCTGTGTATATAAAGTGAGTATTTTCTAGATTAAGGGAGAGGAGATCACTGACAGTTCTGAACTGAATTTATATTAGATGTCAAAGTCCACTTTTCAGGTAAATGTTAATAACTAGAATCAAATCCTCACAGGGCCTGCCTAGCAAGTGCAAGGTCATGAGTTTGACCCCAGCTTAAAAACAAACAAACAAACAAAAAAACACACAACTTCACTTATTGTGGTTAAAATTCTTCAAACTCTTTTCTACTCTTCCTACTGAAAATTGTTATGGAAATTTTAAATTTTAAATTTCTAAGTCTACCACTATCTTCAAGGGCAGGTAAGACAGGTGCCACCTGTTCCCATAATTACAGAGTGGCAAGACTCAGCCAGCCTTGGCACTCCAATACCAGTTGCATTGTGTAAGATAAGTGTAATCAGATGAAAGTGCATCTTGTTATGTTAACCAGCTCCAAGGTTTCAAGGAGGTACCAGAGACAGCTGGGCTCAGTCTAAGAGAGTGATTGATTTTTCCTGCTTTCTGTTGCCCTGACTTTCCTACTATAGGATAATCCCCAACTAACTTGCCTGAACTAAAACTATGTAACAATGTTTGACAAAACAATATGTAACCAACTATAGAAAATCCTGTTATGAGCCTTTTTATACTTCCTAATAGCCTTTTGTATCTCCTATTAACAATATAAATAAGTGATTAATTAATTCAGCACAGGGCTGATGATTAGGAACTGAGATTCCCATCATCCCACAAGTGGGAATAAAACTATTTCCTTCCCAGTGTCTCAAGTGCTGTGTGTCTTCCATCTGGCTTTGTCCTAGTTTCTGCAGCAAGATAAATTCCTCTTGAGGGAGGGTTGCTATTAGTGATTTATTTAAAAGAAAGAATATAACTGAATGATTGTTCTTGAACATCTGAAGCTAGGCATCAGAATATTTGCATCTTACAAACTCTGGTGATAAGATATAGAAAGGAATAGAGTTCTACCAAACTAGGAGACAAAGACCTTGGCTAACAGTTTGAGCTGTACAACTGGGCTAAGTTTCTCATATAAAGAGTCAGCATCAATGTGCCAATCAGGAACTGAGACACATTAGCTGGTGTTACTAGAAGTGAATCAGCCAGCTGAGACCCTTCTTAATTTCTGACCCTGAAAATCATGAGCAAATTCCAATTATTGCTTTGATCCACTAGGTTTCAGAGTAATTTGTCATGCAACAGTAACTGAATAAAAAATCTTCCAGGGACTTTTTTGTAAGATAATTAGTACATTTTCCTCTTTTGTAACAAAATACTAATGGTCATATGTCTTACAGATAATTAAAATAAACTTCCTTATAACAAGGCAAGTCTTAACCCAGTCATGGGAAATGTGCAATGAGTATAATTAGTGTAATGAATGTGAAAGCCTTCATTCTGCACATTCAACTTAATTTATTTGAAAGATATCAAAAGATTTAGAGATTCTATAATGTAAATCTGTTTTCATTAAGCATGACACCATTTATCAAAGAATTCACTTTTGGGAGAAAAGAATAAAAAATATATTTGAGCATATTATTACTATGCAAATACTGTCAGACTTTCAACTTGGAACAAAATGCAAAAGGGAAGTTTTTTTTTTAAATTTTTATCTAGGAGCATCGAAACAAAATTATGACAACAGACTATTAAATAGGCAAGTTCCCTTGAAAATTGACCTATTGAGATTCTTATTCTAAAAAAATATTAGTAATCAAGATTGCTTGCAGATATAAATGTGTCACTGTTGGAAGGTTTTCAGAATTCAAATACAAACTAGAGATGGAAAATTTGCCTTTATACTTCCCTACTTACTTTTCCTTTAACAGCCTTATAAGCTTGCTGACTGGGGCTCTGACTTTTATGGAGAAATCCAAATCAGGAGCCCACTGGGTGTAATAAACTGCCTCTTGAAACTTCTCTGTGCCATTTCTCCCATGTTTGGTCTGTTTTCTGCAACAATTGGATTGTTCATTAAAAGAAATTCCCGCTTATCAACAAGAGATAATTTCCAAGACTCCAGTGAATATTTAAAATTACAAAGAGTTTTATTTGAGTATTGTTTTATTTTCCTGTTGGTTTTTACCATAGATCTTATCAAAGCCTGCCACAATTTTATTTCTTGCCTTACCAAATTGATAACTGTTATGATTTTAATCTAAAATTTCCCCCCCAAAAAATGTCTCAAATGAAATTTGGGTTCTTGGAAGGTGAGTGGATCATAATGGCTCAGTATTCATCATGGCTGAACGTGCTATTAGGGAGGAGAGTCACTGGGAGCAAGGCTTTGGAGGATCTCTCTTTCTTTGTCTGGTTCTTCTTACACTCCGTGCTGCTTGGATGCCATGGGTTGAACAGCTTACCTCTACCACGACTTTTTGCCATAATATTTCTGCTTTCAAACCTGCTAACTATGGACTGAATACTCCAAAACCATGAGCTAAAACAAACTTCTCCTTCTTAAGTGGCAAGTATCAAAGATTTTGTTCCAATGATGAGAATGCTGACCAATACAGTAATTTAAACCTTTTCATTAAAAGGAAACATTTTGTAGCTTCTTTCAGCTATTTATTTACTCATAATATATGAATTTTCTTTGTAGTACTAGGAACTTAATGTAGAGCTTTTAAACTAAGGTACATTTCCAGCCATTTTTGTTTTATTTTGAGACAGGCTTTAAGTCATTAAGTGGCCCCAGCTAGGCTCAAACTTGGAGTACTCTTGCTTCTCCTCCCAAAATGCTGAGATGATAAGCACACACCATTACACTCACTAAAGCTTCTTTTTTATTTTTTCATACACAGATTGCTCTTATTACTATTCTTGTGCTATGGAGCCATTACTATGTAAGATAATTATTACTTTAAAAAATTCACTGGCACTTTGACAGTGAACCTAAAAGCCAAGAGAGCTATGAAAGTTCCATGTTTGTTAACAATATATTTCTTTAGCCACATTAGTAAGTAGAACTTAACATGTCAATGATTTAACATAACTTTTATTATGAAAAAGGAAACAAAAGAATACATACACGTCTACAGTTCAACTCTAATAATTTTAAATTATTAAAGGATCTACATACACCTTTGTGAGAAAATACATGTGAGAACACTGAGAATCATATTTCACACTTGTAAAGAGATTTGAAAGAGCTCAAGTAATGCTAGGGGTTTAGCTCAGCGACATGAGCACCTGCCTGGCAAGGTTGTGAGTTGAATCCCTGGTACAAAAAGAAAAAAAAAGAAAAAGAAAGAATTCAAATAGATTAATGAATACAAAGTAACTAAAGACACTAAGATTGGATTAAACTAAGTAATTATTTCTGGAAGAGAAAGAATATTCTTCTATATATTTTACATTATGATTCTGAGGAAACATTTTTGAAAATTAGATACATAATACTGGAGAAGATATAAATCAGCATAAAAACAGACAGATGATACATATAGTAGCTTCTATCTTAGATGAATAAACTATGTTTAACCTCCTCTTCAAATCAGTTCACCTTTAAGAAAAATGTTTCTGGTCAAGCAAAGAGGCACATATCCATAATCCCAGCGCTCGGTGTTGAGTCAGAACAATTGCCAGGACTGGAAGGCCAGCCTGTGGTACATAGTGAGTTCAAGGCCAGCCTAAATTACAGAGCAAGATCCCGTATCAAAAACAAAAATGAAAACAGAGAGAGAGAAGTAAAAACGTTTCATAAAAATGTTTGTGAACTTTCTGGCTATAAAAAGCAGAAAAACATTTCATCATTTTAAGGCCTCTGAGTTTTCTTTTAAAATATTCCTATTTTCTACAAAATGGCAAGCAGTTTTATTTTGAGGATTTTAAAGTAAATATAGTCATTATTCTCAATTTAATTTGAAAAGTTCTAGCGTTTTGTGAAACAGATTATTATAAACTTATTTCTATGTAAATAGAAGCTCCAGGGATAATTCTGCAAGTGCTGAGAAGAAAATATGGCATAAAATGATGAGTTGAAAGGCAATTACTATGACCTTTAAAATATTACAATGAATTACAGTTACATATAAAACACCACAAGAAAGGAAAATTTAAACCTGTAACTGTAAATACTCTATTTTGAAAGAAAAAAAACTATAAAAATACTATGTAAAATAGTGTTAGATATTCATATACTAAAAGCCTTAGGTAGGCATATAATAGTCAGAAAGAAATTTGCTGTGCTGTTTCAGTATAATCCAAAAACTATGTAGTTGAAAATTTTATTTCAGTCTCAGCTGAAAACTCTTTTTAATGTTTTTGTTTCTGTTATTCTAACAATAATTGCATGATTTTTACATGATGCTTTCTATAATTGAACTACTACTTACAAAGAAAAAAAAAATTCAGTGTGCAACATAGTTATATGTTATTAGTGGTTGTGAAAGGGCTCTATAGTTGTTGGAAAGTTTTAACTTTATTAATTGCAAGGAAAGTAAAAAGAAGCATAGAGTAATATATATATATATAATAACTTCAAATATAAATTTTAAATCATTTTAATATATTTTATGTGGTTTCTAATATGCATGTAATATGCAATGAGATAATGGAATTTTTTGTATTATTGAAGTATAAAATCAAGAGTAATAACAATACAAAGTAATGACATAAAACAAGAGATGCTTGAAAAAATACTAGTAATATAAATTTATTCCTACAAGTGATAGTCATCATTTTGTCTTATTTTTCAAAAAGTGATAACTGATAGTGTGTCCTATCTTCCAAAAGTCATTGTATTAAATACAAGTATTTCACATATAAATTTTCATTTATATTGACAAATATAGATATTTATTTTATCATAAGAATAACAATCAATTCACTGGGATCATTGTTTACATCTAAATGAAACTGTGGAATATTTTATTTAAAAAGTGATAGAATGATAATTTTCCTATGTTTGGTCAGCAGTGTCTCTGTCAAACTGTGTGTCTGTACTTTTGTCATATATTATTCTTGGAGCATTTTATTATTTTTGCTGAATATATAGTACAAATTTACTTTGCACACTGATTGTCCTAATCTCAAAATCAAATGTTCTTCAAAAACTTCTAGTTTCTTTTATTAAATAAAAGCATGAAGATATCTGTGTCTGAGAGTTTATTCATTCTTACTGTTTTATGTCATTGCCTTCTCAGGATACACAATGCTTTTCATCTATCAGAAACTCTTTATCTGGTAAACTGTTTATTTTTAATACACCTTTACCTTACCTCGTTGCATGAGTCATACATAATAATCAAATACATGAAAATTATAGACTAAAATATCATTTTACACCCTTCAGTATAGCAAAAGGTATGGGAAAAACCATATACTCTTATCCAGTAGATACAAATGACACAAGTACAATGTTCTTCTTAAAAATCACTTCAAAATCAATATACTTAAGATTTAAAAATTGATGCATATATGATGGATAATCTTTAGATTACTTAATGGCTAGATAGTTAGCCAGATGGAAGGATAGATAGATAGATAGATAGGTAGGTGATAGACAGATAGATTAGATGCCTTTTACATATTTCTGGAAATCTATCCCTTAAAGAAGTGTCACTATTAAATACTATGTTAACTAGGATGTTTATTAAATTATGACTAATAATAACCAAAGTGAAAGTCTATAAATAAACAGACACAAGATACATACTTTATTATAAAGTAAAATCAAACATTGACTGTGAAGGCATTATATACAGTGTGTACATAATCACTATTATAAAACATGCAAAAATATAACGTGATACATACAAGATTGTTACTGTTAGTTATTTAGGGAAAGGGACTTGTTATGGGAGGAAAGAAGAAAGTGTAAAAGGAAGACAGAAATGGAAAGAACCAGACTGCTCCTTAAACATATTTGCAAAATATCTAGTTTCCAAAACATCGTTCTAGTAAACCGTGACTCCCAGTGTTTGTAAGTGTTATTATGTGACTTACTACACATCAGATTAAAACTGAGATACCCCTAGTGATAGACATGACCAATAGAATCCTACAAACTAACATCACAGTGCTTTCAAGGATAACTCATTACAACTTGCAGTGCCTTTCGGAGCCTTTTGGACATTTGTTCTCTGGATTCTACTTCTCAAAACACAGACAAAAAGTTGTGAGAATTTCAGGATACGCAGGCAGTCTCTCTGTGGGCATTCTGATCAATAATCCAGGTTTATGTCCCATCTTACAGGAAACACTATTATTCATATGAACAGAGATTTAAAATGTTGAGTCTAAGCAACGTCTGGATTACTCCATAACAAACTTCAAGCAAGTCCATTGGCCATAGTCAATGCTCCAAAAACGAGATTAATTTGAACTTTTTTTTTTACTTTCTAGTTTACTAATTTAGGGTCATAGTATTACACAGCAAAAGACAAACTCAAAGATTCATTATGCAAAAATAAGTATTATGTAAGCGTAACTTAAATTTTAAGAGATTAGTTTATAAAGTAAGAAAAAAGACTTAGTTTCAATAAAGTTTATGAGAAAAAAAGAAAAAGTAAACTACACAGAAGTGTATATAGAGAATTGATTTACACTGGTTTTAGAATAAGGCTTATTTGACCTGGATTTGAGTCGTTTCTCTGTTTCCTCCCAGCTGTTGAGGTTCCTTGAGTCTTAACATCCTCATCATCAACTGACCAAAGTGCAAGCATTTAGCATATAACTTCTTAGCAAAATAAAGATGACTTATTTTTCAATTCTTTAGAAAATTGTGCAATTCCTTTGCAAAATCAGGTTCACACACACATGTAAAATATTGGAACAAAGACAGTTGTTATGTGTAATATACTTTAGCATCTTATTGTGGTCCCCTTGACAATTGTTAGATTTGCATATTTCTCTATAAACCCTTCACTGACTTGATTCCATGGATATATGCTACATTTTATTAATTGTTCAATATGGCAAAATGAAACACTACAATATCCGCACACATAAGGTAATGATATCATTTTTTATTTTCTACTTACCCCAACACATCAACCACAGCACAGACAAAAAATTAATAAATGTTATTTAAATTAAAATTGCATCAAGAGATAGTGTTATAGATTAAAACTTTTTATGATATAAAGACTTGACCACACAGTAATCCTTATTAGACAGGGTAGGAGTAAATCAAATAGTAATTGAGCAAGAATTTCAGTGAATGACTATGTTTCTGTTAGGTAGAGATAAGGGATGACATTCCAGGGAAAAAAGAATTCAAGAGCAAATTTATGAAGATGATACACTTTACATCACATGTGTAGAAAGTATGCACAGAAATACACAGTATGGCTAACCAAAGAACTCATGACAATTTAAAATAAAAAAGGTAGACAATTTCAATTATACCTTTTTATTGCCATAGATTTATAATGGACAGTTAAACATTTTTTGAAATATTGACCATGAAAAAACTTAGCATATTATTAAGCTGCTTTCCTGTTTTATATCAATATGCTAATGTCACAAGCTGCCAATTTTTGTTCTGTCTTGATTTATGTTTTCCCATACAACAAAACACATTGATTAAATGCATTAAGTCTTTTGAATCTTTTCCACATTCTCTTGTGTTCTATGGTTTTCTCTTTCTCAAGTATTTACTTTCTTCCAAAAATTTCATACAATAAAATATGTTGAGATAATTTGTATGGAAGATTTATAAAATAAAATAATTCTTATTACTAATTCAGAGCAACATCATCATGCATAAAGTCAGAAAAAGGTAAAAAAAACTGGCATGCTTTTTTATGTCTTAAGAGTATTATGAAGCTCAAAACTGATTGCAAAGAGAGTGCAAGAGATTAATCTGACAAAATACAAATAAATGTAACATTTCTCCTATTATCAACAAAAATTTTTCATTAAAATTTATCAACAAAGTGTATCTTCTGGATTCTGGCTGATCCCTTATTTTCACTGAATGTCTTTGTATCCTATAGGACATTGAATTCATGAAGTTGAGACTTGGTATGTATAATTACCCACCCTAGATAGATAGATAGATAGATAGATAGATAGATAGATAGATATGAAAGCATTGTTAACATTTGATCCTACTAATTTTATAAAAGAATAATTTCTCCTAACTTAATGACCGTTTTGTTTTCACAATGCATTATGATAAATCTAGTGCTCCCAAAAGAGTCAAAGCTTAAAAAGTATAACAAGAGCAATGCTTCTCATAGCACTATCTTTATGCCAAGAGCCTAAGTGGCCTCAATCAGAAAAACTAATCTTAAATCAATTAGTAATTTTAAAAATTGGACATACTCTCCCATTACACATGCTATGTATGTAGTTGCTGCCATTTTTTTCTCTCCAAATTGTTAGAGTGAAGCAGAATACAGACTGAATAGGTAAGATGGGTTAAAAACACAATTCAGAAGCTTAACTATTTTCTCTGAGTGTGTAATATTTTTTATGAAAGTTTATTCCCTATTTGTGAAAAAGATCTAGACAATAGATAGAAACAAAAAGAACTAATTTGTTTTAGGATGGCCCAGAATTCCTCTGAGATAAGAGAGAGAACACAAGCAATATAAAGAGAAGAAAAAAGAACAGAACCTCAATGCCTGGAATTTCAAACAGTGATGAGGGAGAAGAAAAGTCAGAGCTTAAGGATTTGCCATTTCTTTGAAGCTAATTGACAGGTACTGAAACAAGGGCAATGATTTAAAATTTACTGTGTTACATTAAGACTCCATGACCTGCTCTTTGGAAATTAGTCAAGGATGTCAACAAATTTCTGAATGAATTTAATTGCCATTTTTTACTGAGCTAAGTTGCACTGAATGTGCTTTTACTTAGCAGGTGTTTTACATAGGCCAGAGGTATGTAAATATTGTGTGTGTGTGTGTGTGTGTGTGTGTGTGTGTGTGTGTGTGTGTGTGTGTTTACCTGACAATTGTGAATTTGCAAGAGGAAATTTTGTACTTATTTATAATACCTAAAGTGAGGGGGTGAAAGAATAAATTAAAGAAACAAAAAGCAACTACCATATCATGGGAGAGAATTATAAATTGAATCTAAATACAGTATTTGGAAATGCAGATTGTATAACATAATGGCCTGTAAAGTCTTAAATTTCACCCTTATTTCTGGAATTTTTCTCTTATATACCCAGACGAAGATCTGTATCACTTAAAATAAACAATATACTGAAATAAGAGCAATAACAATATGCAATATTCTTCATACTCCAGATAGGAATCCTTTGTTACCTACCCATGCCAAAACAGATGTTAATTGGAAGACTATTAGGATACAAAGACAACCAGCCTTAAATTTCATCCCTGATTAATTTTTTTTTCCTAGTAAAAATGAGTTAGTAAAAAAATTTCTCTTTCAGGTTTTGAGTAGCATTTTAAAAAAAACTACAGTTCCAAGGAATAAGATGTACTGTGGCATACTAGGTTTTTCACGGAGGTTTTAAGAATCCCAGGGTCAAACTATCCTTGTTTACAGGAAAAGCTCTTTCAGTTTTATACAGAATTTTCATTCTGTGTTGTTTGTACTTTTTAAAAACTTGTTCTTATTGAATGGTTAGAAATACAGTCATTGAATGAGGCACACACACATTCAAATAATACTTCCTGGCTGGATGATATCAGGTAAGATGTTTAGTACCTTTAAGCATGAATTACAGAAAAAAAGGAAGCTAAGATATCAAAGAATGCTATCAGGGAGAATAAAGATGATATGACAAGCTAGATAAATGAATGCTAAAGTCGAGGAGATCTAGGTTTGAATCCTTACTGCAATACTAGAAATGAATGTTGTGATCTGACATGAGTACTTATATTTCTAAGATTCAACTTCATAATTATAAAATATTATTTAAAATGTATATTTTAAGGATTTCTGTAAATAATAAAATAACACATGGTGTATGTATTTTAAAAATAAAGAATTTGTCAAGTTTTTGTCCCTTTTTCCTTGTAGTAGATCTCTAAATCCTTGGGTTTGTCAAGTGGAAGTAATGTGTTATTTACTGTGATCTCTTTAACCATCAATGAGGTTATGCTTATGAGATGCCAACGTAGGAGCCGAGAGCCCCAAAAGTACCAACTATGAAATTAGAGAGTTGAGGCTTTGAGTTGGGTGCTTTCAGCCAACCACCTTCAAGAAGATAAAAAGGCTGAAAATTGAATTCAGTCACTATTGGTAAAATCTATATTATTTTAAAAAAAATAAAAATCAATTTAAACTTTGGACACTGAGGCTTGGTACATTTTCTGGGTAGCAAATGCCTCAATGTGCCATGAGAATATGAGGAGTGTGAAGCATCCTGATTTCACAGAAAAGCAGAGATCTCCTTTGGGACCTCTCAGACTTTTTGAAATGGATGTCTCCATTTGCTTTATCCTGATTTATGCCCTTTATAATAAAATTCTAACTGTTAGCATAGTTCATTTCTGAGTTCTTTTGGCACTCTAGAGATTCACCAAACACTTAATAGTGTTATGGGAACTTGCTGAATTGACAACCAGTTGGTCAGATATGGATGTGACCTGGGCATTGCCAAACATATGGAAAGTTTCTAAAGTGAGGGCACTATTGTTTGTGGTTTTGTCCCGTCATGAAGTGTGTGCTAACTTGTGACTGACTAGTGTACTGATCAATTCTTTATTTTTCTATTTCTGGGACAAAAAACTCACAATTTAAAAGAGGAAACATTTAACATGGCTCATGGTTTCAGAGGATTCAGTCTATGATGGGTTAGTTTCAAGGCAGGAATATCATGTTCAAAAGCCAGAGTAGAGAAAAATTGCTCAGGACAGAAAAACAGTGTGATATACCCTCCAAAGGCACACTCTCAGTGACGCACTTCCAAGGGGTGTGTTCCTCCTAATAGAATATTCAGTTGTGAAGAAGAGTTGACTGGTGAGTATAGCATCCCATTATATGGGAGGGAGCCTGCCTCAATGCAATCAATATGACAATTAAGCTTAACTGTTACGGTCAGAATCGTGTAAGAGTATTGCAATATATAACAGTACACAACACACTTAATACAGTGTGTGGCTCATAGGTAACTGATGATGATAATAATTGATATCAAGTGAATAAAGCAAATGTTCCAGGAACAGTTTCTAGAGGCAACTGAATGACGTCTTTAAATATTGTTTTTATATTGTGCATTTATTTTTCAATTCAACAATAAAAGTTCATTCTGATTTACAAAGATGAAAACATGTATAATTTTATAACTCCCAGTTAGCCAAGATTTTTGCAGCAAAATTTCAAAGCAAAGCTTTAGAAACTCAGAATAACATGATTTAAGCTGTAAAACAAACATAGTTACTTTCATTTTACCAAAGAAGAGATAAATGCTATCTACAAGTACTATTTCAATTCACAGCAACAGCCTAACCAGCAGTATAGTTGATCAAATTAAACAGTTAAATATGGTAACATATATACCTCTGTGCAGAAAAAAGCTTCTAAATATCTCCATAATGTAACAAAAAGAAATTCTGTTCTTCTGTAGAAATAGCACACAAAAGAAAATATCCTCCAGATCAACTATGTCATTCTACATTGACTCCTTTTTCCATCTCACCAGAAAGATAATATTTCTCTAAAAAATATTGCAGTAAGTACTTAATAAAAAAGTAAAAGTTCTTATGGTTCCCAAACAAGTCATGTTTTCTAAAAATAACAGCATAAAAATACACTGATTAAACAATAATTATCTCACCTCAGAAAATATATCTGGAATATATAATCTTAAAGAGTGAAACTGTTGAAGGTTATTAACCTCTTTTTTACTAATAGGAAATGACCCAAAACACAGTCATTATAAGTATTTAACATCAATTATCAAAAAACATTTGAATTAACCAGTGATATAGCATTGACAAAACTCTAAGCATACATATTATTTCAAGAACATAACATCAAAATGTTTGGAAAAATCATAATTGTTCATAGGAATATAGTGGAATTCTAGATCATAGACAGTTTTTACATATTATTCTACATACAGATTTTTTGATTTTCACTTTAGCTTGTAGAGGTTTAACCTAACAGGTGATCTTTATACTTAAACAATGTATCAAACTTTACTTTGCCTGAGAATGTGTGCTCTGCATCACTCAGGTTTCCCACAGGTGAGACACAATAACCTCCTGAAGAAGGAGAGGTTTAATTTGGCTCACAGTTTCAGGGGATTCAGTCTGTTATTGTTTGGCACCAATGCAGAACATTGTGATGGGAGGGTGTGGTGGAGCAAAGATGTTCAGTTCATGATACCCAGGAAGCTGAGCAGGGCAACAGCACCCAAGGAGAGGGTAAGAGCCACATACAGCCCAAGTCACACCTCTATGACCTACCCAGACATACTCATAATTCTGCTTTACTAATATTTTAAGTGGTTCCCAAACCCATCACATTGACACAATTCGGCTTAACCACCATGAAATCTAATCTACAAGAGCATTGATAACAGAAAAAAAAAATCAGCATCTGAAACAGAATCATTGTCATCTTCAACAAGTTGATGATAAATTACTCTTTCTTCTCTGCTGGTACATGAATGTCTTACAGGGTATAGAAAATTGGAGAGACGGGTAGATAGTGCAATATATGTTTCTGAAGACTTTTCTTTGTGTTCAAAGGAAAGAAAAACAAATGTGGAGAAAACAGAGAAATAATTTACTACTAGAAAAAGTTAAGTGGGGTCACTCTTACGGTCTTTACCTTGTGATAATTACTCAGGGAACCATTCTCTACTGGGGCCTCCATTGAGAGATTGCCATAGTAAGCATTACAGTAGAGTGGATGACAGCACTTAGTCACTGAGGACTGTAAGTTACCCTTGATTGCTATATAAGACATGAACAGAATATTGAAAGGAATATTTTTCAGGAGTAAAAATGAATTATTAAGATTATGAATTATCTAGTTTGACTGACTGTTTATTTAATATTTATTTCCATAAAAGTTCAGGAAATACAGAAAGGGAATATTCATTTATATTAGGAGTAGCAGGCTGAAGACAAGAAAAATGAATAAACAATTTACTACAAATTCCATTTAGTATTGATTAATTTTACTTTAAGTTCATTTTCATAATATAGCCTCAATTCTAACTAACCATGCTAAATATATGGCCCCCAGAATGACTGATATAGCAAGTTGTTTCCTTAATTCAACAGATTCAAGATGTGTGTTCTATAAAACATGTCATAATTTATGTGCAGTAAATAAATGATCTCATAAACTCCTAAAATGTCTACTTTGGAGTCTTTTACAAGATACTGTTTTCAGATTGTTCATAAAAATAGAAAAGGGCCAGGTTTAGTTGCTGTCCTAGTATTGCTGTTGCATTTCCACAGAATGTAATGCATTTGAGCCCTTCAAACTAAATTTTTGTTCTCTTCTATTTGGGTGCCCTTGTGCAATTCTGTTTTGTTCTTTTTTGATGCCTCCCACTGAATGAAACACCATCCTTACCCCTCTGCATTGGAGGAAATTTTGCTTTTATTTAAACCCATATCCTCTAGAAATCCTGGCCTGAGTATGGCTTTTATATGAGGGCTTCTTATTGTGACTCCATTACATGCTCTATCAAAAGATTTACTCACAGTGTATAATTATTCACTCCCCTGAAGGAGGTGATGTCAAATACCATTTCTCCCATCTCTACATTCATGACATATAGCAGAAACTTTTGCAGTAAGGGCTCAGAAATTTTTGTTGCTAGCTTTTGGATTCAAGGCACACTGAAATAAAGTCAGATCTTAACCTCAAGATGTTTAGTGAATTCTGTAAACTGTAAGAACTCAGAAACTAAGCCATATTAAATAGGAAAGGAAATTAAATGCAGCCTGTGTTCTAACATTTCAAAAGTCTAAGTAGTTTATATCTTTTATCACAGCACTCTCCAAATATGTGCCAAACAATATCTTCTTATTTCAAACTAGTGAAAAAGCATATTATGAATTGTATAAATACTAAATAATATAAAAATATGCTATACTAATTATGAGGATTGATTTTATGCCATTTTCCATTGAATTAAAACAAGACATCAAAAAGTTTAAATGTAATATTTTAATGAGGTTTATTCATTTTAGATGTCAAGTCATAATTCAGCAAAAAGAATGCCAACATGCCCAAAATTACCTAGTTTCACCTCTGAAACATCTAGCAACTAACACTCCCAAATGTGTGAGATAGAATTACTATATGAATAGGAAAAATTGCTAGAGTTGGTCATGTTTTATTCATATCTATACCATAATGTATTTTATTAATATAATTGAAGACAACTAATGTGATTTAATTTCCTCAAGGTCATAAAATTCTTAAATGTGAGAACAAAACATTGCTTTTTATTTCCAAATATGCTGTTTGAACTCATGTTTTTTCTGCAGGAGCTTGAGTTCTGGTCAGTGATTCTATCAAAATTTGAATCATATTGCTCACCTTACTGAAATGCCAGGGCCTTCAGTGCCTTATGAACTAAATTAGAATCATTCCCTTCTAAAATATTTCCTGTCTCAAACAGTCAAGACAATCATATTTAAACAGTGGGTTTATTTCTGATGTTAGAGTCTTTTGAACTTATTTTATGTTTTATTATGTCCCAAATTATATAGAAGTTTACATTTTTAGCACACAATTGCTACACTCAAAATTATTTAAGAAGTATAAAAATAAAGCATGTGCAAAAGAATCAGTCATTAGGAAAAGTCTTCCCAAAATGTTATTTTTCAGTGTCACTATATAAGGGGAAAATTCAGTAACTCACAGAATTTACTACTAAATAGTATTCTTTTAAAGTATGTTATAATTAGCAGCATTTTTCCCAGTAACTGGAGTCTATTTTTCTATTCAGAAAATTTTCATTAATATTCAGAAAGCACTAGGTACTGTTCTAGGTGGTAGAAATACAACCGTGATGAAAAGAGACAAAAGTTGCTATTTTCATGGGACTCACAATCTAGGGGGAGAGGGTCAAAAAATAATACAGACATGTGTAAAATACACACTATGTTACACTGTGATACATAACACAGAATAAAGTATGGAAGATGATAGCAAGCATTGGGGGAAATTAAATATCCTGTATCAGCTGATGCCACAAAGCAAAGCTGGCTGTGAGTGACAACCTGAATACCATTAATTTTAAATTGACTGATTTATATAAAAAGAAAATGCACAAGAAGAACTGAAAATATGAAAATGTATATAACCATGTTTAAAGCATTCATATGTAATATTAAGTGTTTCTGTACATGTATATATAAAGAAGCAACATATGGTATGTGGCAAAAGAAATTACAGAAAGCAATAGAAAGCTTGACATGTTCACATATATAAATTACAACCAACTGCAGAATGAATATTTAATAGTAAAAGAAGTCAAAAATATAATTTTGGTTTTGGCTCAGAATCTATTTCAACTAAGTGATAACATTATGATTCATGAACATCTCTAATAAAGAGCAAAGACAAGATCGAAAGCCTGCACCTTCAGTTGTAGTTTCCTAATTGACCTTGGAAAAGATACAGTACTGCAAGTTTTTAATTTCACAAGATGTTTCATAAAAAATGTAATTAGAAAATGTGCCATGTTATATCTACAAAAGAATTCCTCCCCCCACACTCACACATGCATACACAGGTGCAGGTGAATACATTATGCACACACACACACACACACACACACACACAGCTCAAAGCACAAAATGTCTGGAAAATCAAAAATTCTAATATAAGAATACCATTTCTGTGGGGGCAGCTGTACTGGAATTCAAACCCAGGAGCTGCATCCAAGTCATTTTATTTTATTTTATTTTATTTTATTTTATTTTATCTTATTTTATACAGTGTCTCACTAAGTCACTAAGTTGTTCAGGCTGGATCCAAACTGATAATCTTCCTGCCTCCGCTTCCTAGAGTTCTGGAATTACTGACCTGCATCGCTAGACCTGTTTTAATACCTCGTTTTTAATATTCACTGAATAAAATCATGGCATTAAAACGGCATGATCTCTTCTTCTGATTTTGAACTAAATATAAAAATTATCATGTAAATATGTCATGTTGGTGTTCTATTTCCCTCTTTGACCAGAATTTTTCCCTGTGTCTATTCAAAATGTTATTTTAAAATATATTTTGGGGAATTGCATTTGATTTCTGAGAAGAGGAAAGCCCAAATTCTCAGGGATGTGTGTTACTCAACTGCAAAAAAGAAGGGCCGAGACTGTTGATGGTTCTGGACCTGGTTAGTATCTGCAAATTCACTCAGCACCCCTGCCTCTTCCATGTCTTTCCTCTGTTGTCCTCCTGGGGCATATTCATTTTTATGCTAAAAGGCATGTTAATGACGGCAGCTGGAATTCCAGTTTTTACATACAAATTAGTCAAAAAGAAAAAGGAAGAGATAGAATTCCTGAATAAGTGGTTTCAGTTTTAGAAATCTATTTAGAATCTTGAAATAACACATTACAACAATTAAATCCTCTTACCTCTTGCCATGACCTAGATATTGGAATCCCTCCAAAATTCATTTGTCAACATTCCAATAGCCAGGCTGATAGAATTAGGAAACGAGGGGCCATGGGAGGTGATTAGATGATGAGATCCCTCAAGAATGGGATCAGTGTCTTTTATGAAAGAGGCCCCAGGGAAATTCTTCAGTCCTTCTGCCATCTGAAGCTACAGTGAGACAACGCTGGAAGCAGACCCTTACTGCACACCCAATCTTCTGAGGCCTTAACCTCAGAGCTCCTGGATTCCAGAATTATGCTAAATACTGTTTGTTGCTTACAAGTCACCCAGTTTTTGGTACTTTTTTTAGGAGCTGCAAACCTCTGATTCTTTGAAAATTACACCTAAGTGCATAGATAAATAAAATGGGAACATTAGCACCATGGATAAAATTAAGAATTTTTAATACAGAAGTAGACAAAATTAGAGGGTAGCTAGTAGATAAGATAACCTGCTGTCACGGTCACATTCAGATTTTGAAATTTATATCTTCAGCACGATTAAACCTCTTGGAAGAAAATACCCTATTGTAAATCTAAGAGGAAATCATGAGATTGATCCTTTTACTTAGTCAGTCATTTTTCACACACTTGTTGACCATGCTCTATGCACAGACTTTCAGTCCAAGATATTATTAGAGTACACACACATCCACATAAACAAAAACATGAACTCAAACATTTCATGCACATACACACACACAGAATCACTACTGCACAACACTGGCATACTTAAGAAGAAGTGTGCTTATGTTACTGTGGCTTACATTCATTCAAGTTTTAATATCCCTTATAGTTGGATGACATTTTTCCTGTCCTTGGACTATATATCTGCTCGTTCTCAAGGAATGTCATCTTTTCGGAAGTGTTCCTTAGCATGACAAGTTGTGCAGTCTGCCTTCTCAAGCATTACCTCCATCAATCAGTAATTCCCCTGGCCTCCTCTCTGTGATGGATGCTAGATCATCATTTCTTTAAGTCAGTTTTGAGCTAACAAAAATAGAAGCCATGAAAAGGATTGTAGAAGCACATCATATATTTCCAGCACTTTTTGTTTTTGCTGCTGAATGACTGCAAACTACACTCAGCTGTATTACAGAACCGGACTATAGTATTTTCCAGAGGGTGTTGAATACAAATAAAAGATTTCATGACATATTTTGAGCAGTACAATTGTAGTCATTCTAGGTCTTGTTCATGTACCTCCAAGACATGAAATCGCTATTTTCCTGCTTATCAGTTTTTTAAAATCATGTTCTTCTTAATCAATGGTATCAGAGAAAAGAACAAATCCTGGTGATTTTTTTTATTTGACATAGTTTCAGGAAATTATGAATTATACATGGAAAAGCTGCATTAAATCAGAAAACTTTCTCAACTCATGACAAAATGAAGAATATTAAAGAATCATCAGGATACCTGATATATTTGGTATGCATCTTTAAAAAGAGAATCTATCTAGGTATTTCAAGGAATAGTGGTGATTTTACTTAATTTTCAGAGGTAAGAATAATTGCCAGACTTGAATGTAGTTCTTGCATATAAGTGGTAATTCTGGGCACCAATCCCAAGCCTAATGTAAAACTATCTGACTTTATGGTCTCTTCACTTTTCACTCACTTGCTGCTAATAAGTAAGTTGGCTCTTGGGTTTGGCTATAATACAGAAATGTCATAGAGTTCTCAGAATGGTGGCAATTTCCAGACTAATAACTAAAATGAGAAAAATAACAGGACCCTTCTGGATAATTCAAAAAATATGCTTTAGCATATAAGGGCTTCAGAGAAAGTCTAATATCTGAGGAAATTAAAGAAGTAGATCTCCCCTAGCAATAAAAGAAAGAATTTTATTTCACTTAATGCTTTTCCAAAATGATCAATTTTCTACTACAATAAAGATGTAAGAAGTTTCAGAATTGTGAACATGCTTAAAAATACCCTCATCCCTAAAGTCTTTCATTTTCCCATGTCTAAACTTGAATTTCTTCTGACCCGATGACCATTTATCACCTTTGTGATTAATTTTTACAGAAGATAACAATATTTCACTTGTATTGTTTAATGCTATGAGTCCATTTTTAAGACAACAATTAAATCATTAGCTTAAAATTTTGACAGGGATATCTAGTGGTTCAGTGGAAGACTTTTGCATATCAAAGAAGAGTTACAGAAGCTAAATACATTCCTGTTATATAGACTTACATAGTTCTCAAAAAACTTAGTGATGTGCACACTTGCTCTTTTAGCTTCAGTGCATATACCATGCCTATGAACTAGATGAATAGTTAGAAATAGAAAGAAGTCACAAGGTGAAAATATGAGTCTGGTGCTCTAAACTGAAAAGGTAATTAAACCAACCTTGATAGAGATCACAGACAACCTTGACTAGGTTTACCAAAATGTTATGGGAAAAGACTGACAGGGATAAGTGAAAGAGAAAAATAAATAAACATGAATAAATTATTGCCATATCCACTGACCTATATGAACTCATAAAAATAACACTAAGGAAAGGAAGCCAGTCACAAAAGCACATTAATTCAGTGTAAAATTCTATTTATATAATGAATAAGAAAAAGTAAATCTAAGTACTTAACAGTATGTACTGAGACAATAAAAAAAGAAAATACTAGAATGATTAACATGACATCAGAATACTGTTACTTTTGGTGAAGAAGAATATAGTTTTGACTGATACTATGCAGGTTTAAGGATACAATTTTGTAATGGTGAAAATTTTCTGATTCTTGAGATAGGCTGAGGTTTCATTAGTTGTTTGTTTTCTATTCAGTGGTAAACTATACATTCTATCTTATTTCTCTATGTATACTATTTGCAAACTAAAATACTTTGAAAATGAAAGAACGTGGAACAAAATTCTACTTTCACCCAAAACAACATAATGGTAACTGGACTTGTCCTACTGCTTTAGGCAACTACAACATTAGACAAATGGACAAATATATAGGGCAACTGGACAAATACATAGGGGCTACAGGACACACAGTGGTCTACGCTGTATGGTCCTTAAAAGAAGAAAACTCATGAAATGAACCATATATTGTCCCAGGTTCCGTTATTGAAGGTAAAGCCTACACATATCATGGTATTCTCAGACAACTGAGGAAATAGAGTAGGATAAAACAAAACAGAAGTAGCAAAGTAATGAAAAACAAAACCAACAGAACCAACAACAGCAAAAAAAGCCATGTCTGTTAATTTCAAAAAAATTCAGATAATCAATTCATCTGTCACCCACATGCAAAAAATTAACACTCTAAATATTAAGAAAAGTTAGCACAGATTCCCTGCAACATACAACTCAAAATATCTAGCATACAGTTATGATTTTTTTGGTACACAAAGCAAGTGAAAAAATTTAACCCATACTCAAGAAAAAAGTACATTAGACTCAGATGAATTAGATGCTAATGTTATCAGGTAAACACTTTAAAAGAATTATTAAAAATCAGTTTAAGGGGGCTGGGGATTTAGCTCAGCAGCATAAGCGCCTGCCTTGCAAGCATGCGGTCATGAGTTCAATCCCTGGTACCGATAAAAAAAAAAAAAATTAAAAAATCAGTTTAAGGATCAAAGAGCAAGTATGAAGATAATGAATGAACAGGTAAAGAATTTTCATAGATTAATAGGACACTCATGAAAAAACTTAATGAAAATTTAACAATGGGGGATGGGGAAAAAATTTAACAATAAAGGAGGGTAATGTGAAAGCAAAAATTTATCAAATTCACTTATCAGCTTGAAGAACAAAGAAAAACACAAAAGTTAACTAGTATCTTACCTAATAGAAATTTTCCAATCTCAGAAATGATTCCAATTAATTAATGAAATTATGAATCATGGATACACAGTTGAGTCAGGCAACTTTTTCAAATTGTCTCTAACCACTCACAGCTTCTGTTATAGAGACAACATGATAAGTAGTTTTAATTAAATATGGTTACATTTCATTCAAGAAAATGCAAATTCAGAGATGAATAAATATAGGAATTATACGATTTGACTATAAAATTTAGCCAGCACTTGAAAAAGCATGAAAAGGGATTGGGAATGTGAAAGAAATACTGGCATTAATAAATTACATATCCAGGAGGTATCAGGGATGATTTGAACCAGGTGAATAAAAGCACTGGGTTAGAAATATAAAAACTAAGGATCATAAAGTGAGATATATAAACAGAAATTATGGAAACTTTATTTATAGATAAATAGTATAGGAGGAAAAATTGTCTAGTAGACTTCCTGTGACATTAGAAATGCAACATTGTAGTCACTAGGCATCTGTGTGGTTGAAGAATTAATAATTCATTTTAAAATTTGTAATAATCCCAAGTGGTTAACAACTACTACATTGAACAGTTAAGTTATGACTATAGAGTAAGTTGATAATCCTAGATAATAAACAAAATTTTTTCATGACACAAATCATATATTTTAAGGATCATCAGTTGAGTCTGGAAAAACACAAAATCTTATTTTACAATGAGAGGGGCATGATGAGCTATAAGTCACTTTTTAAAAATTTTATTTTAAAGAGAAAAACAATAAAAACATAGATACAGACATTCAAAAACAAGATAATAGGAAATTGGTAATGGTTAATACATTGTGTATCACTATCTTCAAAGTAGTTGCTTAGCTTAACTCTCTCCCTAGTGTATGAAATTGAAAAAGTAAATAAGATCCAAAATCTACAATAAATATTGTGTAAGGGAAAGAAACAGCTCAAAAGTAAAGAACTGGGATGGGTGAAAGGATAAAAGAAAGAAAGGAAAAGGAAAATACATTATATATATATATATATATATATATATATATATATATATATATATAAAAGATAGCTAAGTAATTATACTACCGATTTCTCTTAGTTCACTGAAGATTCACTTCTTTAGAGAATGAGTGAAATTTATCTGGAGGGTTACAATAAGTAAGGTGATAGTTGCTATAGTCTTTTAGCCAACATCAAACCTAGAGGTTTTAGAGAGAAATATGAGAGGGCTATCTTAAATAGATTATTTTAACTGCCATGAAAGGCACCTGTCCACCTGCAGGTGTTGGCATATATGGAGAAATAGTCTCTGTCTGAGAAGAACACAGGAAGCCAAGGATGTGCTCTGAGAGACAATAAGGAGAGTCAGTATTCAGAGAAGAGACTGAGATGTAATTTTTGTTATCTAGATAAGGCTATTGAGGTGAAGCGAGCTATTCAAGATTGAAGAGCTTGAAATCTGATTTTTCTTTTTAGTCCGATATCCATGTCCTCAGCCATTTCTCTCTACTGTATGCCTATCAGTTAGTGTAGTGCTTTCAACACCTGGAGCACTAGCACCTATTAATACTTTTAAGTTCTTATTTTAAGTTATTTGATGAAATAGCACATCAGAATGGACACAGCTATGGTCTGGCAATCAATTTCACTGGCCACACATAACTATAGTCCCCACTATGTGTACTTCATAACAGAATGCTGTGGAAGTAATTAAATTAAAGGGCAAATTAAACTAAAGCACAACCCCAGAGAACTTTTGACCCTGTGCAGGTATGTATCTCTTTCCTAGTTTGCATCAAAACCCCACCAAGCCAGAACGTATTACGTCATGTAACTTACAGGTCGAGAGCTTGAAATTCTTATTAAAGCAGCCCTTTCTTGTCTTATAGGAGTCACGTGCTTTGGCTTTGGCTTTAGCTAACTCCCCTACCTTCCCTAGAATTCCTTTATTCTGCCCTTCCTCCCCTCTCTTTTTCAGAGAAGTGTACCCTGTATATCCTGCTCCCCAATCTCTTCCCCGTAAGGCAGCTTGCTAACATACCGACATTAATCTAAATTCTTGGCAAACACCTAAAGTCAGACCATTCCTACTTGTGACTTTTAGCTTTAAAGCTAATTCAAAATCTTTAAAACCACATAAGGGGTATTAAAGATAGTTTGAATATGTTTGTCCTAGATGTAACTCTGATCAAGGCAAATAAACTTTGATGCCACTGTCACTCTTAAAGGTCAACAATAAAGATGACACAGGTACAGATGAGGTGGTTTCTTTATATTTGTTTTATGTTGCTATTCACATAAGGTCTACGGGCCTAATTTTAATCATCCTTAATTAATTTCTCCCTATAAAGTTTACCTTCTAGCTTCCCTGATCATTCTTCAGAAATGTGACAACACACAGTGATAATTTTTGGCAACTTACAATCATATATTTCATTCTGAACTTTCATAAGTTGTTATAAAAATAGGACTAGACCACTTTATCACATAAAAATTTAAAAGTTGTCTGTAAGACTGCTAATTAATTTTTTACTAGAAATCAAAAACCGAATGTGAAGTCATGTTTTTTGTTTGAAAAGTAACCACATCTTGGTTACTTTGAGAGTTGTTTACATTTTACTCAGTTGACCTACTGTACTTGCTCACTTCTTAGAAAAGAGATGTAAAATGTACTGTTTATAATTTATCAATAAGAAACCAGCCAATTGTCTTTTTATTGTTTTTCATTTCATTTCCAAAAGTCTGTACCTATAATATACATAAACAGAGATGTCAGGAAAAGGCAGGAGAGTGGAGTTGTGGCTATAAGAAAGCAGAGGTCAAGAAAAAAGAACATGCACACATAAACACGAGAGCAAGGGGACTGGAAAAGATACATATTAAGGGGCCGGGAATTTAGCTCAGTGGCATAAGCGCTTGCCTAGCAAGCACGAGGTCGTGAGTTCAAGCCCCAGTACCAAAAAAGAAAAAAAAAAAAAAGATACATATTAGACTTAGAAGAAGGCACGAAAATAAATCTCAGAGGCAGGAACCTGAGAAAGTATGTATGTACAGAGCCATTTTTATTAAGAGACATAAAATGATGAGACCATTCCCGACCATGAAATAAGAAACCAGGGAGCAGTCACTAGCAAATGGCGGTTTGGAACATTTCAAGTGATCTAGGATGTAGCCAAAGAGGGAAAAGATAAAAACAGTAGCAGCAAATGAGAAGGGACTCTTTTCACAAATAAATAGATACACCCTGAAGGAGAAGCATCAATCAGAGAAGTGCCATTGATTGAATCACAATCCTGACAGTAGGTTTTATTTCAAGACTCAATTTTTGAGGCTGGACGATAATGATTAAATCTCATTAAAAATCTCAGCTCTTCACCTAGTTTGTTTAGTTAGAGATTTTCTCACTTGATTTTTACTTCCCTGTGGAATTATTGCTTGCTATCCTAACAGGAGAGCTGATACTGAATATGAGTACCCAAAACAAGAAATGGAATAAGTGGTCCAGTCTTATGAGGAAAAACTCATATAGTGAATTAAGGTACAAGGCAGGATTATTTAAAATGTCTCTTAGACTCAGGATACATAGGAAGCAGGGGTGTCAAGCTCTCATATTTATTATGTGCTGGACACCTGGAGTTATACAGACAAGGCAGTCTCTCTAAAGATTTAAAGCCCAGCGACCAAGGCATCAACAAGACAGTATTTATGGAGCTATAAGGTGTTCATAAAACTTGACTAGAGCTAGGGGAATAGAGTAAATATAAGACATAATGCCTTCTCTAAAAATGCCTCAAAAAATAGAGTGAAACAAGGTACAAAAAGTAAATATATGATTGTTAACAGAATACTATAGTTTATGAGCAGAATATATAGCTTTCTCTGGTATGAAAAGTTTCATCCTAATCAATTTAATAAATAAAATGTGTAATATTTAAATAAATAAGAGTGACAGATTTTTTCCCCTTTTCAAGGAAAACCCAATGCTTACAGATCACTGTGTGCATGTAGATACAGATACAAGAAAACACAACATAGCACAGAGAGAGAAAGAGCATAGACTTTGGAGCAACTGGGCTCTTGTGCAAAACTTGGCTCCTCACCTTACTAGCCTGTAGTGTTGGAAAGGTCTCACAGCTCTTCTGTTCTCTAGATTCTCTAAGGATTGAGCGCAGCAGTAATTGCCAGGTTTCTAGCAGGTATACCAAGTGTATAGTGTTTGATAGTGTTGATTTTATTGTTGCTGTTGTAACATTACCTGAGGGCTGGAAAAGTCACCCCTCTAGTAGATTAAAATGGAGTAAATTATTTGGGTTCAGTGATAATGGATGGTAAAAGCAGAAAATTTACCAGTAATGTCAAATTTTTTGCATAGAAACTGAGACAAGATAATTAAAACAAATGTCTATATCCAGAGTAAAATGCAAATTATAGAAAGTCTGATTGATCTGGGTCTTCAGAGTTCATTATTTTAATGCTACAACTCATTGAGGTTACTAAGTCAGTAGGATATTGGATTCTTTAAACATACTTACAATAGATCAGATTTGAGGAGGACACTGATACTCATTTCACTTCACTGAATATGATGGACATCTGAATAAACCACTGGAGCACGTTAACTGAATTGCAGCCTAATACTAGGTGTTCTTCTGAGACTCAGTCATCAAAGCTGGAAGATAATGAAATTCCAACAGAAATCTCAAATCTTCTCTGAATTTATTCAGTTAAAGATTTATCTCACCTGCTTCTAATGACCTTTGTTGGAAAAGATTCTGATGCCTCTCATTGCTAAAACGTGTTTTACAGGTAGATTTTACTTAATGTGCCAACCATCTATCTGATTTTAAATTCCTCTCTAATAAAAAGCAAATCTTCTTGGTTTAGTTTTCCTTTGTTTTTTTTTAAATTTACAATAAATGGATTTCATGGTTCATTTTTTAAAGATTTAGTTATATTTCCAGTTTTTTCTTTTGTTTTGAAATTATTTTTATAATTTTATTCACATTTGTTGAATACTCCCTGAGATATGTTTTATCATGTATAGCATGATCTTATCAAAGCTCTATAGATAGGACAATTGTAATTGGGGGGTACTGGGAGTCAAACTCAGGACCAGGCAGGCGCTTTGTGGGCAACTGTGATTTTTAAATTTTCCCTTTTAATTTTTATAAGGCACAATCTTTTTTTTGTCTTTAGTATTTACTATCAACTAGATGCTTTCAATACATTTCAGAAAAAAAATTAACTCATCACAAAAATATAATATTCCATGTATGTATAAAATGATTATGACCATTATTTGTGAAAGACAACTTGCATGGACTAAGAAATACCTATCAGATTAATAAATCACGTATCCAGACATATGAGTGAAGTGTTTCAGACATGATTGGCATGTAGATCAGCAAGCTGAGGTGGGAAGGCCCACCATGTCTGTAGATGGTAATTTCCCATAGACTTCCAGCACAGATGGAATGAAAAGAGAACAGGCAGGAAGTCAGCCTGCATTGAAAAACTCCATTCAGTGTCAACATATGCGTCTTCTTTCTATTACCAAGACTTAGAACATTTTTTATTAGTACATCTTTGCAGTACATAATGGTTACACTATTGTGGGGAGTTGGACATTGTACATAACACATTTTAATTCCTTTCCACGTTCCTTTTCTTTCTCTCCCCCTAGTTCCTCCATCTCCTGACCCCCTTCTCATTTGTAAAAGATCTATCTTTCAGTCTTCTATTATCTATCTCTTATTTTGCTCTTCATAGTTTGGATTTCCTCATATAAAAAATATCATGTGATATTTAAGCATATGTGTGTGTGATTTATTTCACTTACCGCTATGGTTTCAAGATGCATCCATTTCCCTGAAGAGAACTATTACTATAACTTATGAATATCAATTTCCAGTTTATTTACCTGTTCAATAAATATTTATACTACTGACTACTGTCCAGGGAGTTTTCAGGCCACTAGACTGGTTCCAGGTCCTTAATCCTTCTTGTGTTACAGGTTCCAGATTTTTTTGAACAGAGCAGTAACTCAGAAAGTCATTATGGACACCCTTATCTCTTATCATGCAAACCTAAATAATAAATCCTTTCCCAAAATTTTATTCTGTTCTCTGCTTCTAGATAACTCTAAGCAATGCAGTGATTAAGTGATTTAATTTTATATCAAATACTAAAATATAAACCAGAAAGTGGGCTTTATAATTCTAATCTGTCATTTTAGATAAAATAAACACATGTCTGATTAGCTCTGTTAATAAAACAGAATTTGACATTAATTAACGATGAAGTTTTGGAAAACTTTAGGAGTTGCAGGGAAAATGTCTGATAATATCATAGAGACTAGAAATGGTTAAATGTAAGTAAGTTAACAAATAGCTTTCACAAATGAAATTATATCAGAACTCTGCATACCATCAAATTTTGAAGATAATCCTTGACCATTTAAATAATTTATCAGAACCCTATCACTATCCAATATTTATTTATATTTTCTACATGTGGTAATTAACCTGATGTGTGCCAGCTTTTAACAAATGATATATTTTTTAATGAAATATAAATTCTTGGAGAATATGTAAAATTTACTCATGAGGATAAGTCCTTCCATACTCCCATCAGGAATTTGTCATTTGAACTCAGTTACCCATAAAAAATGTTTATAATATTCCCAGTGTTATAATTTTTGTATTACATTTTCAAGATTAATGCTTTCATAGATTTATAAGTTTGAAAAGACACTGCTTTATCTTTATGAACAATAGTAAAATACATACCAAAATATCCATGCTTAGTGAATTGATCACAGATTCTTATAGTTTTGAGAATTTTCCAACAAAAAAATACCCATATAAATTCTGTTATGCATGTGTAAAATAATATTTCAACAAACCAAATACCTGAATTATTAACAATGCTAATAATTGCTGATAATTATTAGCATTGCTAATAATTCTCATTTGTTCAAGGAGTATCCAAATTTTCCCTCATCTACAAATAGTCCTATTGTTTTCAGTGGCTTACCTGTACTCACTAAGATCATGTTGTTTTTGTTCAGCTATACATTTAGACCACTGATTTCCCTCCCTGAGGTTCATTTCTAACAACTATTCCTCTACTGAAGTTTGCAAAATGAAGAATAATGAGACAACTCACACAAGTAAGAAGCAAATTCTCTCCATGTTTTCCAGTTAGGGAAAAGGTAACATGGTAAGTTGTTTGAGCTGTGAGCAGTAACAGAGTTCAGTGTTTTTGTCTTGAAATTATCCCATAAACCACACATACATACTGTCTCCTTCCCAAGAAAATTCATACTTCCTTGAGTACTACATTAAATACAGAGCAGTCACATTAGATTATCTTTTGTCTTCTTGACCACCTGACTTGAAGCCGTGAAAACTTTGTATTTCTTAAAGAAGCTCCCAGATAGCAGTATAAATCAGGGAATGCAAATAGATAGATACTGGCAAGGAGATGTACTAACTAAACCAGGATGAATAAAGAGCCCAACATTTATCCAGCAGGGAACCCTGCTTCAACTATCTGAACAATTTATTATAAAAGACTGTACCATGTTCCATCCTGCCTAATAAAAAATCTTTCATAAGGTAATAAATTGATAACTGCAGAGAAATTTAAAATTAATGCCAAGATGAAACTCTTGTTGCATTTTGAAAATTTCATTGCAAATCATGTAAGTAATTGATCAAAAGTGTCTGACATGCTATGAAAGTACTGAAAATGAAGGTGTATGTGATCATATGAATTCACTACAATTTATTTAGTGGGTTTTTCCACTCTCATAATAATGTGTCCTGAGAATCAGACTGATTATATATTATTCTATTCCAGCAAATCACCTGTAATTTTACCAATGTAATCACCTCTATGGACAGGTTCTAAAATTTACTGAATTTGCTGTGTAAGTTTCTGTTTAGGTAGCAAAACTCATGACTTCTCTTATATAAATAAATCTAATTATCAGATGTTACTAGTGGTAATATTGACTATAAAATGTTATAACATTATTCTTGTGTCCAATTTAAAAGCTAATGGATCATCAAAATAGGTAAAGAAAGATTAAAACATTAATTTGTGTATAACTGGCAAAGTTTTGTATCCATATGATAGCTCAATTAATAATACAGCATGAAGATGCTTATGATGAAAATGATGATGGAAAAAATGCAATATTATATAAAATGATAATAAAATTTCTTCAAGTCTAAATCATTGAAATTTTGTGGCCTTTCCTCTGTATTTCAGTTCATAGCCACTGGCATGCCCATATGCATTTCATATTATCCAATGTTATATAACACTGTCAAAGTGACAGATGAATTAAAAAATCGGTGTTGCATTTTGTGAATTTTTCAGCTCTGACTACATGGCATCAAAAATTTAAAAGTCGAGTAGCATATTATATTCTTTCAAAAACTACTTACATGTTAGATAGTAAGAGGCAGGTGTGATGGAGTAAAATTCACAAAAATGATGTTCTGAAGTTAAAAATAACTTAAGAAATGAAAGACTGTACCTGTCACTGAGTGAGCCCTGCCTCTTTTATGAAGACTGGATCTCACACACTTATGAGGCTTTAGAGGAATCTGCCACTGTCAAGGGAGGCTCAGTGGTATTAACTTCCTGCTGGGGATGTTATCATTTCTTCTTCCAAATGTCTCTTTTTTTAGAAAAGGGCAAAAACCTCCACTAAATATAAAAGATCTTAAAGAAAATATACTTTTGCATATTAAATGTGTTTTAAAGTTTTTCCTGTGTGCACATAATGCAATTCTAAAATATATAAAACTGCGGATAATGAAAAATAGCATTAAAATAAATGTAGAGGAAATAAGCCATTGCAACAAACATCTATGTCCTTGAATATTAACACTTCTAAATGAACACAAAACAACTTGAGCTCAACTCTCAAAAAGAAGAGGATCATTTTTCAGTCTTCCAGATGATCACCCTTATTGTTTGTGCCAGTGAAAGACCATTGTTTTGCTAAGATACCAATACTTCTGTCCTACTTTCTGAAAGCAAATGTGCTCAACACCTTCATTCTAGTTAAGAGTTACAGGACGATACATTTAAAACTTATTAAAAAAAAAAAAGACTTGAATTTTTCTTTTGTGTTTAACAAGTCCCCAGATAGTAAAAACTCTTCCACTAGTCCACTTCTGCTGAACCAGCATAGCCTCAGAGACAGGGAGAACAACGGACATCTCATACACTAAGTGAAACAGCGTCATTACTGCTTAGGACTAGTCTTCCTCGATGAAATAAGCCAGACATGATGCAATCTGAGGAATTCAAAGTATCCCTTCATGAATCATCATCTGCTTCCCTGGCCTGAAAGAATTTTGTTATCATCACCAGTAGCCTAGTTTTGATTAGGCCTTGATGTACACAAGAAAAGTCACATATACATATGCTAAATCTTATAAACCAGGTCTTTAAAGAAATCAGCAAAACTAGGTCACTTCTTGATTGGGAATGAGGCAGAAGCTGCTGCTTAAATTTCCAACATTTCAAGCTACACATATTGTAGAAGACCATCAAGATCAGGCTGTGGCAAATTTTCTGTCAGTTGTCAGATAATGAATGGGAATCATTTTTTTTTTATTCTGATTCTGTAGAAAAAAATAAGCACATGGGGAAAAAAATGAGTTGAATCTGTTCAAATCAAACTTTACTAAAATTAAGTTTTTAAATCCATGCAAATTTCATATGTCACAAAATATTATCTGTTTATCTTTCAACCATTTATAAAGTAAAAAATCATTCTTAGCTTGAGGCATTTTGAAAACTTCAAAATATCTTCAGAAACTTTTTGATTTGAGCCACGCAGGAACTCCCACACTAATCAAACTCCTGTTTCTCCTGGTCTATCCCTTCTGCTCTTACCAAACTCATTCTATTCTCTACACAGCCTATGAAGATTTTCCTAAAGAATATGGAAAATTTTATTCTACACTTTTAAAGCACTCCTGGTTCTTCACCTCACAGCAAAAGCACATGACAAGTCCATACCATGACTCACAAGGACTGTGTGTCTGGATCATTCTATTTCTCACTGACCACCATTCCTACCACCCACATCTCTGCCTTAGCCACATTTGTGCTGGGCTTGCTATATCTTGATCTCAAGAATAATCTATCCTCAAAGTCTTTGTTTTACTGTTCTCTTTATATGAAGCACTTTTCCCTTGTGGGATATGCATGGCTCATTTCTTCCTCTTTTTATTTATTTATTTTTTGTCTTTAGAATGTAGATACCATAGGTTTTTTTTTTAATAGCACGGATGTGTCCCCTCTAATAAGCCATAATTGAAGTAATAAAACAATAATGATGAATAATGAATGAAAAAACATAGAAATTATCAAATAGAGTAACAAGAATTGGAGAGGATACCTAACAACTAGTTTAGAGATAGTATCTTCCTTATTTCACCATAAAAAGTAATAGAAGCACTATTATATATTAGGTAAACACACAAGATATGCTTTATACCTTATTTCTGTTCAGATATCCACTTCCCTTCCAGCTACTTAAGAATTTTTTAGTGGATTGGGAATTTTAAACCTGTAAAGTTATAATTATACTTTGAGGGTACCTATTCCCTGAAAAATAACTGAGAATTTTATACAAACTACTAACTACAATGTGTAGAAAAGTGGTAAGAATAAATTAAAACTACTAATATTACAGAAAGATCACCTATATTTATAAATATCAACTTCAACACATAAAGACACACATAAAGAAAAAATGAGAACTTCAAAAGTTGAAAATACAGAAAATCTATTAGGCTTAATGTATAATTATTGATTTGTAGGACTCAGTCTAGGTCATATAACAACTGTATTGATATGGAGATACTAATTTCATGAATAAATACTAGCTATCAATATTCCAAGTACACTTCAAAAGTCTTTCCAGTAGGAACACAAAAGCAAACGCATTTCTAAGTTTTGTACTAATTTTTATTTAATGTATTTTAACTGGTACATAAAAAGTGTACATACCACTGTGTTATCTTTTTATTTATTTTTTATTTTAAAGATGATAAAACAGAATAAAACCAATCAAACCAAACCAGTGTAAGAGATACAGGTGTAAAAAGTAGAGTATCTTGTGATACTTCATTTTATGTACACATTATGTAATGCTTAAATCAGGTTAAACATATCTTTCTCTTTAAACATTGATTATTTTTATATGGTGAAAATTTTCAAAATTCTTCCGTTTAGCTTTTCAAAATACACAGCACCACCTAGATATATATGCATCAGTATTTATAATAGAACAATTTGTACTACCTAAAACACCCATCAACCAAGGAATGGATAAAAAAACTCAAACACCCATCAACCAAGGAATCAATAAAAAAAGTCATTTTATACAATGGAATACTACTCATCCATAAAGAAGGATAAGTTTGAGACTTTTATTGGTCAATGGATGTAGCTTGAGACCATACTCATAAGTGAAATAAACCAGACTAACGTGTAAACATCATAGTGTCTCCCTAGTGTGAAAAACTGAAAGAGTAAATATGATCCAAAATGAACAACAGATACTTTGAAATGGGAAGAAACTGTTCAACAGGAAAGAGAAAGTAGGATGGGGAAAAGAGAAAACTGGAAAAACTATATATGCAAGATAATTAAAAGAGTTGTAATAATAATTTCTCTTAATTCATTGAAAAGAAAGGTTTGTGCTAATATTGGTGAAAAATGCTTCATGCCTGTATCTTGTACTCTCAGTAACTGCTTTGAAGATAATAATACCCATTGTTACGCTCTAATTCTCTTGTTTTGAAATTTTATTTCTTTCTCTTTAAAATAAAATTTGGAAAAAAAAGAAATACACAGTACATAAATACTATAGAGTCACACACCAGAACTTTTCCACTTCTCTCACTGTAACAAGGTAACTTCCCTCCCTACTACTCTCTCCGGTCTCTGGTAACCACCATTCTGCTTTCAACTTCTTCAAAATCACTTTTTTATATTCCATAGATGAGTGAGATTATGTGGCACTCATTGTTTGTGCCTGGCTTATTTCACTTCACATAATAATCCCCAGTTCCATTCACCTTACCAGAAATGGCAGGATTCCACTCTTTTTTACTGCTGACAAATATTCCATGATGTGCATGTGCTACATTTTCTTTTGTCTTTCACCAGTTGATGGACACTTACTTATTTCTATTTCTTGGCTATTATAATTGAAGTCATCCTCCAGATTTCCACAAGAAAGGTCTATGTCCTAGTTTATTGTTAAAGCTATAATATAACTACCATTAATTGGTAATTTCTAAACAACAGAAATTTATTTTTTCAAGTTCTAGAGGTTGAGAAGTCCAAGATCAAGATGGTGAAAGATTAGGTATCCAGTGAGAAACAAATTTCTGATTCATTAATGGCAGCTTCTCTCTATATCCTTTGTTTAGTGGGTTGAAATGTGACAGAAGGGACAAGGAAGGTCTCTGGAGATGCTTTCAGAAGGAAATTAATCCCATTAATGAGAGTTCTACTGCAATAGTAGCACAATGCTTTTTATAATTTGTAGAATTTCTCTGTAACTTTCTGTGAGTTAAACAACAGTTCTTTTGTCATGGTAGTAATTGTCATTTTAAATGAATTAAAATCAGTGCTCTTATTGAGGGCAATGAAATATCACAATCATATTTAAAATGATACTCTGTACTGTGTTTTAGCTTTCCCTAGTTTTTTCCCCTTTGCTGGTGAATAAATGTAGAAAGATAAAGCAACCTGGAAGTTTCATGAAGCTTACAAAGGCCGTTGATAGGAAATGATTGTCACATCTCACTTTCACTCTTTGAGAAATAAGTATTGCCACTTAATGGTTGACAGGCTGGAATCAGATTTTACAGTGTGCATGTTTGCAAGAGAGGAGCGAGGAATGACAACTAAGAATGCCCGTCAGCAGAAGTTCACTTAAATCTTGAAAAACGTGGGGATACTTTTTTTGTGCAATAAAAACATGCCAGACCTCACAAGGTGCCTGCCTTAAAAAGAATTTTCTTGTGCTGAAAAATGTGCAAAGTTTTAATAATGTCTTTAATTATTTTTTAAAATCTGATTTCTTATTCTCTTATAAGAATGTGATTGAAAGTGTGATTAAAAATATAGTGTGTTTAAATTTTTAAAAAATGGCTACACTAAAAGACAGGTTCTACTAATTCTCCTCAAATTACTCCCTGCTGCTTCAAACCCACTTACCCCATCCCTCTTGCCGCTGTCTGAGGCAGATCTGGAGGTGCTTTTTGTACGTTTGTTGTGCTGCCTTGTCTGCCTGGAGGTCCCAGCCCATTCACACTGTTTACCTCTCACAGTCATTCTGACTTTGGTGAAGAGCTGAATGTCACAAGAGGGGCAATAATAGCAATGTAATAAATATTTACATTTAAATATTTACTATATTTTTAAATCACCCCATGAAGAAGAAAATGCAAGGTAAAGAGGATCTATGACATACCATCAAATTTTCTTTCTTAGGGATTTACTCCACATTTTGCATGAAATCAGTATAACAGGTAATACCTAAAACAGACATAGAGACGAAAATCTACCTTCCATTTTTAATTTTATAGCAGATGATACATTTTTCCAATATGAAAAACTCTTGTAAAGTTTTTGCTACCTTACTAGAATATCTTAAATTAAAATACTGTAATATTTTGACAGTCAAGTAAAACAGTCTTCTCTGTAGAATATGTTCTTTCTATTATTAAACATTTTAAGTGTGCATTGTTATTAGCACACAGTTGAAACTGATGTGCCTTAACATTTCTAAGTACTGTTCTACATTCAATTTAAACTTACACATATGCGCCTCATAACCATGTTTTACTCAACAACAGACCACATATACAATGATATGTAGCATATAGCCCAGGCGTGGAGTAGGCCATGAGATCTCTGTGCAAATACACTAGATGATAATATCATATTGGTGAAATCACCTACTCAAGCATTTCTCAGAACATATTCTGTTATTATTATGTAGTGTGTGACTGAATATAATTAAAATTTCTCTGACATTTTACTTTCTCTTAAAAAGACTTTAAATGGAAGAAATGAATATAAAGGTTAGAAATTTGGTTTTCTCATTGGTGGAAGCATGTAATCACCACAGTACTTTAGTGATACCCACAGAATTATTGGATTCACCTTTTCACCCGACAGCAAATGATCGTTTATTGTTATAAGGAATCCAATACACTTATTTATTTATTTATTTATTTATTTAGAACATCATGAATTAAGAAGTATTTTGATACTAACAAAATATCATTGCAAAATATAAAAATTTTGAGGAAATTAGACTGAGGTTTGGTTGTCTAGATGGAATCAGAATTTTTGAAATTTTAGGTTTACATGGACAAGCCCTTAATGAATCGCAACACATCTAATTCCTTGTGCACTGAACATATTATATGGTATATAATATTGATAAGGTTATACTGAATGATCACTCTGTCTGTGACTGAGGATAAAGAATTCTGTTCAAAACTTCATGTCTTCTTTCTTGTTCACATAAAGAATATGTGCTTTTAACTAAATAAATCATACTTCTGCTCTGTAAAATGGACCCATTATCTATTGTGAAGTTAGAGTATTTTTTCTTGTTTGCAAAAGTTGTTTATAATATAAAATCTCATGAAAAAGTGAGAATATTAAATATTCATATTGTACTACTTTTTTATTTAAAGAGAAAAAAGAGAAAAAAAGGTAGATATACTACAGAATTTCAAGAAAAGAAGATAACCAGTAAGAAATCACTAGTTGATACATTACATTTGTTCTTTTAGAAATAGTTTTTCAAGTTACAAAATTAAAGCACACAAAGTGGAACTCAGGCAGTGAGAGTGTAAACAGATCTGTTTAAAAATCCAACAAGAACCTAGAAATATGGTTATCAATCCCACACACCTAAACATACATGCAGCTATATCTTTTATAGCGCTTCCTATTTCCTCTTTTTTTTTTACAATGCCAATTATACATTTGTAATATCTTATTTAAAGAGAAGAATAAAAAAGCAAAACAGAAAAGGGGTAGCAACAATACAGAATTCTAAAAGAAAGAACGAAAAAGGAAAATAAGAAAAAGCCCCACTAAGAAATCAGTAATATATAAATTACATACTGTCATCCTGGATGTAGTTGTTCAAGTTACAAAGTTAAAGGGTACATAGTAAACATTCAAACAGTCAGACTACAAACTGCTCCACTCAAAGATCCAACAAAGATTCAGCAATATGGTCATCTATTTTACACACTCAAACATACATGCAGTTATATCCCTTAGAGCACTTTCTTTTCTTCTCTTTTTTACAATAGCAATTACACATTTTGGTTTTATTATACTTGCGGTTCTTATTTACTTTTTTACACTAGAGACACAATATGACATTTATAAATACGATTCTTATTTATTTCACTAATGAAGATAGTCTCAACTTGTCTCTATTTGCCTATGAAGGCCTCAAGATCATCCTTTTTATAGCTGAGTAATATTCCATCATATAAAAATGCCACATCTTTTTCATCCATTCTGCAGCTGATGGGCATCTTGGTTGTTTCCAGGATTTAGCTATCACAAATTGTGCAGCTATGAACATGGGTGCACATATATCACTGTGATATGAATTTTTCAGTTCTTCAGGGAAAATACCCAGGAGGGGAATAGCTGAATTGAATGGGGCTTCCAATCCTAGTCTTCTGAGAATTCTCCATATGGATTTCCATAGTGCATGCACCAGTCTACATTCCCACCAACAGTGGAGCAGTGTTCCTTTTTCCCTGCAGCCTCGCCAACATTTGTTATCAGTTGATTTCTTGATGGCAGCTATGGAGTGAGGTGGAATCTCAATGTTGTTTTAATTTGCATTTCTCAAATGACCAGTGATGGTGAACATTTCTTCATGTATTTATTTGCCATTTGTATATCTTTCTCTGAGAACTGTGTATTCATCTCAGATGCCCATTTTTGGAGAAGGTCTTTGAATTTGGGGGTTTGATGTTTTTCAATTCTTTATATGTTCTGGACACAAGTCCTTTGTCTGACGGGTTTCTGGCTAAAATTCTTTCCCACTGTGTGGGTTTTCTTTTCACTCTGTTGGTGATTTCATTTGAAGTGCAGAAACTTTTCAATAATGTGAGGTCCCATTTGTTGATTCTTTGAAGTGTTTCCCATGCAGTTTGTGTTTTGTTCATGAATTCTCTGCCCACCCCTATGTCTCCAAGACTTCTACCTACCTTGTCTTCCAGTAAATTTAGTTTTCTGTTTTAATATTGAGGTCTTTGATCCATTTAGACTTTAGTTTTGTGCATGGTGATAGGCTTGGATCTAGTTTCAGTCTTCAGCATGTAGACAGCCAATTTTTCCAACACCATTTATTAAAGAGACTATCCTTCTTCCAGTGGACATATTTAGCCCCTTTGTCAAATATCAGGTGGCTGAGTGTCTTTGTAGTTGTGTTTGCATCTTCTAATCTGTTCCATTGGTCCTCAGGTCTATTTCTTTGCCAGTACCAAGCTGATTTTATCACTGTGGCTTTATAGTACTGTTTCAAGTCAGGAATTGAGATGCCTCCTGCCTTGCTTTTGTTGCCCAGAATTGCCTAGGTTTCTTCTGTTTCCAAATGAATTTTAGGAGTGTTTCTCTAGATCTGTGAGGTATGTCAATGGTATTTTGATTGGGATTGCGTTAAATCTGTATAACAGTTTTGGGGGTATGGCTGTTTTCTCAATGTTGGTTCTTCCTAACCAAGAGCAAGGAATGTCCTTCCATATCCTCTTCAATCTCCTTTTTCAGCACAGTATAATTTTCAGCATATAGGTCTTACATTTTTAGTTAGGTTGATTCCTAAGTATTTCATTTTTTTACATGCTATTGTAAAGGACGATATTTCCATAATTTCTCTCTCAGTGAGTTTTTTGTTTGTGAAAGGACAGGGTGAGTATTTTGTAGTCCTTTTTTTTTTTTTTGGTTTGTTTTTTTTGTTTTTTTCTGCATCTGGAATGGAACTCACAACCTCACGTTTACAGAGTGGGACCTTAGCCAACTAAGCTAAACCCTGGAGCACTGTACAACTTTTTTATCAGGAGCAAAAATAATAACAGTAAGTGTATGCTATATGTATAAATAACACATATAAAATAAAAAAAGAATTTTGTAGTGTATCAAACCTGAAATTAAGTACTTTAATGTACTATAAGCTTATAATATAAATGATTTAAGTAAATATTTCAAATACCTTAAAAATGATCTTCAAATAATGTGACAATTTTTATAGATCATTATCCGCCAAATAATAGAATATGATTTTATACATGTGAACACTGATTATTCAGGAACAGTGACCTAAGGCATATTTTTTATAACTAAACCTCATGAGTTTACAATATATCATTGCCATGTGGAGTGCATGTTTCATAAAACTAAAGGAAAAAAATACGAAATAAACTTTTGAAAAGCTTTTTATAAAAACTGTGCTTTCATCATGAAAAATGCATTCAGACATTGAAAAGTTAAGAAATTAAAAACCTTATCTATACTTATGTATAGTGAATATTAGCATTATATCTACAAAATGAAATTGATGTATTCTAAAACCTGAATCCTTCTGTTTAGTCTATTTTTTCTAAAATGCTTGAAGTTACCTGCTATCCAATTCTCACTAAAAACTATTCTTTATAAAGATAAAATTGCTAAGTATTAGAGAATATTGCTTCATTTTATCTGTAAAACCAAACTCTGAATTTCTTAGTTAAAAATATATTTTCTTGGAGTTGAAGGTATGAAATGCTTACCTTGTATGCATGAGGCCTTGGAATCAATCCCAGCACTGCAAAAACATGAGAAAAAAATGCTTGATAAATCGATTTACACAGAAAAACAATGAAGAGAACATGAAACTGAATTAAGTTTACTTAGCATTTTGCCAAGAGGAGATTGATCAGTATGAGTCAGCATGGCTTATAAAGAGTTATATTAATCCTGACACTTCATAAAATAGCTAGAGAAATTAATTGCAAGTGCAAATAGTTTATTACAGGCCTTCATTTCTATACCTCAGCTGATTAAGTTTGAAAGTTCATGTCAGATAATGAGATTACTATTTACACACAGCACTGAAAAAGGAAGCGGTGGCACCAATGATTTCGCTGTCATAATGCTCTCTCCAGGAAGGTGTAGGGGTGTGACTCTCCCTCGGCCATAGTTTGACTATTACCATGTCCATCCATCAATCATGGTCAGATGTGTGTGCCACGTGATAAATCTCTGCAGACGCTATACATTCCCACACTCCCATCCCATTGTGAAATGCTCATTTTGTTAGAACTCAAGTTTTCAAATATCAAAAGCAAGTTCCTTTTCTCAGCTTTCCTGTCTTCATTTCATTTTTAAAGATAGGGCTTACTTCTCATTGATACCCTTGTTTTTAAAACCTATTCATTAGAAATGGGCTAATTCCTATTAGTTCAGTAAGGTAAACCACATTAGTGGTTGTATGGCTGTTACTTTCTCCTTTGTATTATTTGATGCAGGTGTCCATCACTCTAGAAAAGCTGGAAAATGCATTAAACCTTGAAATGTAGAGGAAAAGAAAGTGAAGGTGGTTCAATTAGAAAAAAAATGTTTGGCTCTGATTAAAGCATGCATTGATACCAATTCTCATAGTTCAATTTTCTGGGCAATGAAGGTATGGTATGAATAAATGTCTACATGTGTTTAAGTGGAAGAAACCCACTACTTGACTTATAATACCCCAGACCAGAAAAAACTATCATTCCTCTACCTACTGAACAAATACTCCATCCTTGATGTGGATAACTAGCCTTTTCTGGTACTTGTATTATGCCATATTTACCTAGAAAAACAGAGAAAGAAGAGAGGAACTAAGAAATAAATGAGTACACAGAGATGATCTTAGAGAAAGTGAAGTCCTGTATCTGCAGCATTGTCCACAGAAAATGGAAGTGACAAAAATAACAAATATGTTCTTCTGACCAAGTGAAGGACTAGAGGAATCTTGCTATAGAAGACAGCTATGCCTTCTTTATAGGACTCACCAAGGTGCAGAGAGGAATGATTATTTTACTGTGGAGAGCAGAACACAAGTAATGAACATTCAAGGACAGCTTCATGGGGTACCTCATAGTTATGGTGTTTCACAGAAAAAGAGATAGGATTCTTAGGTTCAGAAAGAGCAAAATAATTAGCTGAAAGACTTGTCTACATGAGGTACTTAGGCCAAAAACACTCTAGGGCTTGAAAGTTGCTAACCATATAATTTTGGAAGTATGTCTTTCCCCATTTAAGCCTCAAATGCAACCATAGTTCTGGGATGACTGACCACTAAGAAACAGACTTTATGGACTAAAGCCCAGAAAGAAGAAAGAACATCTAGGTTTATTCTAAAAGAGCTTATAGCTATTCAGACAAGTTGACACCTTCCCCAAAATGCTATAAAATTTAAAAAGTACCCTAAAACTTGGAAGCAACTCTAGGGAAGTTAGAGGAGCTCTACACTTATGAAAAATATTTTGTGAAAAAAGAATCACAGCAGAAATTTTTGTTTAATTATAAGAAAGTGATATTGTGTTTTCTATTTCTTAAAGTGTCTTAAATTTTGTATTAAATATTAATTCTCTCAGAAACAAGTATTTGTATAGAATGTTTAAAAATCTTAGTGTGACCCACTGTCTGTTGGAGACTAACTTTAAATCTAAGAGTAAATTTAGGAGTCAGTTATCTTTAGATGTGGTTATAATCTTCTGAAGTATTTAGTGTCCTGAAATGAGATAGCTTTGAAATTTAAATCCTCATTTCAGTAATAATTCCAGTTAATTGTGATAAGGTTGAGTGTAAAAGACATTAGAATGTCTTAAATGTCTTAAACGAAAGTTAATTAAGCTTTCAGGGTGTGATAACAAGAGTACTGAAGAGGGAGGGGAGTGGAAGGATATGTGTAAATGTCGAATACTGAATTCTGAATTTCAAGAAATGAAACTGTATTTAAATAAAAGTCTATTCATAACTTTAAGGTTTGAAATGGAAACATTTACTCTTCAAACTTACCTCTTAATTGACCCAAAATTGGAGAGTGGACACAAACAGAGTAAAGGAGCTAAGTGCACCCAGAAACAAAGATGGTGAAGTAACTGCACTGCACTTTCTGACAGCCACCAAGATGGGCACAGCTTACTTCTCTGCACTGGTGTTTAAAAAGCGGAACTGTATTTCCATAGTTTAAGCTCATGCAGAGTAGAGAACAATGTGAATGCTAAGCAAGGCTTACATGAAGTCTAGATCAGACAGAGCCAAAAGCATAAACTCATGCTTTTTCCAAAGAGGACAACTCTTCTATCCTTTTTCTCACCAAATAAAGTAAGAGGAAAAGGCTGCACTTTCACTAGGATCACTAATCTCTATCATCTGCTCTCTTAACAAAGGATTGACTTTTCCACTTTTATCCCTCCCCAAATTTCACAGAGATAATCAATAAAATAACGGTATAATTTTAAAAAGTGGAACTTAGAAGGTTAAACTTTAACAGAGGGAAGAATTTTAACAATAGTTTTAAATCTTGCATTGTATCAAAATAAAAATATAGTAATAGTAAAAATATCAGAAAAAGACCTTAAAGTTTTGTTTCTTCTAAGCTTGGCAAGTCACACATGTTGTGTACTTGTTGTAAACGGTGATGTAATTTTAGAATGCATTCATATAAATGCATGTCAAACAACAATAACTACAAGGCAGTTGGTATGTCCTTCAACTTGTCAATAGAATACTGTATTTTGGACTTTCTGCCAAATTTTTAAAAAGAACATTGACAAACTAGAATACCTATGTGAGAGTGAAACTGAGCCAAATGAACTGAGACAGCTATTTGAAGAAATGTTGAATTATAATTTTCACTGACACACTGGAGCAGCAGAACTGAATATAAATAAATAAATAAATAAATAAATAAATAAATAAATAAATAAATTGCTGGTTTGTAGGTGTTTGTCATAGGAATACATAGTATATTTTAATAAAGTTATAAATACAAGTAAGGCCATTTTAAAAAAATTACAAAATACACGTACCACTCATAAAACACATGTATCATGTTAGATAAGTTGTTGCATTCTTTCAGTAATCAATGTCAACTAGAATATGAGTGGGTTAGTGATAAAGTCAAATATAGAAAAGTCTACTTTTACTGAATTGAGAAAGCTACAGATTGAAGATATGAAATGCTTCATCAATATTGATAACTTCTTTGGATATTATATTTACATATTTCATGACATAGCTACGGTCTCATAATTGACATAGCAGCTAATTTTAAGTTTGTTGATACTAACTGGCCTCACTTGCAATCAAAAAGATAATTATCCCAACTTGAGTAAAGCCAGAGTTTTTCAGATCAAAATCATAATATTCATGAATCATAAAAAAGGTAACTGATTCATATGGGTAATGTGATTCAATTTAATAAATTTATTATACAGACAAAAAGCAACAAAGACCATTCTAGTTGAATTTTCACAAGTCTGTCACTTAAACTAATGGGAACATCAAGAGGTCATTTGTGCCATGTAATATACAGACATCTTAAAGAGAAAGAATCCAGTAAATTCACAAAATGATTTTGTAGTTATCACTTGCTATTGTGACTTATTAGTGTTCTTCGTCAGCATAATGATGTTGCCCTGTTGTTACAGACTCACTGCTGCTCTTGGAGTTACACATATGATCATCCATCATCAATACCATGTTGTCAGTAAGACATACATAGAGAAAACCTAAGACATGAGGCAGGTCCAAGGTGGGAAAAATGGGAACTTGAAAGGTGGGCATGAGGTGGGGCAGGCTATGGTTAACCAATAAGATTAGATGTATAATTTCTTAGGGCAAAATTGATTAAATCAGGATCAAGTGGGGAAGCCAGTCACATAGGAAATGGGCATGAATACAGAACAGAGCCTTTTCCTGTGTAGGGGCTTGAGTTAGCAAAAGCCTTCTGGCTTCCTCAAGGAGATGATACCTATGCAGGATATCAATCCCTGATGTTTTTCCTTAGGACGTAGGTGCATTTGTTTGACCTTTTGTCTTGAGGTCTGGCCCACAGTGGGAGGTACCCACAATTGTAAGATATCTGGCCTTTTACATTGGTTCCTTTGAGGGCCCAGCCCTATCTGACTGCCTATAATATTTCTATCTTAGTTGCCTGTAAAAAAAAAATGAGTATATAAATGCCCTCCAAATTATTTCAGCAAAACATTGAGACATATATATGATCCTATGATTGTTTAAATTTAACTATCATTAACATCAAATTTTGCATGACATATATTAGTTTAATAACCTTTTAAGGCAAGGCAGCATCCCCAGAAGAAAAAACTCTGCATATATTGTTGGCATAAAGAATCAGATATGATGAGTTGTTGTCGCAACTCACTGGTAGAGCACTTGCCTATCTTTTCAAGGTCCTGGGTTTGATCTCTACTACCACAAGTAAAAACAGACTTGAAAAGTAGGCCTAGAAATGAAAGTTGCTAAGAAAAAAACAAGAAGTAAAAGGAGGCAGAAATAGAAATCTTACTGCAAGGAGATTCATGTGTTCTATTAAGAAGTTTGATTTGATACTGTGGAAATGAAAATGTCAGTTAAAGGCAAAAACCCAGATAATAATAGATCCAATTTGCATATTTGAAAGTGGAATGTTTTAAAAGTTAAATATAACAAATTTAAAGAAGAAAATACTATAAACAAGAGAATATTTTGAAGATTATTGAAATTATATGAATGAGAAATGGGGGTTTAGGGGTGGGGAACAACAATACTGAAGGAAAAGGATAAATGCAAATGCTACGTGCAAGGTAAAATCTGTGTCATCTGTTAATTTATTAGATGTAGGTAAAAGAAAAAGAGTAATTGAAAATGATACTTCATTTGTTGGAAGGAAAAACACCTTTCTACCAATTAAGTTGAAGAAAGATGTATAGTAAAAAACTTAGGGAAGACAGAATGAAATTAGCTTGGTACACATGGTCAGAATGCATCATATCTTGGTGAAGGTATCTAGTGAGCAAATTCATACATATATTATTTAAATCACTTTGGAATAAGTATATATGGAAGTTTTATAGATCTTTGGAATAAGTATATATGTACATCTTTGAAATAAGTACATATGGAAGTTTTTAGGGACATTAGCACACTCATTTCAAGTAAAATTAGTCTCAAAACATGTTAACTATTCTTTAAATACATTAAACACTATAAGAAATGAAAATACATATAAATATTTGTATTATAAATATGTAATTGAATGGTGAGTACATTCTTCCTGACAAATAGCCTTAAGGTGAAACAAAAAAGCTCATAAATAGAAAAAGTTATTCAAATGATTGAATAATATTCCTATACTTTCTAGAAAACATTTTTGGATTATATGCTCATTAAAAATTTCTGACCAGTTGTTATTATTTAAAACAACTGGAAAATCCTCACAAATGCAAGGTTTAAAGTTTAAAAGCTGTTAAATCTTACTTTTAATTTGTATAAATTATTTTATTGTATTTATTGGTAAGAATATACATTTTTTAACCTAAGGCTTCATAAGAGATGGTTTAAAAGAAGACCAGGGTTAGTAATTCTGTGTTGACTATTAACACAGCTAAGATATTGCACAATTTTTGCTGCCCATTTTTTCTGTGCTTTGCATCTGTTTTAACATATGATTTTTCATGAGTATTATACTGTCACAGATAATATTCTTACAGTCTTATGTTCCTTACTTTTGTTAAGTGTGTTGACCTAACATGATTTTCTTCTACTACAATCTTAAATATATTCATGTGAGTAAATGGTGGTGGATAAATTAATCAGATATTTAATGAAAACTAAACTATCATTTTCATGAAAGACTAGGAATGAATTCACTTTATTAATGTAATTTCTTGGCCCATTTTTCAAACAACATTTAAATTATGTCCAGGAACTGATGCAGATAGAGAAGTACCTAAGAAAAAGTGGAGGATGCCTTTTAAGCAGTCATAAGGTTACTATCTATACACAGTAAAAAGATGTAAACCTGGAACAAATTTTATAGACTTACAAAGAAGTCACATTATGCATGCATTGTTTTGAGAAAGAAAATGTCATCTTTTCACTTCGTTTTTTACACTATTTTACTGCCACGCATCAAATTTGGCACAAGTGTGGCCAATATCCTCTAGCAAGAGTCAGAATTAGAATAATGGTAATTTGGATCCTGCTAATTTCTCTGTGTGATTCTATATATCAACCTAATATCTAAAACCCATCTTAAATTTTGGTAAATTTTAATATTTTAATAGATTTAATACCAGTAATGTTCATATTTTTCTTTATCAAGGTGGCTAACTTTAAACTCATTTGAGTTTGCTTAATAACTTCTGGCTCCTGAGACCAAGAGTTATTTAAGACATTACCGATAATCATTAGCTATTGAGATCAAAATTTTTATTTACCTATAATCAATTCAATTTTCATGTTGGTCTCAATTCCTATTTGTCTTCTCTTTTCTTGTGATTGCACCTAAATGTGGGAACATATTTTCTACATCATTTCATAGATCACCCAAAACCAGTTTAAGTGTCTTTCATTCTAACCTTGAAAAAGAGGAATAAAGCAAATATTATTTTTAAATGTATATTAAAATAAGCTTATGAAATACATTTTTCAAATCAATAATGTTACATGTCAATGTTTTCTAAAGTTTTAAAATTAGTATTACTTCCTCTAATTAAATCATTAGGCCGGGGCCAGAGAAGACAAGATGGCTGACCAGTGAGCAACAGAATACAAAGCCTCCCGGGAGAAACAATTCATATGCCAGAATAAAACACCCTGGAGAGACCCAAACAGAGGGAGATGGATTCTCTTGACACAGGAAGAAATTAAAACTTAAAAAAGCTTGTCAAATACTTCGGGACTACAACTGAAACAGCTAAAAACTAAAGGGACACAGCGTTTTCGCAATGTCCTGCCAAGATTGCACCAGCTTAAATCTGCGCTGGCAGGCAGAGCTGCCCAAACTCGTTCCCGCCACCACTCACAGGAAGAACGGCAGGGCTGAAGTCAGGGGTTGGTGAGCCCAACAGAGAGTGGAGAGCGGAGATGGTGGAGGAACCTTCATTGATCCACGGTCAGTGCTGGGAGTGAAACCCCACCACGGGAAGGGCATGACCAGGTGGGCGACATGTTGTAATCAGGCAGGAGGAGCTGGAACTGGGAGCAACAGTGACTTCAGTCGGTTGCTCCCTCTCCAGAGCAGATTAGTGCAATTTGCTTGGACTGGGCCACACCCATAGCCAGGACCCAATGAGACGTCCCAAATTGATTCCCTGAGCCTAGCACACACTGACCAGGTGGAGGCCCCTGAAGTTTGGCTGGCCCGGTGGTGAAGGGCAGACATATGCAGCGTGCTTACACCTCAGGGACAAGAACAGGCGGGAAAGGGCAGAGTTCCCTAGCCAGTCTGCTTCAGAGGAAACGTAGCCAACAGGGAACGGGGCTCGGACCTGCATTGTAACCTGTGTGGAGGAAGCCAGGGCCATGACAGGAGAGAGAGGCAGGAAGAGGCCCCCAGCCCAGAACCCTGAGAGCCCAGATCCAGGAGAAGGAAAAACAAGAGAGACTGAGGGCAGAAAACATGCAACATCAGACCTGGCTTCAATGGACATTAAGAGATATCTTCGGGACCTTGTAGATGAGCTCAAATCTGAAATATTAAAGCAGGTAAAGCAGGATATGAGTAGAGTAATAAAAGAAATTCTCTCAGGAACCATCTCTCAGGATGATACAGACAAAAGAAGGAAGGAACACAAAAAAGGAGAGAAACATTCGATAAAAATATAAAGAAAATATAGAATACATGAAGCAGGTTCAAAGAGACTACCAGGAAATTAAAAACTCCATTGAAAGCTGGCAAAACTCCTTAAAAGAAACTAAGGATAGACTATCAAAACTGGAAGACAAGTTTGCAATGTGTGATCATGAAAGGAAAGATCTCTTAAAAATAACAAGGAAACAGGCAGTAACAATACAAAGGCTAGAAGATGACATGAGAATCTACAATTTAAGAATAAGAAACATGAATGAAGAAGCAGGAATACATACAGGTGAATTACAAAGGCTATTCAAGGAAATAATTAAGGAAAATTTCCCAAGCATGGGAAAAGAAAATGACATTCAGTTGTGTGAGGCATACAGAACTCTAGTCACCTACAGCCAAAACAGAGCTACACCTAGACATGTAATAATCAAGATGCCAGAAATTCAATATAAAAACAGAATATTAAAAGCCATCAGAGAAAAGAAACAGATTACCTATAAAGGTAAGCCCATCAGAATCGTGGTTGACTTCTCAACACAGACCATCAGATCAAGAAGAGTTTGGAGTGAAGTCTTCCAAGTCCTGAAGGCAGGTGGCCTCCTGCTCAGATTGATGTACCCTGCAAAACTGTCACTAGAAATTAATGGAGAAACAAGATGCTTCCATGACAAAGAGGAACTGGGCGAGTTTGTGACCACCAATCCAACCCTGCAGAGAATGCTGAAGGACATTCTAGAGAGAGAGAAAAAAAATACCAGGATTTTAGAAACAGTGGCAGAAAGGCCTCAATGAGTGGGGCAGGTAGTAGAATGAAGGAGAAAACTAAACAAAGGCAGAAAAGTAGCATAGCAGAAATGAGGCAGAGAAGGATAACTAGAAACTCTAACATAGATGGCCTTGATATGCTATAGTGTTAATAGTGCACCAGGATTTAAAACACACATTATTCACACTACTCTGCTTAGATGTATTATATTCTGTTCCAGTCATTCTACCTGTACTAGATTTGAGGGCACAGACAGTAATCCTGAAAATAACAGAATATAGTACAGTAATCATCCTTAATTCCCTATTAACTTAATCTAAAGCTCTGTAAAACCTACACAGTTTTACCATGACTGATCATAATTGAATCTGGTTTGTTGGATCGCTGTTTTGTA